>JAWPHD010004544.1:0-184827 GCA_037043455.1 Cyrtodaria siliqua | reverse complement strand
CTATTTCTCTGAAAATAATGGATGGATTTTCATGAAACTTTACAGGAATGTTGCCCCTAAGGTCTAGTGTTGCCCATAAGGTCAAGTTGTTCCTAGCAGAAGATCAGGTTGATGTGAATCCAAGATGGCCACCAAGGCTAAAAATTGATTTTTAAAAAAGAGGTTTGTAGCGACTACTCCTCCGAAACTATAAGTGATACTGATATGGGACTTTGACCTTGGTGGCCATCTTTGTTTACATAGCGTTATATAGGAATATCTTGTGGTGACTACTCCTCTGAAACTTTTGGATGGACTTCAGGAAACTTTACAGGAATGTCATAAGGTCTAGTTCATCCTAGCAAAATTCATGTTGATGTGAAATCCAAAGCTAAAATTGGATTTTTAAAAAAAAGAAGATTTTTGTTTTATTTGACACCAGACATGGCCAGCAGCAGCCATCTTTAGTTACACAGAGTTATATAGGAAAAACTTGTGACAACTACTCCTCTGAAACTACTTGAAGTATATTCATGAAACTTTACAGGAATGTTTCTCAGATTATTACAAAAATGAGTTTCATTTGAGAAATATTGAAAATAAAATGTTTTTACTCTGACCACTGTACATGCCTCCTCCAAACATGGCCACACAAAAAAATCTTGTAGTGTTCAATGATTAACAAACACTATCCCTTCAAATAATGACAAACGTATAAAAAGTTGTGATACCGTTCCTAGATCTAGCTGTTCTTATCGTCATGAGGGCATTTCAAGGTCAAGGACCTCGTGTTTCAGAAATATCTGAACCCTTGAGTGAAAGAAAATATTACTAGCCACAATTGCTTTTAACTTACTGTGAGGAAAGAACATTGTAATGTTGCGCTATAGTAAAAATTGTGATGTTGCGCTATAGTGATCGGCAATTCAGACTTCAAATGATGGCATTAACGTCAATTGTCAAAATATTTCAACAAAGCATATAAAAAAGCAGGTTATTTCATTATACTTTCAAACATATAATAGTGAATTTATTATTGAACAATTAAACATGAGCAGTGTAAACACAAACATGCCCCACCTTTGAGGAAAATATATTTAGTCTGTACTTGTACTTACAGACTGAGTAAAACAATACAAGCGTAAATCAATACAAGCGTAAAACGCATAAAACAATACTAGCGTAAAACGCGTAAAACAGTACTAACGTAAAACAAAGCTCAGGGTGGTAAACTGGATTCAGTCTGACTCTTCACCGTCTGTAGCCTTGAGCGCTCTTAAACTCTTCAAGACTTATAGCTGCACTCATGGAACTGTCCATGATGAGAATGTAGGCACACTCCTGACACTTTACATGTACACTGGCCATGGTGAGAGGATGAACATTTTACATTTTGGGGTTAAAAGGTTGAAGGTCAAGGTCACCGTGACCTGATAATGAACCTCGGACTCTCTATAGCTCTTCAAGATTGTAGCCACACTTCCATGGTATCAATGGAGGTATATAAGTCGCCCCTTCCAGAAGACAGTTCTAAAATACAGTCCAGACTATATTGTACCTATATCTTTAGGATGTCCTATTGGTTAAAAGGCAGAGGGAATGTAAAGCTTAGAACTACACATACAGTTCTGTATATTAACATTACTGATATGTCTCAAATGTTCTATTTTTTCATGAAGAGTAAGGCTGACCATAAAAAATTATTGGTTTGCTGTTTCCCTACCTACCCACCAAAAACGGCCCTACCCAAAACTTTTTATAGCAATTCTTTAACAATTTCTTTTTTTTTTTACTGTTTTTAGTATATTTTTCTTTAATTTCTTACGTTTTTTTTTTGTCTGGCAAAAATTTTTTTACCTACCTACCTACCCACTTATAAAATCCTGGGTCGGAAAACAGCAAACAAATATATTTTTAAGGATGGCCTAGTATATAGCAGTAATCTTCATTTCCTCCATGAATAGGAGGATCAATTCTTATGAGGCTCCTCCATTATTTACCAACATACTGTTAACACTTAAACAACACAGGTATTAGAGAAAGGTGCAGGGTCACGACCCTTAATGGGAGAGAAAGTGACCATCCAGCTGACAAAAGAGATTCCAGAGATAGAGATGTCATTTCCAGAGGAGGAGCTGACCTTCATTCTTGGCGATGGAGATGTAGAACAAGGTAATTGTCACTAAAATGTTCAACTGTTATCAGAATGATTTTAATTTTCTAGAGAGTTTCACATGGGACTACACAACTGACACCAAATGCAGTATACTACTTAATGAAGTTAGAAATTTGACATAATTTAATTGAACACATGTCAATCTTGGTTTTATTTTCAACAAAGCTTTTTTTTGAAAGCAAAAATATTTCCAGGCTGTTATAGCACTTGAAAGTTAATCACAAATTCACAATGGTCATATAAGCACTTCATCTAATTTTAAAATTACATGTTTCGGTAAAGGGGACTGAAGCCAAATGTACAAAATGCTAATTATGTTTCCCCCCACACTGGTGGAGACATCTTGTTTTAGGCTTGGATGTCCGTCCGTCCGTCTGTCCGTTACAAGTCGTGTCTTCTCCATATCTCTTGAACCACTAGAGGAATTTTGAAATAACTGTGCACAAATGTTCACCATATGGAGACGACGTGCAGAGCACAACTTTCAGTCACATCCGTTTAAGGTCAAGGTCACAGAGGTCGAAGGTCATATGCACTATATTTCGTGTGCATATCTCTTGAACCGCTTGAGGGATTTTAAAATAACTTGGCACAAATGTTCGCCGTATTGAGCTGACCTGCAGAGCACAACTTCCAGCCATGTCTGCTCAAGGTCAAGGTCACACTCAGAGGTCAAAGGTCATATGTACTATATTTCATGTCCGCTCCATATCTCTTGAACCGCTTGAGGGATTTTGAAATAACTTGGCATTTTTACCATAAAGAGACGACGTTCAGAGCACAACTTTCAGCCAAGTTGGTTCATATGAATCACACTGAGAGTGTGGGGGGAGACATACGTTTTCGTTACAAAAACGACCCTGTCTAGTAATTTAAATTCTTATTTTTACACACTATAGGTGGTGTGATATAGCTACTTATCACTTAAGGTTATTTCACTGCAGGAGAAAACAATTTTAATGATAAAATCTAAAACACATTTAACAACATATAACATTTCAGTTAATTGAATACATGTAGGATGGTAAGGAAGAACAGCTATAGACACTTTTGTAAACGTTTGTTTTGATGTGTGAAAATATGTAAAAATGTATTAGACTTCAAGATTGCCATGTGCTTCTTTAAACCTATGCTACTTGAAGCAATATGCGGTGTATCAAAGCAAATATAAAGCTGAACTGGGACTCAAATCCACGTTCTTAAGCAAATACATAGAGAATATTATGTCAGTGCCTTTTACTACATTAAGTTTATTAGGCGAGCCTTAAAAAACCAAGAATAATGAGGATCTGTTCTCTTTTTATCATGTAGATTATCCACATTTGCTGTATGGTTAACTAGTCGTGTCGCCTGCTTAGCATGGTAGACACTTAGGGATCACTTCGTCCTTTGTCATCGTTTGTCATACGTCGCTGTCCGTCCGTACCTGCAACCTAATTTTGGCCATAACTTGAAAATTATTTGACCTATGTTCATGAAACTTCACACACATCTTCGTCTTACCCCAAAAAAGGCTGTTACACATGTAGAATAACTCCAACTTGAATTTCGGCAAAATTATGCCCCTTTTCATGAAACTTAAAACCTGTACCCGACCTGGCTCATAACTTGGCAAAATATTGACCTATGGTCATAAAACTGTATACAGTTCTTCTTTATCAATTATTCAATGCCGTTAACATGTCCAATAACTTTGAAATTCATTTCGGCAGAGTTATGCCCCTTTTTAGCTCTACTGATCAGAGATCAGCAGAGCTTATGCCGTGGTGCGGCGTCCGGCGTCCGTCTGTCAGTCTGTCTGTCCGTCCGTCCGTAAACTTTTTTTGTAGCGACTACACCTCTGAAACTACTGAATGGATTTTCATGAAACTTTACAGATATGTTGCCCATGAAGTCTAGTTGATCCTAGCAAAAATTCATGTTGATGTGAAATCCAAGATGGCCACCAAATCTAAAAATAGATTTTTAAAAAACAAGTTTGTAGCGACTACTTCTTGAAAACTCAAAGTGATATTGATATGGGACTTTTTCTAAAATGATCAGCATGACATGATGTTGGTCCTTGTAGAAAATGGTTTTTAATCGACGTTAAACATGGCTGCCAGCGGCCATCTTTGTTTACATAAAGAGTTATTTAGTAAAAACTTGTAGCGACTACTCCTCTGAAACTACTGACGGATTTCCATGAAACTTCACAGGAATGTTGCTTTTGATGTCTAAATAATCCTAGCAACATTTCAGGTTGGTCGGAAATTCAAGATGGCTGTCACAGCTTAAAATAGATTTTCAAGAAACAAGTTTGTAGCGAGTACTTCTTGAAAACTGTAAGTGATATTGATATGAGACTTTTTCTAAAATGATCAGCATGACCTGGTGTTGGTCTTGTCGAAAATAGTTTTGATTCGATTTAAACATGGCTGTCAGCGGCCATCTTTGTTTACATAGAGTTATCTAGTAAAAACTTGTAACGACTACTCCTCTGTAACTACTCGACGGATTTTCATGTAACTTCACAGGAATGTTGCTCTTGATGTCTAATTGATCCTAGCAAAATTTCAGATCCCCCGTAAATTCAAGATGGCCGCCATGGCTAAAAATAGATTTTCAAAATACAAGTTTGTAGCGACTACTTCTTGAAAACTATAAGTGATATTGATATGGGACTTTTTCTAAAATGATCAGTATGACATGATATTGATTCTTGTCAAAAATTATTTTGATTTGACGTTAAACGTGGCCACCGGCAGCCATCTTTGTTTACATAGAGTTATATAGTGAAAACTTGTAGCGACTACTCCTCTGAAACTACTTGACGTATTTTCATGAAACTTCACAGGAATGCTGATCTAGCTATCAAAAACCTAATAAATTTTGCTTTAATTAGGCACTGACCAATAAAGCAAATCAGTGTGCAATCCCTTCGCGTTTATTGTACGTAACGTTATCTGATGTCATGCACGTAACATTGCCTGACGTCATAAAACAAACAAAAAACAACAACATGGGTCATGGCGGCGTCCTCGATAAGGGTAACATTCTGAGAAATAGGTAGTAATAGTAATTCATACAGAAAATGTGGATAATCTACATGATAAATAGAATATTATGTCAGTGCCTTTTACTATCCAGTTTATTAGGCTCGGCACGAAAACGAAGAATGACTCGGCAGAGCCTCACCATTCTTCGTTTTCTAAGCCTCACCTAATAAACTTGATAGTAAAAGGCACTGACATAATATTCTCTATATATGTAAACCTAGAAGAAGAAAAAAGAGAGACTCAAATAAAACTATTGTAAGTAACTGCTGCTGTTTTTGAGATATTTTTTTTTGTTTGCAGTTGAATTTAAATAACATAATAGCATATTTGATGAAGTGTAAATTGTTTTGTATATTTTGTTTTCAGCTCTTGACCTTGTATGTTCTCTTATGAATCTTGGTGAGAAGGCACAGATACTGGCAGGCTACAAGTATATGTATGGCGACCTGGGATTGTACGTATATTTGTATTATAATACGTTTATAGGGTACATCTGTTGTTAAAGGCTATACTCATGTTGTTATCATTCCTTGTATGTCTGTATGTCCCCTGATTTTTCATGTTGGGTTCTGAATCAGTGGAGGGATTTGGATAATTTACAGAGTAGTTGGTGTATACATAACCATTTGTAGCCAACAACTCTCAAGTTAACAGGGTTTGTAGTGGACTAATTGAGGCCTCATTCTTGTAATATATGTTTTATTGGTATGCAATTATTTCATTAAAACCCGGGTTTTATTCCTTCCAAATGTGGAAGGGACCATCAGTTTTGAAATAGGGACAGGAGTGAAGCTTTCTTTGAAACTGGGAGAAAAGAAGTTTGTTTGTTTGTTTGTATGTTGTTTCACGTCATTTTCAACACATGAAGGTTATATATGACGGTCGATTTTTTGTGGTGGAGGCAGACCACCCACTTTTCCTGGGTAGAACCAGTACTGTACACCTCCCGCCATCCGTAAGAATCGACACTTCCTCACTTACAAGTCGAGCTCCCAGTGGGATTCGAACCCGCAGCGGTGAGAGGCGAAGGTTTACAACACAGCACCGTTAACCATTCGGCCAAGGAGACGCGCTAAAAAAAGAAGTGAACATGTCTTCAAACAAGACATATTATAGTATGGCATTGTCCGTCTGTACAGTTTTCATCTGGTTAAGATGAGACTTGGTAGGTAGAATCATTGTAACATGCAGATGTGCATATTTTCAGGAGGTTCCAGTCTAATGAATTTTGCCAGAGTTGTTGCCCTTTGTTGATAGAAATTAAAGGAAATTATTTGTTTCTAAATAACCCATCCTACTGTTTTTCTCCAATCAAGATGGTGTGTTCATGTCCATTTGTAGTGACCAGTCCCCAAGTTGGCAGATATTGCATTGGAATTATTTAGGCCCCATCAGGGCAGGAAATTTTGTTTCTGAGTTACTCGTCCCACGTAATAGTTGAAGGGTCAAATTAATAAATTGGGAAAAACATTATAATTTCTACTCGTCCTGCTTAAGTAAGCACTCGTCATGGCGAGCGTACAAGTGGAATTTTCGTGCCCTGCCCCATTCTTCTAATATGTTTTATTGGTGCAGTTATTCCATTAAACCAAGGTTTTAATCCCCGCAGTTTTGGAAGGAGTCGTAGGCTTTGAAATAGGGAAATGAAGCGAAGGTATTTGTATTTAGTTCAATTACTCATGAAGTTTGACTGCATTCTCACGATTAAGGTTTTATGTTTAACTCGGTATCTCAAAAACTGAAATTGATAAATTGACCAAGCTCGAACATCAGTTGTGTCTTTGGTTTTACACACTGTAGTATGAGCATACGATTCTCGTCCAAGTTTGTTCAAATAGTGACCCTTGGGTAAACTTTAACCTGGCCCCAAGGGTCACAGTGTAACATGGCATTATATTGCAAAATTGTTAAGGAAACTAACCTGCCAAATAACACAAAATTACATGACAAAACCATTTATCAAATCTCTATCCATGTGTTCAGGTCATATAATTATGTGTTTATATTCTGATTAAAAGTATAAGAATTTTAACGGTATCTTAAAATACTGGTGATTGAATATGCATAAAATGAATTATGAGTTGGTAACTCTTAATTCAACGCTCCAGTTTTTGGGTTTGGCCTGGCTGGTTAAAGACGTTTATATTGTGTCTATAGAGTTTGGATTCTCAAAATATGTAAGTTATATATATATACCTCGTCATCAGTAGGTTTAGAAACAGTGGAAACGGTGTACGTATGATGTAAAATTTGGCTGTTGTTGGCGGGATAGCTACTTTAAAACATCTTCTGAACTTACCAGACCTATTTTCTCTGACCCACTGGTGTTACTTTTACAAATGTCTACAATGGAAAAGGTCATCAGGTGATCTGTTTGGGGCCATTTGCCCTCTTTTTTGGTCTGTAAGTACTACAGTATTTATTTACTGTCGTTTCATAGCATCATTACCTCAAAAGGAACACAGGAAAATGTGCAGCTTATGAAAATCCTTTATGATTGAATGTTTCATTATTTCCGTTTAGGAATTCAAAATGCAAATCATTAATAGAAACCCAGGTCTGCATTGTTGTAAATGTATCCCCTGCATTGTTGTAAATGTATCCCCTGCAAAGTCGAGCATCTGCATCTTGCGGTGCTCTTGTTTTACCACCATTGGATATTTCACCCACATATTTTTGAATGGGAACAAACCTGTAAACCCTGCATAGAAGGATAATAAGGCCCTGTTAACATATATATATATTACTGTAAGCCTTGTATCCTTTAATGTGTTGACAGCATAGCATGGCAAATACTTAGGGATCACTTTTTTCATCGTCTGTTATCGTCCTTCTTTTGCCACACTTTAACCTGCAACCTAAGCTTGGCCATACCTTCAAAAGTATTTGACAAGTTCCTGAAAATTCACAACCATATTCATCTTATCCCAACGAATGTCATTACACATGTACAATAATTCTGACTTTCATATTGGCATTGTTATGCCCCTTTTCATCAAACTTTTAACCTGCAGCCTTACCTAACTCAAAACTCAAATTATTGAACTAGGTCATGACACTTTATACAGTTCTTTCTTTTCAATTATTCGTTGCCATTGACATGTTCAGTTACTCTGAATTTCATTTCAGCAAAGTTATGTCCCTTGTCTTAAAACTTATACCTGCAACCAAATCTAGGTCATAACTTGGCATATATTGACCTATGGTAATGGAACTTTATACAGTTCTCCCTTTTCAATTATCCAATGCCACTGACATGTCCAGTAACTCTGAATTTCATTTCAGCAGAGTTATGACCTTTTTAATTAAATATCTTTAACCAAACCTAGGTATTTAAGAGTTATGCCACTTTTCATAAATTTTTAACAATTAAAATTTTGTTTGTGCTGTATGATTCATGAAGAATTGCACATCATGTCTTCAAACTTATAGTTAGATTGTCCTGCTGAAATTAGCACATGGCAGGCGACACATGTGAAGTGCATTCTAGCAATTATATACTTTGTTTTGCTTCCGACCATTCTAAGGTGTTACCTCTGTTGTCAACCTATTATGCTTGTGGTTTCGCATATTTGCTTCTATTGTTTAATCGTTGATTATTTTGAGTTGAATTGAATTGAATTGGGTTTTAAGGTGCACCAACACATGAAAAGGTTATATGGCGCCTAACAGGCATGAACATGCCAGGCTCATCTTCCATGTACATCGAGATAAAATATGGAAAATGGGCCTAGAACCTTCTCACCCTGAACTGCAGAGTTGCTGCAAATTCTATCGTAGAAACTCCATTTACGCTGGAGCCACGTTTATTGTTTTTCTGCCACTGCTCTTTTGATGCGAGCGAGATGGCACCTGAAACAATGCAAGGATCATGATGAAGATAAAAATGATAAAATGAACATGAATTTGGGGGGATTCTACCCCTCTGCCTACTCCTCCAAAGGGATCTGCAGTGGCCCTATTCTTTGCCCCCTGACCAAACGGGGGCACCCGGGAACCACACGGTTATTTTGAATGCATGTTTTTGGTGTACAGCATTTTGTGAATGCTACATTTCCTGTTTGACTTTTATATCTGCTGTTTTTGTGTTTTAGGAAGCCTGATATTCCGGGCAAGGCAAACTTCAAGTTACACATACACTTGGTATCGAATGATGGACAACCCGATTATTCCACCATGAACTTTGAAAAAAGATTCAGTGAAGCGTAAGTATAGAAGTGTAACTGTTCTCGGCGAGGATAGTAAAACAGTTTCAGTGCTTTCGAACACTTTAGTTTGTAAAAAATGTATAAAATCTCGCAACATCAAATTCAGTGATCAATTTTAAAAGGAGCAGAGCTTATGGGATGGCGAGTTGTCCGTCGTCCGTCCGTCGTCCGTCTGTTAACTTTTGCCTTGTGAACACACTAGGGCCTTCATTATTAATCTAATCTTTACGAAGCTTTGCCAGTGTCTTTAAATCAATGAAAGCTCGGACAAGTTCGAAAACCAGCCGGATCGGGATAAATTTCACCGGAGTAATGGCCCTTGTTTTGCTGGAAAATGCCATATTAAGCCTTGTGAACACTCTAGCACCTTCATTTATTATTTGATCTTTACCAAACTTGCACAGATTGTTAATATCAATGAAAGCTCGGACAAGTTCGAAAACCAGCCAAATCGGATTAGTAACGCCAGAGTTATGGCCCTTGTTTTTTCTGAAAATTGCTATTTTCTGCCTTGTGAACGCTCTAACACCTTAATTTATTATTTGATCGTTACCAAACTTGCACAGATTGTTAATACCAATGTTGGCTTGGACAAGTTCGAAAATCAGCCAAATTGAATCAGTAACACCAGAGTTATGGCCCTTTTTTTTTCTAAAAATGCCATTTTTTGCCTTGTGAACACTCTAGCACATTCATTTATTATTTGATCTCTACCAAACTTGCACAGATTGTTTATATCAATGAAAGCTCAAACAAGTTTGAAAATCAGCCAAATTGGATCAGTAACACCAGAGTTATGGTCCTTGTTTTTTCTTGAAAATGTTATTTTCTGCCTTGTGAACACTCTAGGGCCTTCAATATTTAATCGGATCTTTACTTAACTTTGCCAGTGTCTTTATATCAATGAAAGCTCGGACAAGTTCGAAAAACTGGCAAGATCGAAATAATTTCACCTGAGTTATGGCCCTTGTTTTGCTGAAAAATGCCATATTAAGCCTTGTGAACACTCTAGCACCTTCATTTATTATTTGATCTTTACCAAACTTGCACAGATTGTTAATATCAATGAAAGCTTGGACAAGTTCGAAAACCAGCTAGATCGGACCATTAACAGCAGAGTTATTGCCCTTGATTTAGTTAAAAATGCTATATATGATAGGGCCTTCATCTTTCATCCAATCTTTACCAAACTTTACCAGATTGTTTATATAAATGAAAGCTCTGACAATTCGAACACCAGCTAGATCGGACCATTAACAGCGGAGTAATGGCCCTTGATTTAGTTACAAATGCTATATTTTGACTCATTAAGAGGATAGGGCCTTTATCTTTCATTCGATCTTTACCAAACTTTACCAGATTGTTTATATAAATGAGAGCTCGAACAAATTTGAAGACCAGCCAGATCGGACTAGTAACAGCGGAGTAATGGCCCTTGATTTAGTTAAAAATGCTATATTTTGCCTCGTTAATTCGATAGGGCCTTCATCTTCCATCTGATCTTTACAAAACTTTACCTGATTGTTTATATCAATGACAGCTCAGACTGTTTCGAAAACCAGCCAGATCGGACTAGTAACAGATGAGTTATGGACCTTGATTTAGTTAAAAATGCCAAATTTTGCCTAGTTAAGTTGATAGGGCCTTCATTTTTCATGCGATCTTTATGAAACTTTACTAGATTGTTAATATCAATAAAAGCTCGGTCAAGTTCGAAAACCCGCCAGATTGGACCAGTAACAGTGGAGTTATAGCCCTTGATTCAGTTAAAATTCTATATTTTGCCTTGTTAAGACGATAGGGCCTTCATCTTTCATCCGATCTTTAAAAAACTTTATCAGATTGTTAATATCAATAAAAGCTTGGACAAGTTCGAAAACCATCCAGATTGGACCATTTACATCGGAGTCATGGCCCTTGATTTTCTGAAATATGCTATATCTTTGCCTCATTAAGACGAAAGGGCCTTCATTTGGCCGGATTTCAGTGAAACTTTGCAGGGATGATCAGTACCAAGCAGGGGGGAGGACGTAAACCTGCTCATGACGAGCTTTAAGTGGAGAAAATGTTTCTGATTTGACAAAATGGCGATTTTTGGATGATTTTCGTTATTGTCGGAAGCAATTTTGACAGGTAGGCGCATATCATATGATTTATTTGTTAAATGATTGTGTTAATAAGGGGCTACTGTATCTCCGATTCACTCGGTTTTTTATTTCAATGTCCTAGCTAGCGGATTTAAAAAGTTATTCCATGTACAGTTTGAGAATGTCTTTGTTTACAAAGTTGAATCTGTCCTTGCCGTGCCTTTTTTTCGCATTTTAAAAGAAAATACCTTGTTTATACATGGTTTAAGCGTGGAATTCGTATAGAAAATACATAATCAGTCATTTTCCTTCATGAAGTTTTGGGGAGGCATTTATGGCCGAAAAAAACAGGTTTATGCAGATTTTGGCACATGACTGTAACTTTATGCAATTTTGGTTCCCTGATGAGGCCAAGTAATTGGACGAAAAAATGCATTCCTGACTCTACTATGTTAAAATAAAGAAAAAGCTGATCCAAAGTATCTAATAATATTTTTCAGAGAGACTGTAACAATGCCGAGATATAGGAAGAAAACTTCCCTAACGTTGTATGGTAGGAAAGGCCGGAACCGATCCAAAATAGTAAATGTAGTATCTCCAACTAAAAACTATAAACGGCCTTGTATAAGATCTACACCTATACGGTTTAAACGGCCAATCATATATTCAAAATCCCCTATTGTCAAAGCAAGGTTAACGACATCACCTCGTAGTCACTCTTCCTTGACAAAGATATACACGGCAACGAAATTGTCGGAATCGCCAGTAAAAATCAACGACTTCATGGCCGATTCTATTTTGAACGATGTTATTGTGACTCCTGTTAAAATTCAACAAGGACTAAGCATGTGCGTGCAAGAATGTTCACCAATCAGAACATTAAAGTCTAAGAAAACGTTACAATTTGGACATGCCACCACAGACGCAGCTGAAACAGTAACAATAGAAAAAGTCAGTAGTCAGGAGAATGTGACAAAAAGTGCAGATGAAATTTCTGAAACAATGCAGCTCTTGTCTAGACTAGTAAATGAAGGCACTTACTCCACATCTAGTATATCATTTCAGTTATTTCGCGATTCCCTTAAGTGGCATGCGTCTGAGAATACTTCCGCAATGCGATATTCAGAGGCGACCAAAGAATTCTTCTGGACTGGGAAACGTTTGCTTGGGGGTCAGTTTTTACGTTTTATGCGAGGATTTGCACACCAAGGCATGGTAGCAGAGGGAAAAAGTGAAAAGGGAATGTACGACCCTTCGGCTTCAAATATCAACCTACCGGTGCCATCAGATAGGACATTTTTCGAATATAGTCCGAGCGGTGTTTCGTTTGGTGAGTCTAAGCTGCAACCAGGTATACTCGACAACAACATCAACATGAGTTCTAAAGCAATGCCGGATGTATCACACGTTGTCATGTTTGATGGGAAGAAAATAACACCTGATTCAGCTGATATATATTTACTGGACAAAGAAGAAGAACCCAAATTGAACAAAGTCCGAGAGTCTCAGGATAGAAAGCTAAAGACTATAGATCAATTTCTTACAAATGTTGAAACAATTATTGGACAAGGTCTTCAAAATGTTTGTGACCTTCAACCTGAAGACTCATCCCAGATGCTTTCTGAAAGTAAGAACGCACTCAAAGTAATTGGATCAGTGACACAATCACTTCGACAGTGTTACAGTAAGAAGGCATTGTATCTGGAAAACACACAAAAGAAGTTACTGGAAACGAATGACGAGAAGTACAAATTTGCAAGTAACCGGATAAAAACACTGATGTACCAGTTAAATATTTGTCCAAAGGATCTAATGGATGTTGTTGGTGTGATTTGCCAGTTTTGTGCCGAAATAAATGACACCCTCTCACAATATAGAAATCAGTTTTGTGATATGAATGAACACTCACATTACAGGGAATTAAAGACACCTGATGAGATACAAGCAATTATAAACAGTGAAGTTCCCGAGCAGTTTGTGAAACAGCGTAGTCCAGAATGGTTCAAGTTACGAAAGGCAGTAAAGGTCACTGGTAGTGTTGCTCACCGGGCATTGGGTTTAGATACACTTTGTATCTCT
This sequence comes from Cyrtodaria siliqua, assembly GCA_037043455.1. Classification (NCBI taxonomy): domain Eukaryota; kingdom Metazoa; phylum Mollusca; class Bivalvia; order Adapedonta; family Hiatellidae; genus Cyrtodaria; species Cyrtodaria siliqua. The sequence goes on along the minus strand of JAWPHD010004544.1, from coordinate 171,260 downwards.
TGAAGTATTCTCAGACGCATGCCACTTAAGGGAATCGCGAAATAACTGAAATGATATACTAGATGTGGAGTAAGTGCCTTCATTTACTAGTCTAGACAAGAGCTGCATTGTTTCAGAAATTTCATCTGCACTTTTTGTCACATTCTCCTGACTACTGACTTTTTCTATTGTTACTGTTTCAGCTGCGTCTGTGGTGGCATGTCCAAATTGTAACGTTTTCTTAGACTTTAATGTTCTGATTGGTGAACATTCTTGCACGCACATGCTTAGTCCTTGTTGAATTTTAACAGGAGTCACAATAACATCGTCCAAAATAGAATCGGCCATGAAGTCGTTGATTTTTACTGGCGATTCCGACAATTTCGTTGCCGTGTATATCTTTGTCAAGGAAGAGTGACTACTAGGTGATGTCGTTAACCTTGCTTTGACAATAGGGGATTTTGAATATATGATTGGCCGTTTAAACCGTATAGGTGTAGATCTTATACAAGGCCGTTTATAGTTTTTAGTTGGAGATACTACATTTACTATTTTGGATCGGTTCCGGCCTTTCCTACCATACAACGTTAGGGAAGTTTTCTTCCTATATCTCGGCATTGTTACAGTCTCTCTGAAAAATATTATTAGATACTTTGGATCAGCTTTTGTTCTTTATTTTAACATAGTAGAGTCAGGAATGCATTTTTTCGTCCAATTACTTGACCTCATCAGGGAACCAAAATTGCATAAAGTTACAGTCATGTGCCAAAATCTGCATAAACCTGTTTTTTTCGGCCATAAATGCCTCCCCAAAACTTCATGAAGGAAAATAAGACTGATTATGTATTTTCTATACGAATTCCACGCTTAAACCATGTATAAACAATGTATTTTCTTTTAAAATGCGAAAAAAAGGCACGGCAAGGACAGATTAAACTTTGTAAACAAAGACATTCTCAAACTGTACATGGAATAACTTTTTGAATCCGCTAGCTAGGACATTGAAATAAAAAACCGAGTGAATCGGAGATACAGTAGCCCCTTATTAACACAATCATTTAACAAATAAATCATATGATATGCGCCTACCTGTCAAAATTGCTTCCGACAATAACGAAAATCATCCAAAAATCGCCATTTTGTCACATCAGAAACATTTTCTCCACTTAAAGATCGTCATGAGCAGGTTTACGTCCTCCCCCCTGCCAAGCCTAGTTGTACATAGTCACCGTGTTCCAGTAGAATGATTTTGGCGGATTATAGCCCTTTAAAGGTTTTAATACACAAACTTTGTTCTGACTAGTTCTCTCGAACCTGGCCAGATTTAAACGAAGCTTTTTAGGGATGATCCAATTCCATGTCTAGTTGTGCAAATCATTGCCTTATTCCAGTTGAATGATTTTTTTGGCAGAATTATGGCCCTTTAAAGGTTTTAATACACAAACTTTGTCTGATCTACTTCTCCTGAACCCCTCGCCATATTTCATTGAAACTTTGCAGGGATGATCAGCAGCAAGCCTAGTTGTGCATGTCGTCGTCACGTTCCGGTTTACAGATATGTGGCACAGTTATGGCCCTTTAAAGAATTTTGATACCACAATTTTTTTCCGGGCTAGATCTCCTGAACCCCTGGCTGGATATAGACGAAACTTGACAAGGATGATCAGTATCAAACCTAGTTGTGCATCTCATCGCCATATTTCGGTTGAATGATTTTTGGCAGAGTTGTGACCCTTTAAATATTTTAATACACAAACTTTGTCCAGATTAGTCTCTTCTGAACTCTTTGCCAGATTTCAGCGAATCTTGGTGAGAATGATCAGTACTAAGCCTAGATGCACCTATCATTGCCATGTTCTGGTTGAATGATTTTTGAAAGACTTGTGGCTCCTTATACATAAACTTTATCTTGAGCCAGTAGAGCATCCACAGGCCCTCTTGGGCCTCTTGTTTTTTTATGTCAAACTTGGTTTTAAAAAAGTAACAGTGTTATGCAAGTTTACTTCCCAACTTGACTACGTCAGACTGAAACCTGGCCAACCAGTCCCAGAACTACCCTTTATATTCTGAACATCAAGCAAGGCCAAGTGTCAGACTGATATCTGGCCGACCAGTCCCAGAAATACCCTTTATATTCTGAACATCAAGCAAGGCCAGGTGTGAGACTGATACCTGGCCGACCAGTCCCAGAACTACCCTTTATATTCTGAACATCAAGCAAGGACGGGTGTCAGACTGACATCAGGCCGACCAGTCCCAGAACTACCCTTTATATTTTGAACATCAAGCAAGGACGGGTGTCAGACTGACATCAGGCCGACCAGTCCCAGAACTACCCTTTATATTCTGAACATCAAGCAAGGACGGGTGTCAGACTGACATCAGGCCGACCAGTCCCAGAACAACCCTTTATATTCGTAACATCAAGCAAGGATGGGTGTCAGACTGACACCTGGCCGACCAGTCCAGAACTACCCTTTATATTCTAAACATCAAGCAAGGACAGTCCCAGAACTACCCTGTATATTTTGAACATCAAGCAAGGACAGGTGACTGACATCTGGCCGACCAGTCCCAGAACTATACTTTATATTCTGAACATCAAGCAAGGACGGGTGTCAGACTGACATCTGGACGACCAGTCCCAGAACTACCCTTTATATTCTGAACATCAAGCAAGGACGGGTGTCAGACTGACATGTGGCCGACCAGTCCCAGAACTACCATTTATATTCTGAACATCAAGCAAGGATGGGTGTCAGACTGACATCTGGACGACCAGTCCCAGAACTACCATTTATATTCTGAACATCAAGCAAGGACGGGTGTCAGACTGACATGTGGCCGACCAGTCCCAGAACTACCATTTATATTTTGAACATCGCGTGTTAGACTGACATCTGGCCGACCAATCCCAGACCTACCCTTTTAATTTTGAACAGCAAGCAAGGCTGGGTGTCAGACTGATATCCTGCTTACCAGTCCCTTTATATGCTGCGATGCTACTATGACAGTATAGTGTGAATGAATGTGGTATCATGTCATGTGTCTACAGCTTCGTATTCCGGTTTGGCAGCACCATAAAGTAGAGCTTTGAGCTCACTACTACAAGTAGACACTGTCGAGATATGACTGAAAGGCTGTTAAAGCATTGTTAAACCACATAAATACATTGTTCTACTGAACTCAAGGCTTAAAATAGCTATTAGTAGTTGTCTGTCATTTTTAGCTGTACTGATCACAGATCAGCAGAGCTTATGCCGTGTGCGTCGTCCGTAAAAGATATTTGTGGAATGAAGTGTCGAAATGACCTTAAATATGCCAGTTAACATTTTATAGACATCTTTGTATTCAAGTTCTGCACATTTATAAAAAGTAGACACTTAAATTTGCTTTATAAGTCAACAGTAATTAATATTGGAAACATGATCTTTTACAGGCGAAAGAAAAAAGACAGAGGAAATTTTCTTTTCAAAAGGAAAGAACACAGTCAATCCTTGAATTCTTACACAAAGTAAGTATACTTCTGAATATATCATCATACTTCCTATATAACTCATTGAGGTATCAGACAGTTGCTATTTACATTGTGGGACATTTCACACTGGCCAATCAATGTGTATCTATTTCCGGAGGCACCAAGGTAGATTATTTAGGTGTATACAGATGAGTCCCAGTAAGCATGGTCAGTCAGTCAGTTAGACATGGTCCCGTATTTTCAAACTGAGTCCAAATCTCATGGTCAAGCTCAGCTATACAATTTTGACAGTCTTACTTTCTGGTCATTCAATTATTTGAAACTTTACGCAAAATTAATAAAGATAAGCAAATATTACAGCTATCCTGAAAGTTTCGAAATGGAAAACACTTATTGAAAAAAGTTATAGCTACTTCAGGCCAAAAAAAAAAGTGTGGTTCCGGTTACCTGACCAACCCTAGATGTTTGAGCCATTTCTATTACAGAGCCACTAAGATTGTGGACACTGTCCTTGTCTGCCAGATTATCAATATGTCAAACTTTCTATTACAAAGCCAGTAAGATTGTGGATCCTGCCCTGCCCTGCCCTGCCATGTTATTAATATGTCAACATTTTTATTGCAGAGCCAGTAAGATTGTGGACTTTGCCCTGGTCTGCCATGTTATCAGTATTTCAACATCTATTACAGAGCCAGTAAGATTGTAGACCCTGCCCTGGTCTGCCATGTTATCAGTGTGTCAACATTTCTATTACAGAGCCAGTAAGATTGTGGACCCTTCCCTGGTCTGCCATGTTGTCAATGTGTTAACATTTCTATTACAGAGCCAGTAAGATTGTAGGCCCTGTCCTGGTCTGCCATGTTATCAATATGTCAACATTTATATTATAGAGCCAGTAAGGGTATGGATCCTGCCCTGGTCTGCCATATTATCAATGTGTTAACATTTCTATTACAGAGCCAGTAAGATTGTGGATCCTGCCCTGGTCTGCCTTGTTATCAATATGTCAACATTTATTACAGAGCCAGTATCATTGTAGACCCTGCTCTGGTCTGCCATGTTATCAGTGTGTCAACATTTCTATTACAGAGCCAGTAAGATTGTGGATCCTGCCCTGGTCTGGTATGTTATCAATGTGTTAACATTTCTATTATAGAGCCAGTAAGATTGTGGATCCTGCCCTGGTCTGCCATGTTGTCAATATGTCAACTTTTCTATTATTGAGCCAGTAAGATTGTAGGCCTTGCCCTGGTCTGCCATGTTATCAATGTGTCAACATTTCTATTACAGTAAGATTGTAGACCCTACCCTGGTCTGACATGTTATTAATGTGTCAACATTTTTATTACAGACCCAGTAAGATCGTGGACCATGCCCTACTCTGCCATGTTATCAATGTGTCAATATTTCTGTTACATAGCCAGTAAGATTGTGGACCGTATACTGGTCTGCCATGTTATCAGTGTGTCTACATTTCTGTTACAGAGCCAGTAAGAGTATGGACACTACCCTGGTCTGCCATGTTATCAATGTGTCAACATTTCTATTACAGTAAGATTGTAGACCCTACCCTGGTCTGACATGTTATTAATGTGTCAACATTTTTATTACAGACCCAGTAAGATCGTGGACCATGCCCTACTCTGCCATGTTATCAATGTGTCAATATTTCTGTTACATAGCCAGTAAGATTGTGGACCGTATACTGGTCTGCCATGTTATCAGTGTGTCTACATTTCTGTTACAGAGCCAGTAAGAGTATGGACACTACCCTGGTCTGCCATGTTATCAATGTGTCAACATTTCTATTACAGTAAGATTGTAGACCCTACCCTGGTCTGACATGTTATTAATGTGTCAACATTTTTATTACAGACCCAGTAAGATCGTGGACCATGCCCTACTCTGCCATGTTATCAATGTGTCAATATTTCTGTTACATAGCCAGTAAGATTGTGGACCGTATACTGGTCTGCCATGTTATCAGTGTGTCTACATTTCTGTTACAGAGCCAGTAAGAGTATGGACACTACCCTGGTCTGCCATGTTATCAATGTGTCAACATTTCTATTACAGAGCCAGTAAGTGTGGACTCTGCTCTGCCATGTTATCGATATGTCAACAGTTCTATTACAGAGCCAGTAAGATTGTAGACTGTGCCCTGGTCTGCCATGTGATCAATGTGTCAATATTTGTATTACAGAGCCAGTAAGATTGTGGGTTTTGCCCTGATCTGCCATGTTATCAATATGCCAACATTTCTTTTACAGAGCCAGTAAGATTGTGGGTTTTGCCCTGGTCTGCAATGTTATCACTGTATCAACATTTCTATTACAGAGCCAGTAAGATTGTAGACTCTGCCCTGGTCTGCCATGTTATCAATGTGTCAACATTTCTATTACAGAGCCAGTAAGATTGTAGACTCTGCCCTGGTCTGCCATGTTATCAATGTGTCAACATTTCTATTACAGAGCCAGTAAGATTGTAGACTCTGCCCTGGTCTGCCATGTTATCAATGTGTCAACCTTTCTATTACAAAGCCAGTAAGATTGTGGACTCTGCCCTGGTCTGCCATGCTATTAATGTGTCAACTTTTCTATTACAGAGCCAGTAAGATTGTAGGCCCTGCCCTGGTCTGCCACGTTATTAATGTGTCAACATTTCTATTACAGAGCCAGTTAGATTGTGGATCCTGCCCTGATCTGCCATGTTATCAATGTGTCAACTTTTCTATTACAGAGCCAGTAAGATTGTAGGCCCTGGCCTGGTCTGCCATGTTATCAGTGTGTCAACATTTCTATTACAGAGCCAGTAAGATTGTGGACTCCGCCCTGGTCTGCCATGTTAGCAATGTTTCAACATTTTTATTACATAGCCAATAAGATTGTGGATTCTGCCCTGGTGTGCCATGTTATCAGTGTGTCAACATTTCTATTACAGAGCCATTAAGATTGTAGATCCTGCCCTGGTCTGCCATGTTATCGATGTGTCAACATTTCTGTTACAGAGCCAGTAAGATTGTGGACCCTTCCCTGGTCTGCCATGTTATCAATGTGTCAACATTTCTTTTACAGAGCCAGTAAGATTGTGGATCCTGCCAATGGCTGCATCTACTCAGATGAATCCCCAGAAAATCTTCAAGTACTGCTCGAGTTCAGAGCCGTTGTACTATGCAATACTAGCGCCGCCCAAACAAAAGTATGTCATTTGAATCTTTAATGATTATAAACAGTAACTGTTGAAATGTAAAATCCTAGATTCTCACAATACTGAATGATTAACAATTGAATCGTTGTTTATCATATTATCTGAGGTCATTTTGAGCTGCCCAAGAGAGAGGGGAAGGATGCATATGAGACACAAGAACCGTGACCTAATCTTAGTGTCGGTACATTCCTATGGTTCTTTAACATGCTCTGAGGATAGACTGATACATGGGACTGGCTCCATTTCACACAGTAATTTAACACAGAAAAAATGTGCGATATGTTGTGATTTGTAAGTGTTAGAATACATTAAAACTGCACACTATTGGTGTAAATCAATAATGATGATGATGATGATGATGATGATGGTGAGGATGATGATGATGAGGATGATGATGATGGTGAGGATGGTGGTGAGAATGATGATGATGATGATGGTGAGGAGGAGGAGGAGGAGGAGGAGGATGATGATGATGATGATGATGATGATGGTAAGTATGATGATGATGATAATGATGATGATGATACTGGTGAGGATGATGATGATGAGGATGATGATGATGATCATGAGGATGATGATGATGAGGATGATGATGAGAAGATGATGATAATGATGATGATGATGATGATGATGATGATGGGGATGATGATGATGAGGATGATGATGAGAAGATGATGATGATGATGATGATGATGAGGATGATGATGATGAGGATGATGATGAGAAGATGATGATAATGATGATGATGATGATGATGGGGATGATGATAATGATGATAATGATGATATTTTATTTGAAAATGATTTATCACAAATTTCTTGCTCCATAATTATGGTACTAATTTGCCTCTTTCCTTTGATCATTTATTTGTCAGGTTCAAGCGTATGATGCAGCAATAAAATCGGCCACTGAGGCGACTAAACTCTCTCCAAGTTACAGTAAGGCTTTCTTTAGGCTCGGACAGGTATGACAATATTATGTGTTATTTTTATGCCCCGCCACGATAGTGGAGCGGGCATAGAGTGTTACCCTTGTCTGCCCCTCTATATGCCTGTGTGTAAGAAAAACGTTTTACATTTCAGTTTTTGGTTTAAAGTTCATTTCTCAGACAGCGGAAGCCGTAGAGCTTTCAAACTTTACAAATGTTTACATCTACATGGCATTAGTATGATCCTATCAAAAGTAGGTCAGTATGATTGACCTATACCTACTTTTATATTCAAGTTTTTCACATTGTTCGGGGGTAAGTCCATTTATCAGACACCAGAAGTAGTAGAGCTTTCAAACTTTACACATGTTTATATCTTCATGACGGAAGTGTTGATTATTAGGATGGCGGGAGGTGTACAGTACTGGTTCTACCCAGGAAAGGTGGGTGGTCTGCTTTCACCGCAAAAAATTGACCGTCATACACCATTCAAACAAACAAAACAAAGCATTTTCATGACGGTAAAATACACCAGTCAAAACGTGGTCATTATGAATGACCTTGACCTGCTTTTTGCACTTTGTTAATTAACATTATAGATTTGTAATGAATTTTAGTAAGTTATGAGTTTTATAAAGAAAGTATGAATGACATTGACCTACATTTCACATTGTTAATTTGGTCGATTTCTCGCACATTAACAGTCATACAGCTTTCAAACTTCATTCCCACTAACATCAACATGACAGCAACATGTTCCTACTTAAAGAGGGTCAGTGAGAATGACCATGACCTACTTACACACATTACTGGTATTCTTTATGTGACTGACAGTGCTTAAGCAGGGCATCCATGTCCCATGGACACAATTTCTAGTCTTAGGTAGCAAGTTACAGCAGACAATAAAGATTTTTATTGTTTAATCGCTGTCCAAGATACAAACTGTGTCATCATTGAACATTGTCGACGTTCAAGATGATTACTGGAAAAAGAACCATTTTCTAAATGTACACTGATTAACCCTTAACCCGCTAAGCACGCCTATAATAGCCTTTGCGTCCATTGTAAACCCAGATCAGTCTGCGAGTAACTCGCAGGCTGTTACTCGCAGGCTGATCAAGGTTTACAATGTCTGCTGCTGATCAGTCAGCCATTTTCCGCAAAACACCCCTTTGTCACATAAATGGAATGGTCTTAATTCAAAGAAAGAACAGTCCATTATATATATGTAGCGGGTTAAGGGTTAAAAGATTAAGTTATGTCTACACTAATTATTTGAAATTAAACTTTCCAGGCATATGAACACTCATTAATAGAAGAGACGACAAATGAAATGGCTGCTTACTAGACCTGATTTTATAATGCCCAAAGTTTGATATGTATCTGAATGTAAAATATAATGGATGTAAATTCTGCATGGAATCTTACACCTCCTTAATAACAAATATAATGGAAAAAATAGTATAGTATCAGGTTGATTATCCAATGTTTTGAGATACACTTGTGTATATATAATATTGGTGTTGCGTTTAATTCAGGCATATGAAAAGACAGGCAATGTAGACGAGGCCATCAAAGCATTTAAGACTTCCGTGAAATTGGACGAGGGGAACAAGGTGAGAATTTTTTGTGGTTTGGTGAAAGTTGGCCATGACGTTACAATCTCGCAAAGCATTTGATTGAAACTTCATACAGGTGTACCCTTTGACAAAAGAATTATGTCCCTTCTTATACTTAGACAAATATATTAAAGTTTTCGTGCAAGTTGGTTATGACTTTAATATCAATCTTTCAAAAGTATTTACAGCTTCACATTAGTATTCCCTATAACAAAACAGCATAACTGTAGCTTTAATTAGGCAAAATTATCTCCGATTTTATTCTTTGACAAATAGATTAAATTTGCATGCAAATTGCTATAACTTACAAACCTTACGAAATGGGAAGGAAAGTTGCACAAGTGCATCTGTTAAACTTAATTGCATTAAATCTACTGAACTCCAACTTTGGATTTTCACAGAATGCGACTACATATAACATTTTTATTTCACATAAGTACTCTATTACATAAGTACTCTATTGCGTCTGACAAGGACAAAGAATTTTTAAATATCAGAACAATTGTCATTTCATAAATCGGCTTGCCACAGCTGGGAATTGAACCACGGACCTCTTGCTTTACGGGCAAGTATGCTCACCATTACACCACCACACCATCTGATATTTGAATGACTTTTATGACGTTATATTATGTCGTAGCTCTTTAAACCTACTGAGCTCCAACTTTGAATTTCTAACGCAATAGAGTACTGGTCCTTACATGAAGATATTAATACCAAATACATAATCCATGAACTATGTGTTAACCTTTTGATGTCAACACTAGCACCTTCATTTTTCATCCGATCTTTACCAGACTGTTAATATCAATGAAAGCTCAGACGAGTTAAAAAACCAGCTAGATCAGACCAGTAACACCGCACTATTGCAATTGAATTAACGAAAATTACTATAGTGTGTCTTGTCAACACTCTAGCGCCAAACTTTGCCAGATTGTTGATATTGGTGAAAGCTCGGTCAAGTTCGAAAACCACCCAGATCGGACCAGTAACACAGAAGTTATGGCCCTTGAATTATTGAAAAAAAAACAAAAAAACTTTTGATGTCAACACTCTAGCACCTTCGTTTTTCATCCGATCTTTACCAAACGTCACCAGATTGTTACTATCAATGAAGCTTGGACAAGCTTGAAAACCAGCCAAATCGGATTAGTGACACCAGAGTTATGGCCGTTGATTTAGTTATAAAATGCTGTTTTGTTAAGACGATTGGGCCTTCAGTTGGCCAAATTTCAACGAAACTTTGCATCGATGATCAGTACCAAGCCTAGTTCAGTTGTGCATATCATCGCCATGTTCTGTTTTTGACGGAGTTACGGCCTTTTAAAGATTTATGTACACAAACTTTGTCCGGACTAGTTCTCCTGAATCCCTCGCCGGATTTCAACAAAACTTGGCAAGTATGATCAGTATCAAGCCTGGTTGTTCATACCTTCGCCATGTTCCAGTTTAATGATTTTTGGCAGAGTTATGGCCCTTTAAAGGTTTTAATACACTAACTTTGTCCAGACTAGTCGCTTCTGAACTCCTGGCTGGATTTCAACGAATCTTGGCGGGGATTATGAGTACCTAGCCTAGTTGCACATGTCATCACGTTTTAATACACAAGCATTGTCCAGACTAGTCTCTTCTGACTCCTGGGAGGATTTCAGCGTGTTGCAGGGATGATCAGTACCAAGCCTTGTTGTGCATATCATCACCGTGTTCAGGTTGAATTATTTTTGACAGAGTTATGGCCCTTTTAAGGTTTTTATATACAAACTTTGTCCCGACTAGTTCTCCTGATCCCCTGGCTGGATTTCAGTGAATATTGGTGCTGGTGATGAGTACCAAGCCTCGTTGCACATATCTTCTCCATGTTCCGGTGGGATGATTTTTGACAAGAGTTATGGTCCCTTATACACAAACTTTATCTTTAGCAAGTAGAGCATCCACAGGCCCCGTGGGGTCTTTTGTTTTTGTTATTCCACCACAGGTTTAAGTATATTATTGGTGCGACATAATCAACAGTTAGAAATGTGCAAAAACTATTTTCTTTGACTTTTTCAACTTATTAATAGTAATTTGGAAGTATGCATTTTTGTTTTGAAAAGCAAAGAAGCAGCCTCAAGTGTTAAAGAAATCAAGATTGCCGTGTGTCCATTTAATAACTTATTCAAAACAACCAGCGCCTGAATCGTCCAATGCCTTAATTAAATATCAAATGCCCAATTTCTCTTACTTTTTATATTTCTTTACACTTCTCTCACTATCTGTGTGTGTCTACCTCTCTCATCACAACATCCAGAGTGATCCCCTATTAACCCAACCTCCACCACAATTAATGGATCTTGATTTTCAGACACTGCATGCAGAGTTGTCAAGACTTACCAAACTTCGCAAGCAGAGCAAAGAGTCAGAAAAGCAGATGTATTCAAAAATGTTCTGGGGATCAAAGCCTCCATCAGTTAACACAGACAGCAAGGTGAAGGATGATGCCTCTCTGGTAAGTTACTGATTGGTAGTTAAAGGGAAGATACACCCATACCAACTCACATAGGCTCTAAGTATAGGATTGTCACAAATAAATACACTTTATGCAACAAATTCACATAAACTGCCATTGGGATTGAACCTAGGACTGAGGGTACACATACTACTCCACGTCATTTTACAGAGCTGTTCACAACCAAAGACGTGAGCGCGCGCCTGCCTTAGTTCAAAAAGTGAGAACTGGCAGAAGGAGTATAATTTTTTTTTTTTTTTCAAATTTAGTTAAATATTAAATGAAATAATTGATGGAGAATAATTTTAGCCCAGTAAATTATATATTTAACAGTACTTTTGATTTTTCCCTTTTTTGGTGACAAACATGATAAAGGAAACACTTTCCATAGTGATTCAGTACAGAAAAAAATCTTATGTTCCATTTTATTCCCCGATTTGGGTTAGGTATAATTTCTGATTGGGTGTATCTTCCCTATAATTCTCCATTTTGACTGATTTAAGTTGATGATTATTGGGTGTCAAATAATAATGAGTCGCCAATAACCAACACTTGCTTCCGGTAGTGTTTGAGTGTTATTATACAACTCTGGGTCTTGAAGCACCACGCTATCATGTTGCTTGAAATTCAAAATTGCAATTAGCCCCGTCCTTGAAAATTAGCGCTGTCCTAAAAAGTAGCACTTTTTTTTTAATTTTAAGTGCGGTGCTTTTGATACAGCTATTCATATTGCGTGTCGTCTGAAAATATACCCCTTACAGAGCCCCTCGATGCAGGATGTAAGTCAAGCCCCAGATATCAGTGTGAAATTCACATCAACATCAAGTTTGTGCATTTGTATCAACATCTTAAATCAGTGTTGTCGTTTTGTGCTAGCTGCATATATCGAGCAGTGGACCGAGACAATCTTTGACAAATCACAACATAACACGTCCCTCCTCCCATACTCAACCCCTTATCGAATCACAATAATCTAACGTTTTTAATGGGTTTTCGAAAAAGGGACTTAAAAATATTAGACTTTATCACAAGCATCATAAGCAGAGCTTATGGGATGGCGAGTTGTCCGTTGTCCGTCCTTCGTCCGTCTGTTAACTTTTACCTGGTTAAGACGATAGGGCCTTCATTTTTCAGCCGATCTTTAACAAACTTTAACAGATTGTTAATATCAATGAAAGCTCGGACAAGTTTGAAAACCAGCAAGACCGGACTCGTAACAACAGAGTTATGGCCCTTGATTTAGTTAAAAATGCTATATTTTGCCTTGTTAAGACGATAGGGCCTTCATTTTTTACCCAATCTTTCCCAAATTTTACCAGATTGTTAATATCAATGAAAGCTCAGACAAGTTCGAAAACCAACCATATCGGACCAGTGACAGCGGAGTTATGGCCCTTGATTTAGTTAAAAATGCTATATTTTGCCTCGTTAAGATGATAGGGCCTTCGTTTTTTCACTGATCTTTACCAAACTCTATCAGATTGTTAATGTCAATGAAAGCTCGCACAAATTCGAAAACCAGTCAGATCGGAACAGTAACAGCGGAGTTATGGCCCTTGATTTCGTTAAAAATGCTATAATTTTTCATTGTTTTTTTTTTAGCTCTATTGGCCAAGTTCGAAAACTAGCCATATCGGACCAGTAACAGAGAAGTTATGGCCCTTGATTTCGTTAAAAATGCTGTATTTTGCCCAAAACTTTCCAAAAAACGCATGTTAGCCACTAGAGCGTCCACAGGCCCTCTTGGGCCTCTTGTTACAATAAGTAAAGAGACTAAGCAACTACGATAATGGAAGCATCATTATGAACAGGTGTGAGTCTGTTTTGTTTGGAAATGCAATGTTTGTTATAATTAAACCCCTACTTTCACAAAGTGAAGAGGGGCTATATAGGAATCACGTTGTCCCCAAAGTTTCGTCGTGTCGCGTCCCGTCACGTAACACATTTTTTCCCGTCACGTCGCTTAACACATTCTTAATACTTCCATATCTCGAACACTTATGAATGGATTGTTCCCAAATGTCGTGTACACATAACAACTGATGACATTATGTCCCTCTACATTCACCCATCATTCATTGCGTAATTTATTACAGAATTATGGCCCTTTGTTCGACTTAGAATTTTCCAGTCTAATATTGTATAATGACGTGTTAACACGTTTTTTTTTAAACAGAATAACACACATATCACTTGGTGATGCAGAATAACACACATGCCACTTATGATACAGAATAACACACATGTCACTTGTGATACAGAATAACACACATGCCACTTGTGATACAGAATAACACACATGTCACTAGTGATACAGAATAACATGCATGCCACTTGTGATACAGAATAACACGCATGCCACTTGTGATACAGAATAACACACATGCCACTTGTGATACAGAATAACACGCATGTCACTTGTGATACAGAATAACACGCATGCCACTTGTGATACAGAATAACACGCATGCCACTTTTGATACAGAATAACACGCATGCCACGTGTGATACAGAATAACACGCATGCCACTTGTGATACAGAATAACACGCATGCCACTTGTGATACAGAATAACACACATGCCACTTGTGATACAGAATAACACACATGTCACTAGTGATACAGAATAACATGCATGCCACTTGTGATACAGAATAACACGCATGCCACTTGTGATACAGAATAACACACATGCCACTTGTGATACAGAATAACACGCATGCCACTTGTGATACAGAATAACACGCATGCCACTTGTGATACAGAATAACACGCATGCCACTTTTGATACAGAATAACACGCATGCCACGTGTGATACAGATAACACGCATGCCACTTGTGATACAGAATAACACGCATGCCACTTGTGATACAGATAACCGGATGCCACTTGTGATACAGAATAACACGCATGCCACTTGTGATACAGAATAACACACATGCCACTTGTGATACAGAATACACGATGTCATGTGTGGTACAGAATAACACACACACACCACTTGTGATACAGAATAACACGCATGCCATGTGTGATACAGAATAACATGCATGCCACTTGTGATACAGAATAACACGCATGCCACTTGTGGTACAGAATAACACGCATGCCACTTGTGATACAGAATAACACGCATGCCACTTGTGGGACAGAATAACACGCATGCCACGTGTGGTACAGAATAACACGCATGCCACTTGTGAGACAGAATAACACGCATGCCACGTGTGGTACAGAATAACACGCATGCCACGTGTGGTACAGAATAACACGCATGTCCCTTGTGATAAAGAATAACACGCATGCCACTTGTGATACAGATTAACACGCATGCCACTTTAGAGACAGAATTACACGCATGCCACTAACACGCATGCCATTTGTGATACAGAATAACACACATGCCACTTGTGATACAGAATAACACACATGCCACTTGTGATACAGAATAACACACATGCCACTTGTGATACAGAATAACACGCATGCCACTTGGTGATACAGAATAACACACATGCCACTTGTGATACAGAATAACACACATGCCACTTGTGATACAGAATAACACGCATGCCACTTGTGATACAGAATAACACGCATGCCACTTGTGATACAGAATAACACGCATGCCACTTGTGATACAGAATAACACATGCCACTTGTAGAATAACTCATCACTCCTGGTGATGCAGAATAATAAACATCACCCAATGAATCAAAATGACAAACATCACCCAATGAATCAAAATGACAAACATCACCTTATGATGCAAAATGGCACAAAACAGTTCTTTATGATGCAAAATAACACAATGTTAACCAATGCTAGATGAGTTGAACGTTTAATTTTGCTTTTATTCCGATCTAGCTATGTTTACAATGGTGTTTCAGATGCTAGATAACTTAAAATGGTAACAAAAATGTTGCCTATTTTCTATCTGTTCTGTGTGTTTTGATATGTTTTATATTTAACATATCTTTATAAATGTTCTTCTTTCTTCTTGTTCTCAAACTTTATCCTCATTTCTATCTCCCTTCCTTGTCTGTGCAGAACAATGCTGTTAATCAACCAAAGCCGTCAGATTCTGCTTTACTGAATCCTTCATCAACTGGCCACACAGCCAAACCGATATCTCAGCAACCTTCAACCTCTCAGGGCTTCATCTTCAACGAAGATATGTTTGCTGCTAGTCAAAGAGCTGCACAATCAACTAGCCACACAGCCAAACCGATATCTCCGCAACCTTCAACCTCTCAGGGCTTCATATTCAATGCAGATATGTTTGCTGCTGGTCAAAGACCTGCACAATCAACTAGCCACACAGCCAAACCGATATCTCAGCATCCTTCAACCTCTCAGGGCTTCATATTCAATGCAGATATGTTTGCTGCTGGTCAAAGACCTGCACAGTCAACTAGCCACACAGCCAAACCGATATCTCCGCAACCTTCAACCTCTCTGGGCTTCATATTCAATGCAGATATGTTTGCTGCTGGTCAAAGACCTGCACAGTCAACTATCCACACAGCCAAACCGATATCTCCGCAACCTTCAACCTCTCTGGGCTTCATATTCAATGCAGATATGTTTGCTGCTGGTCAAAGAGCTGCTCAGCAGCAGCTTGCTGAAGGCAATTCGCATCCAGAATCTCTGGAAGTGGCAGATAGGTTTCTCGAAGCAGTAGGATGGAATGGATTAGATATTACAAAGACTGAACTGCTAATGATGGCAGACATGATGGCTGGCCATATGGCAGCCCTAACCAGGATTCCTCCTGAACAAAGAGAGGAATTCATGGAACATAGTGCTTTCATTTTTCCAAAAGCTGAAGAAAATGTAGTAAAGGCTCGAAGTACAGCTGTGGAACAATATGCTGTAGCTGTACCAAAATATGAAGGAAGTGAGGTAAAAGATCCAAGGACAGTAGAGGAACAACAAGTTCCTGTCTTTCCAATGGAAGCAGGTGGAGTGAACAATTCAAATGCATTCATGCAACAGCAAGCAGCTGGCATATCAAAGAAAGAATCTAGTGAAGTGAAAGCCAAATTTGAGGCTATTCTCAATATGTTGCAGATGACATACATCAAAAACAGTGAAACAGTAGCAGCTAGTGGTATCTTTGCAGCTTCCGTCTACGAAATGAATTTAGAAAGGACAAATGAAGAACAGACGGCAGAGGTAGCAGTTACCTCTGCAACTTCAGCCAGCATAGCAAATGCAAGAACATCTCATCAGGAGGTGACAAAAAAGCTGGACAAACAAATAGCCAAAGCAGCCGCAACTTCCTCTGCAGCAACAATCTGCATAGCAAATGAAAGAAAGTCTCATAAGGAGGTGATCAAGAACCTTGAAGAAGAAATAGTTCGAGTAAACTCATCTACCACTGCAGCTTCAGTCAGCTTAGCAAATGCAAGAATTTCTCATGAGAAGGTGATCACGAAGCTGAAAGAAGAAATAAAAGGCATAAGGGCCATTTTGAGAACAGATTACTCTGAAATCAGAGCTGAAGATAAAGACACGGTTACCTCTGTAGCTTCAGCCAAGATTATGAATACAGAACAGGCAAGACAAGTTGAGATGGCAGATATAGTTCAAAAAGAAAATGAAGCAATGAAGGCCCAAGTGAGAAGACAAAAAGCTCCAGATAAATTAAACTGTGTAACTTCGGCCAAAATAATAAATGCAGAACAAATAACTAAACTGGATAAGATAGTTAAAAAAGAAAATGAAGTCAAAACAACCTCACAGAAAGAGGAAGAAATCAAAGCTTTGGAGGGCGAGACAGATGTTGATGAGGCTTTTAGGATAGTTAAAAAAGAAAATGAAGTCAAAACAACCTCACAGAAAGAGGAAGAAATCAAAGCTTTGGAGAGCGAGACAGATGTTGATGAGGCTTTTAGGCAGAGATCAGCCTCAGTAATGAAGAAGGTAAAATGAAAACCCGCACAGAAACATTTAACTCACTTCAAGACTCCAATATCCAGATGAGTTTAACATTTAATTTAAATTTCGGCAATGTTCTGATAGGTGCTATTTTAAAATGTCATAAATGCTGCCTATTCTCTATCACACATGGTGACCATTTTCCAGATGAGTTCAACATTTAATTTAAATTTCAGCAATGTTCTATTTGTTCTGTGTGTTTTAGTAGCCTCTTGGCCTTGATTTGTGTATGTGTTTGCTGTTATATAACATATCTTTATAATTAATATTCTTTCTTGCTTGTCTCAAACTTTCTTCTTTTCTGTCTCCATTCCCTTTCCTACAGAACAAAGCTGCTGGTCAGCCAAAGCATTCAGCATCGGCTTCACTGAATCATTCACCAATTAGCCACACAGCCAAACCAATATTCCCACAACCTTCAACATCTCAGGGCTTCATCTTCAACAACAACATGTTTGCTGCTGGTCAGCAGCAACATGCAGAAGGAATGTCACATCCAGAGTCTCTGGCAGTGGAAACAAGAGTTCTCCAAGAAATGGGATGTAATGGAAAAGAGCATACTCAGACTGAGCTATTCAGGCTGGATGACCAGATGGTGTTAGAAACGGTAACCACAAACCAGCATGCTATTACCTTTCCAGAAGATGAAGCAAGCAAATTAAAAGCGCTTAGCACAGCTAATGCTCCATCAAGTACTCCAAGAGAATTAAAGGCTAATATTTTAAAGCATTTCAATGATAAGAAAGCAACATCATCCACAGTTACCTCTGCAGCTTCTGCCAAAATAATGAAGGCAGAAAAGGTACCTCAAGCACAGAAAGAAAGCGAAATCCAAGTTCATAATACAGTCACGGCTTCAGCGAAAATTATAAATTCAGGAAAATCTTGTGAGGAGATGATAACGAATGTTAAAGAAAAAAAAGAAGCCATAAATGCCATTGTGACAGCACCATTTGGAAAAACAGGTGGAATCAGAGCTCAAGGTAATGACACAGTTTCCTCTATAGCTTTAGCCAACAAAATTGATTCAGTTAAACCAGATCAGGTGGAAGAGATACTTAAAGAAGAAAATACAGTCAAGACAAGCGCAAAGAAAGAGAAGCTTGAAGAAATCAGAGCTTTAGATGGTGAGACAGATGTTGACGAGGTATTGAGGCACAGAACAGCCACAGAAATGAAGAAGGTAAAACTTAAAACAGATGAACTAAGAAATGAAATGAAGGTGGTACCCTCTTGACCCTTACTTTGCACTCAGATACTGTTAATTTCTTGTACTTTTCCTTCATGGTTCCTCAATTGTTTGTTTATTCTCATCTCTTTTATTGCTAGCACTTTCTTATCTAGCATGTATTCCAAGATTTTGTTGTCCAACATTTGGACTGTGTCCTGTGACTGACAAAGCTTGTTGTTAATGGAAAAAAAACATCACCTCCACAGCAATTAAAAAAAGGCCTCTTTAAAACTTCAGCAAGGAAAAAAGGGTGCTGGACTACACTGTATAGAGGTATGACAGACGTATCCGTTTGTTCTACTGTATTGCGATACGCATCATATGTCCTGGACCAAGTATCGCGAACTGCGTATCATTACAGCCCTACATTATCTGTCTAGTGTATGAAATTTCTATCCCAATATATCCCATTTCTACATGTAATCAGGCAGAGAGCCTTTAACCCATAGAGGTACAATTGACCATATGTATTTTGTGGTTTACACTTTATCATCTTGATTATTATTTCAGTTTACCATGCTATGGAAGGCTGGAGCGACCGTTGTTGGAGCAAGCTTGGTGGGAGTTCTAGGCATTGGTGTATATCGATATGTAAACCATTGATGTTGTCCATTTTATAATTCATTAATCCAAAAAATTGTAAAAAAACTTGATTGTAAAAAACACCTTCATTTATCAAAGATATTATTTGGCTTGTTTTTATTCAAAATTACAAAGTTTACTATTTATGTTTTTTTTTGGTTAGTTTTTTAATTTTCAGTTTTATTAGATTTTTAAATTAAGTTCAGAAAAGAGTATGGTGCAGTTTTTGTCTTTTATATATTATGCAGATATCATTTGAATATTTTCTTAGAAGTTTCACATTCCAGTTGTTTTGAGATCTATTCATGAGCTGGTTCCATTTTTGTAGTCGTCTTGAAGTTCTTTTTCATAACAGCTTACACTTTCAAAACTTCTCAATAATTCATCCGATCTTCATGTACAGATCTACATACTGTTACATTAAAACATTTTGTGTGTGATTGAATGTTATGTTTGTGAATTAATGCTATTGTATACTGTTTATTGGAATTTTTGCTGTTATATATTGTGTATGTGAATTTATGCTATTGTATGCTGTGTATGCATGTAGAAAATCTAAATGTATAAAAAAACTTACTTACTACTAAATAAATGGTTATTATTTTGAAACAATAAAATCATGTGAATGTAAAACAATCTTATTTTTCCTTATTTATCTGTGTTGTGTTGTAATGGAAGGATGACCAATCCTTTCAGCTATAGCATGACACAGATGAGAGTAAATTGTACAAAGGTAACCTAATTGATTTAATTTTTCTACAATAAACATGGTAAACATTGATTTTATAGATGCTTTTAGCTCAAGTATATCCTTTCCGAACTTGGTATGCATCTTTACAAATGCAAAGCAATCCCTAAGTTCAATTTAGAGATCCAATCATAAAAGGCCTAGATGGCCGCCATATAACAAATGTCTAAAATGCTGTTTTAAATGGTTTCCAGACTTTTGTAGCCACAATTTTGAACATGTCGTTTTCAAACTTGGTATGCTTCCTCATAAATGTAAAACATTGCTTCAGTTCGATTTTAAGATCCACACATCAATATCCAAGATGGCTGTCACTTGACATTTTTCAAAAAGTTTAATAATCCACATGTTATCCTTACTGCAATTGTTAAAAGCCATTATCCATTCTGCAAAAATTTAAAATTCCATCTGATCCGCACTACAAATGTTCAAAATCCACCTGTAATTCATACTGCAAATGTTCAGCATTCCAAAAGGCCCCTTCCCCAAACTGGTAAAAAAGGCCCTGATATATATATTAAAAACAAAATAAAAATGTTTGGATGCATGGACTTTTCACATTATATGTCACAAAACATGTGTCATGTCACGACACTCATGGACTTTTTTTTTTGCTCCTTGCTGCTTTTCATAAATATTTGTTTGGTTCTTTTACATTGCCGGAGGATATTCTCCATCCAGTACATAAAAGTGCCAGGTTAATATCCCTTTCCCAGCAAGCGCCTTGCGATGTTCGCGATGTTCTACGTTGGCACCTCAAACTTGCCGCCTTTGGGTTATGAGGAAAGCATGCTACTCTAGGCCATTGCTCTCCATTGCCTAAGCAATTCAACTTTTGGAATATTTTACACAGATTCTTTTTTCCAATGCTTGTTTTGCAAAACTGTTTTTAAAATATATAATATAAATGATTACATTATGACAGGTAAATAATTTTATGTTTTGAGTACTCACATCAGATGTTCTGCCAAGTTTCATTGAAAATAGTCTAGTATTGAAAATTGATGATTGATCAAAATGTGTGTTATGAGTGTTTATTTTCACCTGATTTACAGTTACATTTTGCCAAATTGTTCAATGATATGTGTATAGAACATATTTGGAATTCAGAACAAACATACTTTATGTGGTGTGTGGTCAAAATGAAGGAGAATTGAATATTTTACTTAGCTGTATTTGTGTTTGTAAATACTATCAGTAAAATGTTAGGTACACCAGTGGCATTAAGTCTGTTTACTATGAAGCTTGCATTGTTATTGAGGGGCAAGAAGCAGCATTTTCTGTGCTATGCATATCCTATACTCCTCAAAATAAGGACCATCCTTCTTTATTTCAATAAGATTAAAGTTTGCATCTGCGCACAAGTTTAAATACACATTGCATTCCAAAAATGGAAACTGTTTCATGTTTTTGTATTCTTTAGGAAAATTTTACACCAAAGGAAAAAAACATTGAAAAATCAGATTTTGAAATTTCAATAAAATGCTTTTTTCCACTCAAAAATGTTATTTCGTATTATTTTGATGACTATTGATTCCTTAACAAACATTTGTCACCATTTTATTTAGAATAACTCTACAGATAAGTGTGCAGTGCCAAATATGCAACTAGGTCTTGAAAAAATACTTAATTGTGAATGGGATAACAAAATCAGCATTGTTTAAAACTGTTCGGTGTATGCATTTAAACTGTCAACGGTTAGTCAATTTCGGTGAAAATTTAAATTTCGCGTCCATTGTTCCATTGGTAGTGATTTAACATAATGAATAAATTGACAGAACATATTAAAACTTTTAGTATTGTTGTTTTGGGTCAAATTAATGATTTTTAGAAATTATCTAAAATCTTTCATCTAATGCAGAAGACCTGACATTTAACTGACAATGTCCAGATTAATGCAACATTGCTTACACATTTTGTGTAACCATTTGAAAATGGTATATAGTCAATTTCACTGGTAAGCATATGGAGAAATGTTTTTGCGGTCCTCAACTTATTTTGAGGAGTATATATATATATTACACATTTGTCGGTGATTTGTATAGGAAATACTGGGAATAGAAAAGCTATATCTACTCGTTTGCTCTACTGGGAAATATCTCCCAGTGTACGGAACATTGCTCGGCCTTTTCCGTCAGTGGCGGGAACGCCAAATGACGTTCCGATTGTTTTACGGACGTCATCGTCAGATTCCGCCACTAGGAAATAACGATTACGGAAATTAACGAAGAGTTCCGGTTCCACTTGTTTTGTTTGTATGACGTAACGTTGTCTTGGCGGTCTCGCGCAAAGTTGTGTAAAAAGGCGTGAATCATTAGAAATATTAATAAAATATCATTTTAAATTATGTAATATATAGTTTAATAACCAGTGTTTTTGAGATACTGAAAATATCTCCCTCGGTAGAGAAATGGCCCCATTATAAGAACTCGTGCTAAGCACTCATTCTCATATCGGGGCCATTTCTATACCTCGGGAGATATTTCCCGTATCTCAAAAGCACTGGTTATTAAACTCTATTTTATGAACTCTGTCCACAGCATATTTTTACTCGGAAACTTGCATCCTTGAAAGAAGAATTATGGCAGTATGCAACTAATTTCGATGAAACATCTTTCATAGTAAACACATTTTTTACCTATGGTGTATGATTAATTGTGGATAATTACTGTAACTTGCAGTTTAACTGTGTGGAGGTGCATGTATTATACATGTGGAGAATGTGTGCCCCATACATATATAGGGTTTATATTGTAAATCATGTTTTGAAATTGAGAATACAAGTATTACTTTACAAGTAATAAAATGATAAAAATATTGTCATTTTGTATTTCTTGATATTCCCAGCAGTGGATTTTGATTAATATTTCTGTATGTCATTTTGGGACATGCAGCATCAAAAGTAAACCATTTCAAAGTTTGTTCTTCTGGTCATCCTAACTTCTATCAGGCCTCTTGCATGAAAAAAAAACAGCAGGAAAAACAAGTTGCATTGTTTTTTATGGCCCCGCAATTCAAAGAATGGTGAAAGGGCATATACTGTTACCCTGTCCGTCCATCCATGCAGCTAAAATGGAGCAGAGGGCAATTTAGGCTAGAGAATATAGGTTTGACCCTAAACAAATTGCAACAGAAATAGACCATTCCATTTATGTGACAAAGGGGTGTTTTAGACGGGGAAATGACTGATCATCAACCAGACATTGTAAACCCTGATCAGCCTGTGAGTTACTCGCATGCTGACCTTGGTTTACAATGGACACAAAGGCTATATATATTATAGCCATGCTTAAGGGTTAAACATTTTCATAATCGTTAAGGTGCCTTTAAGTTATAGAAGAAAGTCCTAAAGGATCGGAGGTTAGGAAATATCATTTTTTATCTATTATATTCATGTATATAAAAAGATATTTAAATAAAACAAAATGTATACATTTTGCAATAACTGCTGACAGATTTCTACAGTTTTTCTTTTAAAATGATTGACTACCAAGTTTGTTCATTGTAAAAAAAAGTAAAGATTTTCTTTATCTGCCATGTGCTTTCACATGATACACTTGAAAAGCATGCACTTACATTGTAAATTGAAACATAAGGTATGGTGAAACATTCATTTGATCACATTTTACATTTCAAATTGAAACTTGGTATGGTGAAACATTCGGATGAACAGTTCATTTGATCACATTTATAAATTGTTATTTGGTTTAGACTGTTTTTGTTCGAATTTAGACATGCTTAATGATCAATTAGTTTTGTTTTGAAATATTTCTATGCAAAATAGTCACTCAATTGTGTTAAAACACATCCACATATATAGTTGCCGGTTATACTGTTTTGACAAAGAAAGTCTTGTCAATGTCACCATACAATAGCATTGGGATTATTTGGAAACCACATGTCATTGAAAGAAAATACTTGCTTTTTTACAATGGTGTACTTCAAAATTTGGATGATATGATCACATGGCTTTATTCAGAAGTGATGTTTCACGTGACTCGAGTGATTGCACTGCAGCTCCACCAACACATCATATACTAGTAACCAACTACAGGACAATCATCTAAGCCTATACTTTCGAGAGATCCAAGTAAATTAGACTTTAGTTCTATTTTCATTTACTTTGTAAGCCCCGTGTGGTTCCCGGGGGCGACGGTTTGGTCACGGGGCAAAGAATAGGGCCACTGCAGATCCCTTTGGAGGGGTAGGCAGAGGGGTAGAATCCCCCCAAATTCATGTTCATTTTATCATTTTTTGTTCATGTTCATTAAAGATCTTCATCATGATCCCTGCATTGTTTCAGGTGCTATCTCGCTCGCATCAAAAGAGCAGTGGCAGAAAAACAATAAACGTGGCTCCAGCGTAAATGGAGTTTCTACGATAGAATTTGCAGCAACTCTGCAGTTCAGGGTGAGGAGGTTCTAGGCCCATTTTCCCTATTTTATCTCGATGTACATGGAAGATGAGCCTGGCATGTTCATGCCTGTTAGGCGCCATATACCTTTTCATGTGTTGGTGAGCCTTAAAACCCCAATTCAATTCAATTCAATGTACTGCCAATGCTGGTGGCATTGTACGGTTTCTCATTGTTAATCATCGGTTCTTTGTGTTTCCCTTGCATCGGAATTGTGGAAGGTTGGCTTTCCTTTGCTGGTCATAGTATGATTGATGTTTTCACTTTTAAAAAAGATGTACGTTTCGTTTTCTGTTTCCTCTGCCTCTCTGACTGACACAATTGTGTCGTCAGTCATTCGTGAACACATTTCTAGGGCGTCCTTGGTGCTGATAATTGATTTGACATCCTTATCTGGGTGCTGGATGTCTGTTTATGTTGTTTTATTACAACATTGTCCTTTTTATTCTCTTCAGTTAAAATGCTATCTATTTATGGCCCTGATACTGTCCATCTTTTCTATGTTTCAGTATTTAACGTTTGACCCTGTGTCCTTTTCTGATGGAAGTATTTGCTTGTGAAACTTGACCATGTTCGGCTGTTGGAAATGTTTTACTTGTATCACTGTGGAATTAGTCTTATGTTGATAAACTGGTCTTATGTAAAGTGTTTAGGTCACGAACATGCATGGATAACCAGCGATTAAGTATATATGGTCAAGTATGATGAACCATGATGAAATTTATATTTAGAAAATAGCATGCAATTATCTAAAAATGTTATCGTAATTTAAACTTGTCTGCACGCTAATGGGATTAGTGACTAATACACAAATTCAATTAATGACACACCACACAAACGAAGTTGATATATGTTTATTCAGATAATAGGTGACACCTGTTAATTAGATTAATGGCACGCGGTAAACATATTACACGTTACCTTTAAACAATTGATTTCTATGGTATATTAAATTGCAAATGTGATTAGACGATTAGGCTTATACTGAATAAACACAATATTGATTAAATTAACAACACCCCCCAAACTAATCCACTTGTTTATTCAGATATTGGGTGACACCTGTTAATTAGATTAGATAGATTATTGGCACGCGCCACGCGGCAATGAAATACACATGTCAAATAACACGTTAACTTGAAAAATAAAATCATTTGTTTCATTTAGCACGTTACATTGACAGTTTTTTATTCACATATTTTGTATAATAATAATACCATTTTGCATATTAAACTAGTTAGTAAATATGGTACAAATTAGGAATTTAATACATCGATTTATTAATTCAGTGTGCTGTGCCTTACTAGTATCAATTAGACTATTTAAATCATTTTTGCATAAATTGTATTATATTTACGATGCATTATATCAAGGGACAGTAACTTACATAAGGGATACATTGCAATCTTGATTTTTATTTTTATTTTTAAAACCTCAAGGCATCCCGTTAGTTTTTCTTGCATTTGTCCAATCATTAATAGTAATAGAAATAATAGAAATAATAGTATTAAGCCGATTGTGTTTGATATTATATGCAGTTGATAATAGTGCACCCATAATATATATATTCAAGATTGCCGTGTAATACTTGAATACATAATACTTATACTAGTATGGTTACTTACCGAAACGTCTGGTATAGCATCACAAACTGCGAAATAATCCAGTAAATCTTCCACTTTAGCACCAGGAAAACAAAGAAGTTGTATAAACGTCCTGTATATATCAAATGACTATGACCAATAATCACTGCCATATTGGAACACTTAGAATATTACATTAAATACGTCACAAAGTGATTTAGCACGATAACGCCTATAAAGTATCCTTAGCACGAGAACGCATATAACAATATCCTTAGTACGATAACTCATACACATTAAGAATACTCTTTATTCATTAGAATTTTATTATATAAGTAAATAACTAACCAAATTTGACCAATGCAATTGTAACTATATGATGTTTGTACAGTAGGCGGAGTTAATCATAACTGACTGTAATCGCAATTAATTAGCTAACAATTTGACTTAAGATTCTTCTTAATTATCTGTTAACAGTAACCGTTTGAATATGTTTGTATTTAATAAAACCTAATTATTGACACATATCTATAACAATCAAAGACCTCTTTAATCCCCGTTAATCTAATTATTGACCTTGTGAAAATAAGAAAATATTACAGTTTGCAAGTAACAAAGAACTAGAATGTAACATAATACCTCATAATTATGTTTAAACATTATTTTATAATTTAACACTTATGCGTGAACAACAGGCGAATATTAATGTTCTTGATTGTAAATAATCAAGAGTTTGCTATGTTTTTGCGCGATTTGATATATACCAATTAAATAAGTTTCCCTTATTCAGTTGAAAAAATTGATAAATGAGTTTTGTTAATATTGTTCGGCTAGCATATTTCACCAACTAAAGACATTTAAAAATTGATTAAAATAAGATCAGTATACTAAAAACAATCAAAGTCGTCAAAGTTTGTAAAATTCATAAAAGGTCAGCGTTTTCTAACTATTTTCAACTCCCAAATAAACCATTAAATACAGAATAAAAAACGCTGATTTTGCTTAACATATTCACATATATGTTGTTTTACTTAGATATACTCAAAAAAATATAACAACAATGATAATAATAAGATTAGTATTCTGTACACAATCAAGGTCAGCAAAGTCAGTAAAATTCATAAAAAGTCAGCGTTTTCTACCTATTTTCAACTTCCAAATAAACCATTAAAAACCAAATAAAAAACGCTGATTTTGCTTAATATGTTCAAATACATGTTGTTTTACGGAGATATACTCAAAAAAGTGTTTAATTATCTTTATTAAGTAAATAATTAACAAGGTCAGCGTTTTCTCAAAGGTCAGCGTTTTCCTCACCAATTTTGGGTCAGCGGTTAGCTGACGTCAGCTATGAAAGTCAGCGAAATAGACTGACCCTTAATTAAGGATTGTTTTTCATATTTTCTGCGATGTTATCGAAGTATAACACAACACAATCCTTTTAATTACAAACGTATATCAATGATTATCTTTGCTGATCGTCCATTTTATTTCACATGCTCTAAATTAAATTAATTTCAGTTGAATCGATCAGCCAAATCACACATTTTCAAATTTGAAATCTACTCCGCCCATAGGTATTGATCTAGGCCTAGATCTTTACGTTATCTAAAAAGATATGTTTCTAGTGGCGTACCTGCTTTTAGGCACTGCAGACTTTTCCATGATATTTTCTCTTTATCCCAAAAAGTGTCACCTTGTTGGACTCCGAGGTGGGTGAGAAGCGTGGAGAATTGATATCAATTCCCCATTATGGCACCCAAACACGCACACAAAATTACCACTGGTTTTAAACGATTTAGAGAAGAGTCCGAATCTGAATCTGATGAGAGGATATTTCTCATTTAAATTGGCCTCTTTTTCTGAATATTATCGCGCTAGATGATGACAAAGCTATCACCAGACTCTCTCCTTTTGCCATCTCCAAGGCTTTACTTGGCATCGCCGTGTAAGCCAAGGAGTGTTTAAAAACTCAGTGATGGAAAACTTCTTGTTGA
Source organism: Cyrtodaria siliqua (assembly GCA_037043455.1). NCBI lineage: Eukaryota > Metazoa > Mollusca > Bivalvia > Adapedonta > Hiatellidae > Cyrtodaria > Cyrtodaria siliqua. The sequence continues at coordinate 143,063 of JAWPHD010004544.1, read as the reverse complement.
ATGTGCCAAAAAAGCACAATTTACTTCAAATTCATACTTTCGTAAACATCCGTGTTGAGGTTATTCCTCACATTTCTCTCAATTCTTCAACGGGTGTAGTACGCTCCAGAGAACTGGAGCACTGCACTCTTGAAGAAATGACTCGCAATCTTAAGTCTCAAGGTGTGACTGAGGTAACGCGCATCAGTACGAGGCGGGGTGGCAAACCCACTCCTACCAATACTTTTGTGCTTACTTTCAGCACACCATATCTGCCAAAGAACATCAAGACTGTGTATATCATTCTGCCAATTGCCCCCTTTATTGCAAACCCTATTCGATGTTTTAACTGTCAACTCTGCAAGCGAGCTACTCCTGTCTGTGCCCTTTGTGGCCAGGGAGTGACTTCTCGAATTGCAACAATCCCGCCTCTTGCGTTAACTGCAAGGGGACCCACGTAGTTTTCTCTAGGGATTGTCCGAAGTGGGAGCCCTACAGAAGGTTAAGATTGAGAACATTTCTTTTCCTGAATCTAGAAAACTGGTTGAGAGCCTTACTCCGCCCACTCTATCCGGCAAATCATATGCCAATGCGAGTAGGGTTGAGAAACCAGCTCCAGGTCAGTCGCGGCGCAGACCGTGTTGACCCTGTTAATAGACTCCGACAAGTTTACTACTATTCCACTCTCTGTTCAGAATTCCTCTAAAACATCTTAAGCCTCACAAACTGTGGTCCTTTTAAATAAGCCTACTGTGGCTCCCAAACCTCTTGTGGCTTCTAAAACACTTCTGCGACTAGGCATATCACAACCCTCATTTTATGGAGATGTGGTCTATAAACATCGTAAGTTAAAGAGGTCTGACGGGTTTCCTGACCGTTTTACAAATTTAATCAGGAAGTTCGTCAGAAAAGGATATAACCCTTTGTTTTTTCAGCGCACTGCATGTTTAGTGATTGACCCCTCTACAGTCAGTCATTACGTTTCACTTTTCACTTGTGCGATGACTGGACTACCTCTTGGGACTCTATGATTGTACCTACTGAAACCCCAACTAAGGGAGGTGGGTGCATGAGCTTTCGTCCCTCGGGTTTTCTGGTCGTACCCTAGATTGGTTTCTCTTTAGCTGCAACTACTATGGTTGTTCAGTACGATTCTGGATACATCCTGAGATGTTTATTATTATGTATGTGTATCTTTAGTTAGTTTCTCTAGATGTGGACTTTATTGTTAGAGAATTCCTTTTGATGGGATGTAGTTTTGTTTACACTGTCTTGTCTATTTGGGCACTGAAGACAGGATAATAGCGACGATTGTGCGCATATAAAATCGATTCAAGCTAACCAGTAGGCCTTATTGCCTACTGACCGTTCCAAGTCGGTAACCCTGTCTTCACCACCCTTTCTGTTGTTTTTTGTCTCTTTCATTGTAGTTTCTAGTCCTTGTTTGCAGTTTAGTGCGGACCTACGATGCCATTGCGTTCGGACGCTGTGGTTGCTATAGGACCCTATATATATTATTCTAAGCCTAAAACTCCTTCAACTATATCCTTAACAACTCCTACATCTACTGCATCTACTTCATCTATTTCGAAATCGACGGACTCTGGTGCAACCAAGATTCCACCAAACCCGACGAACTATTTTAAAGGTTCGTCAAATCCGACGGGACGTGTCAGCAAGAAAAAAGAAAACTCCCGGGTTAAGGAAGAAGTGAAAAGGATCTGATGATCCGATTGTACTGCGCAACATATTTGGAGGATTGGAGATGGAGGTTGATGATCAAGCACGTCTGGAACTCCCAATCTCTCCAAGGTCTGCCGAACCCAAAGGCCGTAAACCCGTACTTCCGCCTTAGTGACAACAAAATCAAATAAGGTCATTCAATGGAACTGCTAAGGTTTAAAACCTAATTACGATGAAATCAGCTTGCTTTTAAATAAACACAACCCTGTTGCATTTTGCTAGTGATAAGATATCTTTTAAAAACTACAGGTGATAAAGCTTCTGGAGGAGTTTCGAAACATTCCTCACAGAACTGATGCGTTGAAAACTGGTTTGCAATCTGTTGCGGTCAGTGTTACGATGCACAGAGTTATGCTCCTTATATTTACCTCCCAGTTCGTCACTAGACCTTAAAGATCTAAATCACCTAGTTGCACAATTACCATCACCTGTTATACTCTTGTGTGATTTTAATGCACACAATTACATTTGGGATTGTAAGGATATAAACGATAAAGGCAAGATTTTCAAGATAATGATAATGGACCTTTGGAAACGGCCAAAAGTTGAGGATTTCTGAGCCAAAAATAATTTGTGTCTTTTTAATGATAACAAATCACATACTTATTTACATCCAGCTACCGGCTCTCATTCTTCCATTGATTTAACAATTAGCGATCCAACCTCTTGATGGATTTTTCGTGGAGTGTTGGTGACGACCTATGTGGAAGTGGCCACTTCCTATTATTTCTTGAAAATATCGGTCCTCAACTTCTCGAAAAAAACGCAAAGATGGAAACTTCGCAAAGCTGATTGGGATACGTCTCAGTCTCTTTGTGAGGAACAATTAAAGCCTTAGGATGCCGAAGACGCAACTGCTCTTTTTATCAAAACCCCTTCATGATATAGCTGATCAAACTATTCCAAAGACCTCGGCAAATCCAAAACGCCCACATAAACCATGGTACGATGATGACTGCAAAAAAGGCAGTCAGCGATCGTAAAGCTGCATTGAATGCTTTAACTTGCGGCCAACTCAAAATGAGTTAGATACTTTTAGAGTTTTTCGTGCGAAAGCCGTCACACTATTAAGGATAGCAACAGGAAATCCTGGAGATATTATGTCTCTAGGCTATATCTCGCTCATCTCTTAAGAAGGCGTGGGACATGGTCCGGAAAATAAACGGTAAAAGTAATTTTAGTTGTGTACATCATCTTAAAACTGATAATGAAGATATTACATCCGTCAAAGATATTACAAACACTTTGGCAGAAACTTTTTCTAAAAACTCTTCTTCTGAAAATTGTCAGCCAAATTTTCTAAAAAAATAGAAACTAAAATGAACAGAAGAAGCTGAATTTCAAGTCGAAAAATTTGGAGAAATACAATAAACTGTTCACTCTCAAAGAACTTCGAGAATCCTTTAAAAAGGCTCATGATACATCAACTTGTTCTGATGATATCCATTATCAATTATTAAAATATTTTCCTGAAACCTGTCTGTCTACCTTTCTTGATATATTTAATAAGGTTTGAGTGACCGGAAACTTCCCTGATTATTGGAAGCAGTCGTTATTCCAGTCCCCAAACTTGGAAAGAATCATACGGACCCAATAAATTATCGCCCTATTGCTTTAACGAGTCGTATATTCAAAACCATGGAACGAATGATTAATGAGAGACTCGTTTGGTACCTGGAATCCAACAAGCTGATAACAAAGTATCAAAGTGGATTCCGGCGCCAACGAGGCACAACAGACAATCTCATTCGATTTGAATAATTTATTAGGGAAGCTTTCGTAAAGAAAGAACATATAGTCGCTGTATTTTTTGACTTGGAGAAAGCTTATGATACTGCATGGAAGTACGGTATCATGAATGATCTTTTAACCTTAATAATAAAGGCCGATTACCAATTATTGTAGAGAATTTCTTAGATGATAGACAGTTTCGTGTCCGAATGGGTTCAACCCTCTCTGACATTCATGAACAGGAGATGGGTGTGCCACAGGGCAGCATACTCCCTGTCACCTTTTTTAATATAAAAATAGTTAAATGCAGCAATCCTGGTGTGGATTGCTCTCTATGTGTTGACGACTTTGTTATCTGTTATCGTGCAAAAAAACATGAACACTATTGAGAGACAAATTCAACAATGTTTGAATAAACTTCCGACCTGGTCGGATGGAAATGGTTTTAAATTTTCTAAATCTAAAACTAATTGTATGCACATTTGTCAGTTATGTTAACATCATGAAGACCCTCATCTAACACTGGATGGGTCACCAATACCAGTAGTGGATTTTCGACCGTAAATTAACGTTTATACCACACCTTAAATACTTGAAGGCCAAGTGCCTTAACGCTCTTAATTTACTTAAAGTTGTTGCAAACTCTAATTGAGGGAGCAGATCGTAAAGTACTTTTACAAATTTATAGATCTCTTATCAGATCCAAGCTGGACTACGGCTCAATAGTATATGGAGCGACTCGCAATTCAAACTTGCAGATGCTCGATCCTATACATAATCAAGGATTACGACTCGCCTTAGGTGCCTTTCGTACATCACCAGACGAAAGTCTATATGTTGAAGCTAATGAACAATCACTGTCTCATAGACGGGACAAATTAGCCCTTCAATATGCCATTGAATTAAAATCTAACCCTTCAAACCCAACTTCTCGATAATGTTTTTAATCCTAGTTATGAACCTCTTTTTGGTCGAAAACCGAAGGCCATTCGACCATTTGGTCTTCGTATTGAACCAAAATTAAGAGACACTGAAATCGACCTAAATTTGATTGCCAAGTACAAAATATCACAAATTCACCGTGGACTTTGGAAACACCAACAATTATTTTTGACCTACTGTCTTTCAAAGCAAATTTAATGAAATTAAATCGAAATACAGTAACATTCGGCAGCACCAATTCGTATACTCCAGTTAATTCTACTGAGGATGATGTTGTTTCGGCTCATATCACTCGGTGCACTACTTTCAAGGCTGGTGTAAACGATAAGCAAAATAAACTGCCTACTATGTACTGATTCCTAACTTACATAAAAATCCATATAAGGCTCGCTTTATTTCGAATTCTAGTGCCTGCACCACAACAAACATCTCCAAACTTTTAACTTCTTGTCTTACTGCCGTAAAAGATCACGTTAAACTATACTGTGATAAAACTTATGAAAACTCTGGGATTAATTTATTTTGGTCTATGAAAAATTCAGGAGACGTTCTTGATAATATTTTCAATAAAGGTCAAGTTTCATCAATAAGCACTTATGACTTCTCTACACTATATACAACCTTACCACATCACCTTAAAGACAAGCTAATTCCTCTTATTCAAAAAACATTCGCTAGAGAAAATACTACATTTTTGGCATGTAATAATATAAAAGTCTGTTTTACTAACGGTAGTTTAGACAATTATACTATGTGGACTTGCTATGAAGTTTGTGAAGCACTCATCTTCCTATCAGATAATATTTTCGTCAGGTATGGTACCACCGTTTATAGACAAATTGTTGGTATCCCTATGGGTACGAACTGTGCACCACTTGTCGCAGATTTGTTCTTATTTTGCTATGAAAGGGATTTCATGTTAGAGTCTTTCACCAGATACCCAGGCAGATGTTATTGAAGCCTTTAATGACACCTCTCGGTATCTGGATGACATATTGAACATTGACAACCATTTCTTTCCAACTATGGTTAATTATATTTATCCTAAAGTACTTCAGCTTAACAAAGCTAATATATCTGATAATAACGCTTCTTTTCTTGATTTAGATCTCTCAATTTAAAATGGTAAAATAATAAGCAAAATACATGACAAGAGAGATGATTTTAATTTTGACATTGTTAATTATTCCCACTTGGATGGGGATGTTCCCCGAGCAACTTCTTATGGGGGTGTATGTATCTCAACTTATTCGTTTTTGTAGAGCTTGTACTCGAGTTGAGGACTTAAATATTCGTAATCTTTGTATAACTAAAAAGTTACTCAATCAGGGTTACCGTTACCATAAACTTCGTAAAACCTTTGCAAAATTGTATTATCTTAACCCTGATCTTCTTTCCAAATATAAAAGTAATTTAAGGACTCTTTTGCGACAAGGAATATCACAACCTGACTTCTATGGTGATGTGATTTATAAACTTCGTAAGATTCTTGGTCATGATCACTTTCATACTATTTTTGTTAAACTTGTTAAAAAGTTTATCAAAAGAGGTTATGACCCTATCATTTTGTAACGTACTGCATGCTTGGTGGTGGACCCTTTTACAGTTCGCCACGATGCTTTCCTCTTTAATTGTACGATGAACGGACAGGCTGTGGACCCTATGATGATGCCTACCTAAAGCCCATTGGGACGGTGGCGTTTGATGTTTGTCCATGATCTTTCTTGTAGTGCCCTTAATGGTTTATTCTCTTACTGCTCTGGCTTCTGCCAAGTCAATGAATACCTTCGTTGTGGCTTTCTAGGCTATTGTTTTTTTGTATTATATTTACACGAGCAAATTTGTGTTTTAATTATATTGCCTTGTTGGTTAGAGATTAGATCATGGCGGGGATTTCTTTATTTACACTGTCCTGTTTTAATGGGATGACAGTAGGGTAAGTGTGAGGTTTGGTGCACCCTAGAACCGGTTTAAACCCCCAGTGGCCTACTTTGCCACTGACCGTTCCAAGGTGGTAACCCTATTGTCAACCCTTTTGGGTTTGTGATGTCGTTTGCATTTATTATTGCTTTTGCCCTCTTGTTGGTCTGTTTGCGTGTTTGTTTCTGTGTGTTGTGGTTTACTGTCCTCCTTGAATGCTACTTTCCCTGTCCGATCTTTTTCTATTTCTTTTTTTCAACATATAATCAGATGGTTCTAAAGATGGAGATAAGGTAGCTGCAGCAGCTGTTGTTCACAAACACAGCATAAAGCATAAACACAGCATAAAGAACCGCCTGCCTAACAAGGCCTCTGTTTTTCGGCTGAACTTAAGGTAATTGAACTTGCCTTAAATTATATTCAGGAATCTGATGATGACCATTTTGTAATAGTTTCAAGCACTGGGTAATATGAAACATGATAACCCAGTTGTGCTTCAGATTTTAGAACAGTACAATTCTCTAGTTGATAATGTTATTATTTTCTGCTGGCTTCCAAGCCATGTAGGAATACGTGGTAATGATAGAGCTGATAGTGCTGATAAAGCAGCATTAGGTTTACATATATATAATGCTAAATTACTTTATACTGATTTTTAAAGTTTTATTAACACATTTATTCGTAACTCTTGGCAAACCGCTTGTGATTTGTCAGTTAACAATAAACTCCATTCAATTAAACCTTTACTTGGAGAATGGCGTTCTTCTAGTAGACCCATTCGCCGAGAGGAAGTTGTCCTAGCCCGGTGCAGGATAGGGCATAAACGTTATACTCATTCATATTTATTACAAGCTGAACAATTACCAGAATGTATACCCTGCTTTGCACCGTTAAATGTCAAACACATCTTGTTGGAATGTATCGACTTTGATTCTATGCGTCAAAGGTATTACAATGTTAATACTATGAAAGAGTTATTTGATACTATAGATTTTAGTCTTGTTTTAGATTTCCTAAAAGAAATCAGACTATATAAATCATTATAATGTGTTTTTATATATATTTTCTTGTTAAAATACCCGCTGACGGGCATTTATTGATTAATATATAGTTTATATTACTTCTATATCATACCTTATTTTTAATAGTTTTATCTTTATATATATTTACATTTATTTTTAACTACTACTTAATTTCTTCATATTTCGTTGGATTTTGCGCACAATATGACCTATTTATGTGTCGACGTACCGTAAAAAAACATTCATTCATTCATTCATTCATTCATTCATTCATTCATTCATTCATTCATTCATTCATTCATTCATTCATTCATTCATTCACATTCTTCATTAATTCATTCATTCATTCATTCATTCATTCATTCATTCATTCATTCATTCATTCATTATTTATTCATTTACTTTCGTTCAGTGACGTTCACGTTCATAGCATGCGGACGTTGGATCGACGTTGGCAATAAGGCGTGAATATACTTTCCAGGCAGGGAATGTGAACCCATGTTCCCTGTCAAGAACCCTAATAACGAATTTGTCATACTTCAAAGTTTTTACCGTTTTTTTAGAAAAAAACAACAGCCAAAAACACGTTTCATTTGTATTGCTCCAATTTCCCCATAACCTGCCTATAGGATGCGTACAGCTAAATTTAGCCTGGCTTAAGCCCCGCCTTTTGTTGTGTACGATTCAGTACAGAAGTGAAAGTTCACAGAGGTCAGCAGATATAACTTTGAAATATTCAATATGCATTTTCAGGAATGATAAACTATAGGTAAAATAATCCCCATCAGCAATTATCATTAAATTAAATAAAAAAATATCTTTTCATGTTTTTGAAAATTTAACATCCATTGAAATTGCATAAATGAGATATAGGGTCCTATAGAAACCACAGGGTCCGAGCGCAAAGGCATCGTAGGTCCGCACTGTACTGCAAACAAGGACTTGAAAATACAATGAAAGAGACAAATAACAACAGAAAGGGTGGTGAAGACAGGGTTACCGACTTGGAACGGTCAGTAGGCAATAAGGCCGACTGGTTAGCTTGAATCGATTTTATATGCGCACAATCCTCGCTATTATCCTGTCTTCAGCGCCCAAATAGACAAGACAGTGTAAACAAAACTACATCCCATCAAAAGGAATTCTCTAACAATAAAGTCCACATCCTGAGAAACTAACTAAAGAAACACATTCAAAATAATAAAACATCTCAGGATGTATCCAGAATCGTACTGAACAACCATAGTAGTTGTAGCTAAAGAGAAAACCAATCTAGGGTATGTCAATATTCAGTGCGGATTCAATAGTGTTTGTTAACACAGACATGTGCAGAGGGTCTGGGCTGGAAAAAATGTCTTTTTTACACTTTCAAAGGCTTTGCGATGGAAATATTACTGACTATAATATCTGTTATAGTCAATGGTTATTGGAGGCAACACTCGCTGTAGATAATTATTCAGATTGAGTAAATTTCACGGTGCATTTTTTACATGCACACCGGCTGTCAAGATTTTAACAGAGAGGTATGATGTTTTTTGAGCTTACAGTTAAAAACTTAATTTCCCTCCCGACCGACCCACAGGATCATTGATTTAAATCGACACTAGTGTCATCACATTGTATAAGTACAAACAGAGTATGATAATGGGCCTTTGGAAACGGCCGAGCACGACACATACGAAATATTGCAGTCTCGGTTTGGTTGAGACTGTTCATGAGTGGGAGTGAGATATGCTAGCTACCGCTCGCGTCCTCTGGCCCCGGGTTGAGCAGAACTTAATATTCATAAAATCAACCGCACAAAATTTTAACCATCCCGAAGATGGCATGCATATGGCGGTGGACATGGAGTTAGCCTTCTTTAATGTATTCCCCATGTCGTACGGCGTATGGTCCCAGTATCTAATAAAATGAAATGCCCCGAAGAGCGAAATAAACATTAGGGAATTTAGTTGGGAGCAGCGATTATGAAGCCTACAAGTTCATTTAGACTTTTCGCTATTTGTCAAGACTTCTATTCAAAAGATACTTTTTTATGTTGCAATTAATATCGTTACAGTGTTTTATGTTGCAAGATCATGTTGCAGTGTTTTATGTTGCAAGATCATGTTGCTTTCTCTGGATTATATATTTCAGTTGATGTCTTCATCTGGATCCACTTACCTAGTCAACAATTACTGGCGTGGCATGGACATTACGTGCACTTATATATACTTGCTGGAACTTTGGACTATAACTAGTTGAAGTGTTAAATGTTGTAGTGTTTAATTATCGGCGGGCAGCGAAGGTGTGAAAGGAAGGACATATACGTTTCAGTTTAACTTTATTCAGCTCCTGTATACCCAGAGACTGAATTGTAATCTAAACATAAATTATATACAAATTTGCTGTCCGTACGAATTGCTAAAAAACATTTTAAATTGATTGAATTCGGTGCACTTGTAATTATGCTTGAATATCAACCGTGCTTTCAACACTTGCTTAAATGCTTATCAGAAAAGTTGCTTTCATAATGAACATTTAATTTGGTGCACATGTATTTATGTCCTTAATATTGTAATATTCAATTTGCTTTATTGCTTAATGCTTTCTGCTGTAAGGGCTTGCCATAATGGTCTGTTGTGCTTACCGGCAGCCCAATTGTTAAACATTCAATCCATGCCACGCCCAATATTTGCCAAATCTATTAAAGTTTAAAAAAAATAATTTTATGTGTTGTTATTACAGTGCTCTCCAATAACTATGAAATAAGGTAATTTAAAGAATATCTGGTGTATAATTCATGAGATATTATCTGACAGGTGCCACAGGAGGTCTATGGGAAAGTATTTAAGTTTTCTGCAACCTATAGGCTAGATTGTGAATAGGGTAAAAGTGAAAGTAGACATACTTTTTTTTTAACGCAATGAAAGTGTGAGAAATGTTGAATTATGGTGTATTTTGACTTTTCTTACAACTCTTTTCATGATTTTTAAATATTTTAAGTTTTATGATGCAAACTAGGTATTTTAAATGATTTTATTAAGGGTTGTGGACACAAAATTAGCCATACCTGAGACCTGGTATACACAATTGGCCTGTAATGCACATGTTTGACACAGTTAAAGGTATATCTAGTAAGTTTTATTCATTTCTGAGGGCTTTGCATACATTGTTTGGCAAAAATGTCAGTAAGCGACAATCTACATCTGTCCGAAAAGATGTCGAAAAGCCGCTTATGTCTGGTTTGAAAAAGATGTTGAGGTAAACTCTGACTTTGAGTTCATCGCTTCTATACGGTTAGTGTCGATATGCAAATATTTTATGCCAACTATACAATGTTGGAAAAGTCGTAAAAACCGACAAAAACATCACAATCGATGCATGAGAAAGAAATTAAATTAAAATATAAAAATGTCTTATATAGGTAAAATATTCGTTGGTCAACGTTGTAGACAACGTCGCTGCATCGTTGGGGCAGCTGGACAAACTTAGGGGAGACTCCTTAGTTTTGAATGAATGTCCATGGGAAATTTCTTATAAAACAGAAATCTAAGAGATTAAAAGCCATGTACAGGCTAGACAATAAAAAAGAAATCCACAAATGATGTGTTTTTGGCTTAGTATGACATAATAGTTAATTTTGTATAAACAAAAACATTGTACTGTGACCATACCGGAGGCTGTAAACAGAAACTAGTAACTGGTGGCTATGTTGTAAATGCTAGCTTTATTTTATCACTTCCTGCATTTATGCATTCGACATCAGATTACGAAAAAAACAAAACGGTTAAGGTATGTAGAAATAGCATTTTATGACAATTTGGTGTGTTTGTCATTCAATTATGAGTGTGTTATATCTGAAATAAGGGACAGGAAGCCCGAGCATACCCGGACCCCTTTCGTCGCGCAAATCAAATGTTGGGCTTCCACTTTAGTCTGCGCCTGCGGAACTGGAACTATTTATTTTGACGTGTTATTGAGAAATAAAGGGACACCTTTAAGCATGACTAACTAATCAGAATGCAGTAAATATGTGTATTGTTCGCAGTTTGTAATTATTGATTAATAACATTATCACATCTTAGTTATTTGGCAGATTAGTTTCTTTAAAATAATAATTATAATTTGTGTCTGGTTATGTTCAACACGCCAAAGCATATAATTTACTTGTCCTACTGTAATATAATAGCAGTTGTTTGTCTCCTATTCAAAGTCTCCATCACTATTCCGGTTGAGCACTCGGTTTTCTTTCCTTGCCCTTTCTGCAGCAAAAGTGAGTAAGTGACTTCTGAGTGTATCGTCTGGACCCGTCTGTATCGTGTCATCATCAGGGTTCTATTTAGAAACAAAGCAGTATTTTGCATATATATATTAGGCCAAATAAAATTATTTGTGGGATTCCTTCTACATGTTTAAAAAAGGGTAGGTAGATAGGGAAAACATTTTATTTTATATTTTGTCTTATTTTTCACTCAATACTCAACTAGCTTAAATATGTATTTGCTGATGTTATCAGATACAGAATAGGCAGAAAACATAACTTAATAAAACAACAAAAGAAGAAAAGAAATCATATTTTATTTGTGTATAACTTGACGTAAAATGTTTAATATCGGCCTTTAAAAAGAGGGCAGATCGGGAATCCGGAACAGCACATAAAACAGTATTTGGCTTTAGCTTTACGAAGATGCTACCCACCTTACCAGTCAGTCAACCAAGGTGCCCACATGGAGCTTAACTCAGGCCGAACAAAAACAATTGTTGGTTTGCTGTTTCCCTACCTATTCAGGAAAACTGACCCTAGCCAATTATTTTACATTAACATTATGTTGTTTTGTCGCTATCTTCAGTATACCTTAATTCATTTAATTTCTGAAGGTATTTACTGTCCTTGGCAAAACAAAACTAATCACCTACCTACCTACCTACCTACCTACCTACCTACCCATTTAAAAAAAAACCTGGGTCGGGAAACAGGGAACGAATATTTTTTTAAAGATGGCCTCACCAAAAATTACAATCATACTTCAAAATGGCCGGAGCCAGAGATTATTATCCAGTTCATAAGAATTGAGAGGATGACAACATTGAATTGCAGATTTCTTAAGGGGGTCTGAACACATGATAGAAGCTGCTAAGCTTACGTGGGTCTTGACTATAATTTATGTACACATTTTACTGTATAAATATTAGTATTTATTCACATTTTGTATAACAAGCATACAAACCAATAACGCGTCCACAAATGCCTTAATGGTGTGGTAAGCAGCGCCATCACTGGTGTGGTAAGCATCGCCACCGTGTTTTCCTAATGGTCCAGTTGGAGCTTTATTTTCCGGGAAAAACTTCTCTACAATATATAATACACAATAATTCACTGTCTAGGATAACATCTCTACAATATATAATACACAATAATTCACTGACTGGGAACACTTCTCTACAATATATAATACTATCTGGGATAACATCTCTACAATATATAATACAGAGTAATTCACTGTCTGGGAAAACATCTCTACAATATATAATACAGAGTAATTCACTGTCTGGGAAAACATCTCTACAATATATAATACACAATAATTCACTGTCTGGGAAAACTTCTCTACAATATATAATACTGTCTGGGATAAGATCTCTACAATATATATAATACACAATAATTCACTGTCTGGGATAACATCTCTACCATATATAATACAGAATATTTCACTGTCCGGGATAACACCTCTACAATATGTAATACAGAATAATTCACTGTCTGGGAAAACTTCTCTACAATATATAATACAGAGTAATTCACTGTCTGGTATAACATCTCTACAATATATAATACAGAGTAATTCACTGTCTGGGATAACATCTCTACAATAAATAATACAGAATAGATCACTGTCCGGGATAACACCTCTACACTATGTAATACAGACTAATTCACTGTCTGGGAAAACTTCTCTACAATATATTATACAGATAATTCACTGTCTGGTATAACATCTCTACAATATATAATACACAGTAATTCACTGTCTGGGATAACATCTCTACAATATATAATACAGAATAATTCACTGTCCGGTATAACACCTCTAAAATATGTAATACAGAATAATTCACTGTCTGGGAAAACTTCTCTACAATATATAATACAGAGTAATTCACTGTCGGGGATAAAATCTTTACTTTATGTAATTCAGAATAATTCACTGTCTGTGATAACACCTCTACAGTATGTAATACAGAATAATTCATTGTCTGGGATAACATCTCTACAATATATTATCCAGAGTAATTCACTGTCTGGGATAACATCTCTACAATATATAAAACAAAAATTCACTGTCTGGGATAACATCTCTACAATATATAATACAGAGTAATTCACTGTCTGGGATAGCATCTCTACAATATATAATACACAATAATTCACTGTCTGGGATAACATCTCTACAATATATAATACAGAGTAATTCACTGTCTGGGAAAACATTTCTACAATATATAATACACAATAATTCACTGTCTGGGATAACATCTCTACAATATATAATACACGAGCACTCACTGTCTGGGATAACATCTCTACAATATATAATACACAATAATCCACTGTCTGGGATAACAACTCTTCAATATATAATACAGCATAATTCACTGTCTGGGAAAACGTCCCTACAATAAATATATAATACAGAGTAATCCACTGTCTGGGATAGCATCTCTACAATATATAATACACAATAATTCACCGTCTGGCATAAAATCTCTACAATATATAATACCCACAAATACACTGTCTGGGATAACATCTCTACAATATATAATACAGAGTAATTAACTGTCTGGGAAAACAACTCTACAATATATAATACAGAATAATTCACTGTCTGGGAAAACTTCTCTACAATATATAATACAGAGTAATTTACTGTGTGGGATAACATCTCTACAATATATAATACATATTAATTCACTGTCGGGGATAACATCTCTACACTATATAATACATACTAATTCACTGTGTGGGACAACAAGTCTACAATATATAATACAGAGTAATTCACTGTCTGGGATCACATCTCTACAATATATAATATACAATAATTCACAGTCTGTGATAACATCTCTCAATATATAATACACAATAATTCACTGTCTGTGATAACACCTCTACAATATATAATACAGAGTAATTCATTGTCTGGGATAACATCTCTACAATATATAATACACACAAATTCACTGTCTGGGATAACATCTCTATAATATATATATAAAAAAATCACTGTCTGGGATAACATCTCTACAATATATAATACAGAGTAATGCACTGTCTGGGAAAACATCTCTACAATATATTCACTGTCTGTGATAACATCTGTAACAATCGTGTAAATACACACAAAGTCACTGTCTGGGATAACATCTCTACAATACAATTCTACAACACGACCACATGACGAACAATTACAATATTATCGGGTGCTAGACGTATCCCTGAATATCAAGGCTCGTTAAAGAATTACTGGTGTAAAAAATAGGTGAAGGAAGGTCATGGTGACCTACTTCTGGTTGGAGTGTGTAAACTTATGAATGCGCACCCTAAAACCTGTCAAGTCTATGTAACAAGCATATACAATGGCCTGACATCCCCCACCACTCACCCACTCACAAATATTACAAAAGTTACATCCCCCACCACTCACCCACTCACAAATACTTCACAAAATTACACCCCACCACTCAACCACTCACAAATACTACAAACGTTACATCCCCACCACACACCCACTCACAAATACTACAAAAGTTACATCCCCCACAACTCATCCACTCTAAATACTTCACGAAGTTACATCCCCCCACTCGCCCACTCACAAATACTACAAAGTTACATCCCCCACGACTCACCCAGTCACAAATACTACAAAAGTTACATTCCCCACCACTCACCCACTCACACATACTACAAAAGTTACATCCCCCACCACTCACCCACTCACAAATACTACAAACTTTACATCTCCATCACTCACCCACTCACAAATACCACGAAAGTTACACCCCCACCACTCGCCCACTCTCAAATATTACAAAAGTTACATCCCCCACCACTCACCCACTCACAAATACTACAAAAGTTACATCTTCCACCACTGTAACACTATGTCACCAGGGCATTAATAATTAACAAGTCCAGACTTTTAAATACACGTTTTAATAATCTTTAAAACTACCCCATTTTACTGTCTGATCGTATAGTGGTTATATTAATTCTATCAGATGTTACTCATCAAATCTCTACATCCTCAGACTATATCTAACAACCTCTCAGAACTCTCTTCTGCTACTAAAACATACCAATATATACCTGCATTCATGTGCCAGTATATTATTGGATTTCGACACATTTATTCAATTGGTCTAACACTATACCCCGCCTACTACTATATACCTTAGTAAGCTACTACAATACTGCTATTAAAGCGAGCTATCCCAAATTGTAGAATATTAGGTAAATTACTATTAACTGCAATATACTTCTACTACTTGTTATTAAATTATTATTATTACTTCTTAAAGGGTATGGTAGTGTAACAAATTCCTTCCATATTTAATTTGAAATGTTATAATGAAATTTTAACAGTTCTAATCAAGTTCTTAGGCTAAAATGTAAGATCAAATGTTTGTGCCATTAGTCATTGTATACATATAAATAAATCCAGTTACACATTGAAGAAAGAAAGCTATTAATCCACGGTAAATGTAAATGCTACGGCACAAAAGTTAGCCACAATAATCACTGCAAAGCGTCTATGTATATGACCACGTCCACTGCCATCGTTGTCCCGGTATCGTCATGGATTGTCCAGTTGGGCTCCACCAAACGTTACACCATCGGCCCTCAGAAGAACGTGTTCTATGGCATCGTCCCATAATGTTTGTCGCACCATTTTAGATAACAGCAAGTCCCTTTACAGTTGTATGCAGAGAGTTTATTAATCTGTCCAGGTTAATCTACTCCGTAGGATATCAGCATGTAAATTTCTATAGGTAATTCCGAACACCTGTTGCTGATAACGTAGTCTAGTTATCTATAGGTAAACGATTAGCGTCTATTAGCGTTTAGCAGTTCCTCTCCTGTAATTCAACTAATTGACTGCAGCAAAGATATAGGTTTACTGTTTTCCAAAAACAATTCCTATTAATTTCCGACAGGGTCATATTTACACAGATTGGTGCAAATACTTGAATATTGGAAAACATATGTATGTATGGGGTAGCATTCGGGCTAAACCATTGTTAGTCCATCTAAATTACACATGTTCTATTTACAACAAGTCTGGATTCAGTTTTTGACTGACGTCACCAGTTTATATAACACCAGTGTATATAAGTATATATATTAGTATACAATGTTCACAATTACATAATGTCTCGTAATACACGTGTGTCCACATTTCTACATATATCGATATATCCGGATATTTACACAGATACCGTGTCGTTAAGATCAGACGGTATTTTCTGTCCAATGGCTTATCATGTGATGAAAGGGTTGCTGACCCCTTTTCAGCAAAACATGCTGCCCGGAAATCTGAGCCGGCATCGAAGCCCCTCGGTCTTCTCTGAGAGTTCACCGTATACTCACACAAAACTTTTGGCAGAACATAGTTTTTACATTTTTATCCCCTCTGACCAGAGCTATTAAGTCAGTTGTCCCAAATGAAAATCCCCAATTTTGGAAGTCTGAGTTTTCAATTCCTCAATATGGTGTTGCATTGGAATGACTGTATTGTTATTTGGAAGTTTAAGAGGAAAGGGTTCACTGTTCAGTTTACTTTATGTTTGCATGATGTATTAGTACTTAATACTCAAATAGTATTACTCTCAGCTTTTTCTGAACCATACAGAAATATGATTCCTAAATTAAAATTAAAATTTGAAGCCTAAAGCAACCCACTAATTGCTTTGATGGCTGTTACAATTTTTCTCATTTTCTCACTTTGTGTCTGTTTCGAGGATTTTTTTCATTAAAAACGCTTCTTGCGTGAGATAACAGAAATCTCATTTCCCTTTTTATCTGGCTCATTAGAACTAACTGACATGTTATCGGAATCTGATTCCCTCATTTTGGTTGCACCTGATGAAAACAATCTCCTTATCATCTGACGAAAAAGAAGGAGGTGTGGTGGAAACACGTGTCAAATTAGGAACATTGGTGTCAGAATTAGAGTTTTCATGATCTGAGTTATGTTGTGCACGAAATCGTTTACGGAATTCCATCAAAGGGATGTCAGATTCACTGTCAGAATTATTACGTTCTTGACGGTAATGTTTGACCAATTTAGCTAATGGCAGTTCATCGTCATCATTACTGTCAGATATATCTGAGGGGGGTTGGAATTATGATCGCTTATCGGTGGAACCACATAATTAGCTTTCCTAATTGGTCGACTTAACTGATCTGTTGGTATCTGCCATTCATCCACATTAGCTAAGCTTAGGTGGTGTACGTGTACCTTAGTGACAGACCCATCAAGCTGGCTCTTGATAATGTATGTGACAGGTGTGGTTTGTCTGATAATGCGATAATAAGGACGCCATTCGGATTCTAATTTGCTCTTTCGAGTGTGGGTTTTATAATAGACGGGATCCCCAACTTCAAAAGTGACTAGTTTAGTATTTTTGTTTGCATATTTGGCTTGTCGGCGTTTTGCATCTTTAATATTTTGATGAACTAAGAGAAATGATTTATGTTGTTGTTCTAACGCGATTTTATGCATATCCTCACCCGCATATTTTCTGCGTGGTTGGAGAATTGTGTCTATCGGCAACACGACATCCCTATTGTATAATAGAAAGAATGGTGAAAATGTCAACGACTCACTGTCATTAAAGCGAATTGCAGCCAAAGCTTGATTCAAATACACATCAAATTATCCTTCAATTTCTTTGCTAAAATATCACCTAACACGCGGTGGTACCTTTCTATTTTATTACTCTGAGGATGGTAATAGGACGTAGTAATATGATGAATGTTCAAAGTAGCCAGGATCTATTTAACGGTTCTATTTATAAATTCGCCGCCATTGTCTGACACCAGAGCCATCGAAGCCCCGTATCTTGGAAATATTTCATCAATTATCAAATGTGCGATTGTCGCAGCGCTCTTATCGGGCACGGGAAATGCTTAGGGGAAGCTCGAAAATAGGTCGATAAAACTTACGATGTATTTGTTACCAGACGGTGATGTTGGATATGGGCCAGAAACGTCCACAGCTATCTTGGCAAATGCGTAGGGAGGAATATCGGTTTCTTGTGACGGAGGTTTGATCTTTTGCAAGTTTCTGGTTTGACAAGTAACACAACTAGAGACATAATTTAGCAGTTCTTTAAACATGTTTGGCCAATAATACTTCGGTTTAATTGTGTCATATGTCTTGTCAACACCCATATGACCGTTAGAGTCATGATATTGCTGAATAACCTCTGGTCTTAAGTGACTTGGGAGATAGAGACGTAAGATAGGATATGAATCGGTGTTTGAGATATAGTACAATATATCATCGTGATTAACATGCCTATTTGCTAAGGTAGGTGTTAATTTGTCATTTCGAAGTCCAGCCTTGATTTCGACTAAAATTTCATCTTTTTCCTGTTCAGTTACCATGTCTATGCCAGGTTCGATCTTCGGTTTCTGCAAGTGATCTTCAAGATTAACATTGCACTTAACATACCTTCTTGGCTCAAACCTATTCGAATTCAGTACATTAATAGGATAGGTGTTATCATTGATGTCAGGGTCATAACCCTCGACATCCTCGGGTACAGCATCTAAGGGCAAACGAGATAACATATCTGCGACACTGTTGTTCACCCCTGGGATGAACTCCAATTTGCAGTCATAGCCGGCAATACCGAGAGCCCACATTTGAATTTTCTTATTTTGCATAGGGGAATCTAACAGATATTTCAATGGAAGGTGATCTGACCTAATTATGAAGGTTGCCCCATGTAAAAAGTGATCTTACTTCTGCAAAGCGTAATGAATCGCAAAAGCTTCTTTCTCTATAGTAGACCAACGACATTGGGTATCACTCAACTTGTGAGACAAAAAGTGAATGGGTTTTTTATTTTTTATACCAGGAACAGCCTCAGTTGGTTCATCAACTGGCTGTGTCAAGCAAGCTCCTATGCAATTGTTACTTGCATCCGTATAAAGGGTATAAGGTTTTCCTGGGTCAGGGTAACCTAACATTGGTAATATCGCTAAACTGTTCTTCAAACTTTCAAAAGCCTCTTGACAGTTAGCGTCCCACATAAATTAAGCATATTTTCTTGTGAGAATTATGATTGGTTGTGCTATTTCCGAAAACTTTGGAATAAATCGACGATAATAACTGCACATACCAATAAAGCTGCGTACCTCTTTTACACAGGCAGGCGCAGGTAACGATTTTATGACTTCCACTTTCTTTGGATTAGGTTTAATTCCGTCTTTATTGATAACAAAGCCTAAATACTCAGTCTCAGCTTTTAGAAATTACATTTCTTTAGCTTCAAATTTAAACGATGTTGCCTTAACCGTTGAAATACTTTTTCAGTGTGAGCCAAATTTTCTTCAAGTGTAGAACTGAATATCAAGATGTCATCAAGATACGCAGTTGTGTAACTGTCTAACCCAGCAAGAACATGTGACATAAGTTCTTGAAATACAGCTGGTGCATTGGTTACCCCAAAAGGCATGACATTGAACTGAAATAGCCCTCAATGACAAACAAAAGCTGTCAATTCAATATCATCTTCGTTCATTGCTACTTGCCAATAACCTGATTTGAGGTCTAGTAATGAGAAGTATTTCGCTTTTCCTAAAAGGGCCAATAGGTAGTCCACTTATGGCAAAGGGTAGGCATTTGATTTTGTAATTTTATTTAAGGCCCTAAAATCTACACAAAATTGTTTAGACCCATCCTTTTTATCTACAATGACCACAGGGAAACTCCAAGGAGATTTTGATCTGGAAATAATATTTGCATCTAACATTTCTTCTATTGCCTGATCAACTATTTTTCGGTTGTTTAGTGGTGTTCTATATGGTCTTAATTTAATTGGTTTATGGTCGCCTGTGTCAATTTTCATTTTGACTGTTTCAGTTTGACTTAAATCAGTATCTTTCTGTGCAAACAGATCAGCATTTTGTTTTAGTATTTTAATTAATTTTGCCTTAAATTCGAGGGGAGCATCAACGCTATCAAATTCACTTTGATCCTTAAGATCACCATTTTGATCCTTAGTTACACTAGAAATTTGTTGCTTTTGAATTAATTCTATTTTAGCTACCGCGCAACCCTTCCTTAAGGTAAATATTTTGTTTGTGGTGTTTGTTATCACAATAGGAACAATTTTATCTGTTTTTACTTTTGAAACTGAATTTGCAACTAATAAACCTGGCTCATAGCTAAGAAAACCACGTTCAACTGCCGAAACTTGGTAAGTTTGACCATTTGTTTGAAAATTAGGACTTTTCCTAACTCGACAATTACAAACTACGCTCGTTTGAGGTGGAAGTTTAGTTTTAGATTTCAATCGAATTACCGATGAAATGTGAATATCTTCCTGAAGTGGTATATATTTACCAGCGACCCTAATACACCCAAGGTCATAATAAATACGAACACCATTATTAAGCAACCAGTCTTTTCCTATTATTATTCTCCTATTCATGCCCCTGACAACGTAAAAGTTATGACTCATTTTGATACCCCCTATCTCGAAAATGATTTCTGTGCTCCCATCGCAAGTAAGCGGACCTCCGGTAACAGACTGTAAGTAAGCTTTGCGAGTTGTATCTAATTTTGGTTATAGTTTAAATTTGTCATAAACGTCTCGATAAATTAATGACACGTCACTTCCGGTGTCAATTAACGCCCTAAGTTTTTGTTTCTGGATCCTTAACAACCAAGAATTTGGGTTTGATGTTAATGCAATATTAAATATGGGTTTGCTTCTATTTCTCCTCCCACCGGCTTCTACGTGGGAGGAGCGGAATCTTTTAACTGACCCCTAGCCAGTCTACCTTGTTGTCCGTTCGACCAATTTGTCTCATTTCGACATTCACTGGCAAAGTGACCTATTTCTTGGCACTGCCAGCACACTAACCGTGTACGGTCGATCGGCCTACGACGGGGTTTATTTTCAGTAATAGCACTTACTTCCCGTTTTTTCTTTCGACGCTCGTCCACTACATGACCATTCTTATGACAATAAGAACATTTTTGCCTCCTTAAATGGTGAACTTCCATAGGCTGTTCATGTGTCGGTTCATTATAATTCTGGTAATGATGACCTGTCCTTAACTGAAACCTCTTTCTAAGGTTCTGTTCTGCTGTTGCATCTTGCAACATGTTTGGGTTGGTTCGCATGACTCGAAGTTTCATTCCATCGTCATGGAGACCATCGATAAAATACCCTATCAATTGTCTATCCCTAACATCTTGGGCCTGACCTGCAAAAGCGTCATCACCTAAGGCAATACGACGTTCGGCATATACCTGAATTGTTTCATTACGTTTTTGAAGGACTTTGCGTAGTAACAAAAGTACATGTTGTGGGTCAACAACTTCAGCGAAACGAGCTTGAAGTTCTGCTTTAACTTGTGCCCATGTGTGGGTAGGGTTTGCATCCATATACCTTTTCAAGAAATCACTAACGGGACCCTTACTTGCCTGATAAGCAACCAATTTAATACTGTCATGTGCCATGCCAACCAACAAAGAGTATTTCTCAATACTTTTTATCCAATCCGTTAATAATTTGCTTTCCCCCTCAAATGGCGTAATGACTTTGGCTACACCCTGAGCCCCCATGATTGTTGTTAACCTCGTAAGTTGGTCACCCATTACCCTAAACATATTTGCAAACTCTGCCTGTTCAGCCATATTTGTTATAGTAATACAGTAAAGCTACTCACGGTGGTCAATATGCCTCCAGTTCTTCTTGCACGTATTGCACAATTGTCACCAACCGTCAACAAAGTTCATTTATGATCGACTATTGTCCACACACATGTTCAGAAACTGCCCACAACACCAAGTTCAAAGCGTTAATTATGTCGAATTAACACATAATTCTGGTTCACGATAGCACCAAAGAAGTCCTGTAACACTATGTCACCAGGGCATTAATAATTAACAAGTCCAGACTTTTAAATACACGTTTTAATAATCTTTAAAACTACCCCATTTTACTGTCTGAGCGTATAGTGGTTATATTAATTCTATCAGATGTTACTCTACATCCTTAGACTATATCTAACAACCTCTCAGAACTCTCTTCTGCTACTAAAACATACCAATATATACCTGCATTCACGTGCCATTATATTATTGGATTTCGACACATTTATTCAATTGGTCTAACACTATACCCCGCCTACCACTATATACCTGAGTAAGTTACTACAATACTGTTATTAAAGAGAGCTATCCCAAATTGTAGAATATTAGGTAAATTACTATTAACTGCAATACACTTCTACTACTTGTTATTAAATTATTATTATTACTTATTAATGGGTATGGTAGTGTTAAACACTCACCCAATCACAAATGCTACAAACGATACATCCCCCACCACTCACCCACTCACAAATACTACAAATTTACATCCCCTACCACTCACCCAAATACAAATACAAATACATGGCATTTATATAGCGCAAAAAATATAAAATATTCTATTGCGCTTCACAATTACATAACACACATTTAGTTAAAAAGAATAAACATTTTACACATGTACATGTATATGATACTACATAATTATATACACACATAAAACATATACATTCAAAATATAAACAGGATTCTAGAACTTAAGATTTAGACCTATATATATATATATCAATGCTGTTTTATATCATTGCAGATATTTTGTATTTAACAAGAGCACAGTCATTGTTCATGAAACTGACTATACAAATGTGTTTTCAGTTTTGATCTAAAGCTGGCTTCAGACTGAATGGCTTTCAGATAACTAGGTAGATCGTTCCACCATTTGGGACCAACGACGGCCAGAGATCTGTCTGCTAGTTTTGTTCGCCGCCTAGGGATGTTGAAGTTAGTGTCACTTTGTGATCGCAGTCTGTACCGTCCTCGAGTAGGTACAAACATTTCCCTCAGATATACTGGAGCTGTACCATTGATGACACGGAAGACTATAACTAGGACTTTGAACATGACTCTAGCTTCAACTGGAAGCCAGTGTAATTGTTTTAGAAGTTCAGCGCTTGGTTGTTCATAGGAAGCATTCATAACTACTCTAGCGGCATGATTTTGGACTCGCTGTAGTTTGTTGATTTGGTAGGCTGGAATTTCAGTAAATAGACCGTTGCAGAAGTCAATGTGGGAATGAACCAATCCATGCACTATTGATTCAGTTGACTTTTGTGTGAGATGTTTACGTATAGCTCTAAGATTTCGTAACTGCACATGAGCGATCTGACACTTTTTCTGGATGTGATGGTCAAAGTTGAGTGTATTGGTCATGATTACACCCAGGTCTCTGACATGATCGACGCATTTTACATCGCACCCACCAACGTTTACACTTGTGATGTTCAATTTCGCTAACTGATGTCTGGTTCCATATATAATTATTTCAGTTTTAGACTGATTCATTTTCAGTTTGAAGGTTGTCATCCATTTTATGATGTCATTGAGGCAACTGTCAAGTTGTTGGAAAACAATAGTCTCATTTTGAGAATTACCCGCTTGAATTCTGAACGCAATCTTGTGGTCATCCGCGTATCCATAGAGATCGGCTGGATATTTCTGCACCACTCGGTTGAGAGCCGATATATATAGGGTAAAGATCACCGGTCCGGCACAAGAACCCTGCGGAACACCGAACCTCAATGGCTCAGTGTCAGATGCTGACTGTTCGACTAAGACTTTCATTGTTCTGTTCGTGAGATAAGATTCGATCCATTTCAAGGGAATGCTTTGAATACCAAATTCATCTTGAAGGATTTGAATCAGTATCGGGATATCAATGGTATCGAACGCTGCACTCAAGTCGATCATGACCACGATTGTAACTTGACTTTTATCTATGGTTTCCAAATAACCATTATACATTTTGACCATTGCCGTTTCAACCCCGTGGTATTTTCTATAGGCACTTTGGTAAGCTGGGAGGAGATTGTTAGCTTCAATATGTTTATTGATTTGGTTTAATGCAGCTTTTTCAAGAATTTTGGAGGGAATATTAAATTTGACACCGGACGGTAGTTCTGCAGTTCCAGCGGGAGACCTTTCTTCTTCAACAACGGTTTAATCACGGCACTTTTCCACTCCTCAGGGAACACACCAGATAGCAGTGATCGATTTACAATTTCCGTCACAACGGGAGCAAGTTGTGAAAAATGCTCCTTTAATTGTATAGTTGGAATCACATCAAGTTCACATGTTGTAGATTTTGATGCATATACAAGTTTCAAAATATCATGTTCGGAGAGTGGTTTGAACGCAGTAAATGTATACATAATCACAGGTGGATTCGAGCAGGACGAATTACCATTGCTGGGTGTTTCAATTGGTATATTGTCAAGATCATTTCTCAACTTGATTATTTTATCGGCAAAATATCGCAGGAAGTCATTTGCCAAAGATACTGCACTTGTGTGTAATGGGAGCGGATTGTCCTTCGACCTTCCCAGTAAATCTGATGTTACAGCATATAACTTCTTAATATTCCCTTCTGCCTCTCCAATCTTGGTCTGGTAGTACTCATCCTTGGCCCTAGAAAGTTCTGCACTATATATGTTTCTTACACCCCTATAGACTTTCTTTGACATGTCGGATTTGTCATTCAAAAAGATTTTCTCTATTGATCGTTTGTACTGTTTCAGCTGTTTTAGGTACCCAGAGTACCATGGAACTGTCGGTCTACAGACAATAGTTTTCTTTCTTTCAGAGGGGCGTGTTTCTGGACAATGTCTGATGTGGTTCTTGTGAATTCAGACACGAGATCATTGACATTGGACGAGCTCTCTACAATGTTATTTAATTCTCGGAAATCTGCTTGTAAGATGTCACTGGATACAGTTTTCCAATTGCGAGTTTTGATTTCTTTCCTGATCAAAGGAGGACGACACTGTTCAATGTTGCAACTGACAAAGCAGTGGTCAGAGATGTAATAGTCTGACAAAGGTTCTGAGACATTCACACGTTTGTCTTCTAGCTTTGTGATTATCAGGTCAAGAATGTGACCACCAGAATGAGTTGGAGCATTGACATGTTGAACGAGTCCATAAGATTTGAAACACTTTTGGAATTGTTTGGTGTAACAATCTGACTTATTGTCCATGTGGATGTTAAAGTCACCTAACAGCACCTGAGACTCAGATCTGGTCGTTATTTGTTCAAGAAACTCAGTGAATTCTGTCATGAATATAGCCTGAGTCACTGGATGTCTCTCCGAATACGGCGGTCTATATATTCCAAAGATGTAGAGGATGAACGATTGACTACATACTTTCCATTCTGCACATTCAAAGGACTGAAAGGTTTTTGCTGGGCATTTTGACACTTTGAGATTGCTTCTGTATAATAGGGCAAGTCCTCCACCTTTACGGTCGGGTCTCGGGACATCATCAAAACAGTAACCATCCTGAGATAATTCACCCCTGACAACGGCATCACCATCGGGCTGTAGCCAAGTTTCAGTGATCACACAGAGGTCAATACCCTCCTCCAAGATGTGCTGGAGAAGGTCAGCAGTTTTTCCTCGCACAGACCTTGTGTTCACAGTCGAAAGTTTCAATTGTTTCTTTCTGTGAGCATTTAATATGAATGTATGATCTAGTTTAATTTGGGTCAAATTTGTCAAGTGAACAGTTGAAAGTTTCAACTGTTTCTTTCTGTAGGCATTTAATATGAATGTATGATCTAGTTTAATTTGGGTCAAATTTGTCAAGTGAACGCCAGCATTAGATTTTATCCTCGGGCGACCGGCTCGTTTACCTCTGTATTTCAAGAGATCATACTTTTTCAACACAGCTAATATTTCTTCATTTGGTATTGTACACCTTCTAGGCACAAATCTATAATCCAATAATTGGTCTCTATTGTACTGTCTAACTGTACATGGATTAGCCATAACTCCAGGTGAGATGTTGTTCAGCCAAACTGATGAAATTAGTGAAGTATTACTCCAATATTTGTCAATTTGCAATTGCTTTACATCAAAGTTATTCATTAATCCAAAGATAATTCCATAAAATAAATTCTGCAGCATGTTGGTCACCAGTTAATAAATAACTAAGCCAAAAATCCAAATTCTAGAATCACTAGTTTTTGTAAAATAATCCAATTTTGCAGAGCAGAAACCCACTCATAAATACTACAAAAATTACATCCCCCACCACTCACCCACTCGCAAATACTATAAAGTTACACCCCCTACCACTCACCCACTCACAAATACTACAAAGTTACATCCCCTACCACTCACCCACTCACAAATACTACAAAAGATACATCCTCGACTACTCACCTACTCACAAATACTACAAAGTTACACCCCCTACCACTCATCCACTCACAAATACTACAAAGTTACATCCTCTACCACTCACCCACTCATAAATACTACAAAGTTACATCCCCCACCACTCACCCACTCACAAATACTACAAAGTTACATCCCCCACCACTCACTCACTCACAAATACCACAAAGTTACATCCCACCACTCACCCACTCACAAATACTACAAGGTTACATTACCCACCACTCACCACTCACAAATACTACAAAAGTTACACCCCCCACCACTCACCCACTCAAAAATACTACAAAAGTTACATCCTCCACCACCCACCAACTCACAAATACTACAAAAGTTACATTCCCCACCACTCACCCACTCACAAATACTACAAAAGTTACATCCCCCACCACTTACCCACTCACAAACACTACGAACGTTACATACCACACCTACCACCCACTCACAAATACTGCAAAAATTACACCCCCCACCACACACCCACTCACAAACACTATAAACGTTACTTCCCTCACCTCTCACCCACTCACAAATACTACAAACGTTACATCCCCCACCACTCACCCACTCACAAACACTATAAACGTTACTTCCCTCACCACTCACCCACTCACAAATACTACAAACGTTACATCCCCCAATCGCTCACAAACACTACAAACGTTACACCCCCACCACCCACTCACAAATACTGCAAAAATTACATCCCCTACCACACACACACTCACAAACACTATAGACGTTACTTCCCTCACCTCTCACCCACTCACAAATTTAAATTGTTTGATACAATGATTAAACCTATTTTATTATATGCGTCTGAGATATGGGGATACGAATACTCCAAAGCGATTGAAAATGTGCATGATCAATTCTGTAGAAAGTTCTTAAAGCTCCCAACAAATGTTTTTCATATTTTAGTCAGAGGAGAATGCGGTAGATATCCGCTATATATAGATTACCATTGTAGTTGTATAAGATATTGGTTAAAATTGATAAAATTAAACAGAACAAGATATCCCAACCAATGTTATAAAATGTTGAGACAATTAGATGAAGCTGGACGTATCAACTGGGCGACTCAAATTAAAAACTTGTTATTTAAATATGGATTCGGATATGCTTGGTTAAATGATGGGGTAGGAAATGAAAGCGTGTTAATCACACTTTCAAGCAAAGACTTATTGACTGTTCTAAACAGGAATGGTGCGCAAAGGTGGCAGAATCTAGCAAAGGTAGACACTATAGATATATTATGCCTGAATTAAAAACTGCAAACTACCTTTCTTTAAACCTGCCCTTAAAATTCAGAGTAGCATTTTCGAGATTTAGATGTTCTGCGCATAATCTTGTTGTAGAAACTGGTCGACATAATAATACGCCCTACGAAGAAAGAATATGCCCACTTTGTGACAGGCAATCAATAGATCATTTTATCATGATATGTCCACTGTATAGCGATATAAGAATGAAATATATTACTAAGCTTCATAATTCTTCATCCACAACTGAACTATTTTATCATCTATTTAACAGTGATGAAAGTACAATTTTAGATTTATCACAATTTATTTATTATGCCTTTAAAGTTAGAAACGATACTATTAAAAGGTTAAATGACCAGTAATTTAATTATAATACATAAACCAGGTCGCATTCTAGGATCATCGTTAATGCTGTGAATATTTTTATCATAATTTGTAAATATTTGCAGTATTTTGAAATTGTTATATTTTGTAATTATTATGTATGTCGCATTCGTAACAACTGTTTGTATTATGGGCCGGTGGCCAATATTACTCAATAAAAAATTGTCATTGTCATTGTCATTGTCATTG
Source organism: Cyrtodaria siliqua (assembly GCA_037043455.1). Classification (NCBI taxonomy): domain Eukaryota; kingdom Metazoa; phylum Mollusca; class Bivalvia; order Adapedonta; family Hiatellidae; genus Cyrtodaria; species Cyrtodaria siliqua. The sequence continues at coordinate 114,328 of JAWPHD010004544.1, read as the reverse complement.
TCATTACAGCCAATTTCCCTTTGAATCGTACTGATACCCAAAATAACGTTTTTAACAGACGTAAACAAATAATGTCAGAATTATACTATATTTCCTAACGTGAACGGCCTGATTCGTATTCAATACATTTTATTAATGAAACTAACCGGCCAAATAACGGCAAAATAATCGCTTATCGAAACTCCAGGTCATAAGCGTAGCTATGCGTAGGCCCTATAGGGCATGTACATGAATGTTAAAATATCTAATCTCATTTCAGTTCTATAAAATATAATATCAAACACAACAATAGTGTATTTGCAATACCGTGTATTGTTATTCAAATATGCCACCCATTTCTATATCAACAAAACATTATTTTATACCAACGGATATCCGTTCTTGGAATTTCTTTTACTGGTTAAGGGCTCATTCGTTTTAGTTTCAATTCCATTAAAAAACAAAAACGTAAACTGCTTAACCGGAACAGTAGGAATGGTTTATGAAAACAAACACTAATATACTGTCAAATAACATTTCGAAAGACGTAAAACCCGTCATAAATATCGGATGAAAATGTATTACTCGACCAATAGTAATAATTATCATAATGATTTTAAATCTGTTTCATTTTAAAGGAAAATAGCAAACAAAACAGGCGTGCACCAACGTATTCCTAATTATTGTACATCGAAAATAGACTGATTAAATCTGACTAAAATCTGACTAAAACTCGCTCTATCCTTTTTTAAGCGTCTATAAAACTTAAATTAGTTCGTATTTGATGTTTCCAACATGAATAATAATGATCCTTAATGCTCATAAACACAGTTAACAACTCTTAACATGTTAAATTATACAATTTAAAAGAACATTAAATGTGGTATACATTTAGATTATATGATAACAGTTATGATGCACATCGATTCAATTTTAATGTGTAACTTGACAAAAAGGAGTAAAACATCGTCGGGGAACGCATCTTAAGCGTTTCGTATCCGTAATGTAAATTGCGTGTAAATCTGGAATTGTATATCTTTATGGTTCCATGTTCCAGGTTACCAGTAAAGCGCAATTCTGACACGCGCATTCTGTTTCACAAAAAAAGGTGATGTTAAACCATTTTGTAAACTAAAATCTGTATTTCCTACGTTAACAAGTGAAGAAGACTCCGTGAAATAAACACGTTTCTTTCTAAGTACCTCTAAAATACTTAGATGGGGACCAATTACATTAATAATCTGATCAGAAAATATCTGGGTTACTAATAGTATTATACAGGTATGTTTTTGAACACTCGATATTTAGCTAAGTTTGCTCTACTCACGCAACAATGAATACATGTACATATCCAAATAAAATATTTCTCCTTGATGTGTGAACACTAATCTATAATATGACGGTAGCTGTGACTTTTAAAGCGGCATGCGACAGTAAATGGTGTATTTATGTTTTATTAGAACGTGTACAACTGAGAAGTCTTATTTTTAAAATTGTTTAACTTTCCTAGAAATAATTGAATTGCGTGTCGATCACCCTTTGATTAAAATTCCGTTTCTGAAACATATTAAAGTTCATGTGTCTCCGAAAACACAAAAAACTGTCGATAATAAATGGCGGGAAAAACACAAAAACTGTCGATAATAAATGGCGGGAAAAACACAAAAACTGTCGATAATAAATGGGTGGAAAACACACACACAACAATGTCTGTGTTAAGGTTTTGCAGTGCTAATCTTTCCGAGGATGACAATACAACTATTATATTGATTGCAATTTTACAACACACGGTACTCCAGAATGCAGGATTTTGAATAGTTTAAAAAAATTACAGGATATTATGACCTCGGCCCCCCTAATAAACTTGGACTTTTGGTGATCAAATGATAAATGGGCCTGTACATTAAATTTAACATTGCTACGCCCCTGCATGTGTTCAGGTCATATTATAATGTAAATGTGAGGTTTTGCCTGGCTGGTTAAAGCCGTTTGTATTATGTCGATAGAGTCTGGATTCTCAAAATATGTAAGTTATATATATATATATATATATATATATATATATATATATATATAGATGGGGAAAAAAACATTTATACAGTGCTATAGTTTACAAAAACTCAAGCGCTTTCGGCTAACGCCTTCATCAGGAGTACACAAACACGAAAATAACAAATACAAAACAAAACAGTTTAAACTGCCGTGTATTTTAGTGTTTTTTGTTTTGTATTTGTTATTTTCGTGTTTGTGTACTCCTGATGAAGGCGTTAGCCGAAAGCGCTTGAGTTTTTGTAAACTATAGCACTGTATAAATGTTTTTTTCCCCATCTATTAATTTATTCCAACATTTTCGTATCCCCTCGGGGATCCAGTGCTTTTTGAAAGGTATTTTGTAGATGTATGTATTTTCTCACCCTTATATATATATATATATATATATATATATATACCTCGTCGTCTGTAGGTTTTGAAACAGTGTACGTAAATATGTTGTAAAACTTCCCTGTTGATGGCGTGATATGGATTTTAAAGAATTGCTTCTTGAAATATATGGGTGATACAATCAATAATTTTATTTGAATGTAAACATTCGGCCGAACACGTTCATTTTTATGCTAAAGAAACCTTTAATAATTGGTCTATTCTGATCATTCTTATCATTGTAATCACACATATATAATATACTTTATTATAATATGTAATTTATGATATATACGATTATAGTTTGACTAAGAGACTGTTTGAAACGATAATAGCCTTTCTTTAGTATATAAACAACGCATTATACAATAACGTTTTACTACCAGTTTCTGCATAATTCTTTGATATGGTAGCATTTTTTGAACGTTAAGGCCATTTTGGCGGACATTTTGAAAAGGCGTGACCATTTTGGAATAAGGTGAAAATGAAGTGGCTCAGGTTCTTAGCATGATCAGGACACTCTAGAGAATCATTCTGCCAACGTTCATGCTTGTATCACAATTTGAACTATTTTGCCAAATATATCAGTTATTTCCTCCGCTATCCCTCGCATATTAAACACAAACGGTAACTAAGAAAAAAAAACCGCCAAAATATCCCTTTAGTGGAAATTCAACACTGTCTCCACTGATTGTAACCATGGCGTCAGTAATATGATAAGATAATGGAAAGAAATGATGCTTGTGGTATTCTAACTGTAAATCCAAAACAAAAGCTACAGCGCATTTGCACGGTTCTTCTGATTAGAGCGTCCACTCCCATGCGAAAGGTATGTTCCGTTTCCAATCGCATTATGCGGAAAACCTTTAAGAAGGTAGTGTTAGTTTCTTCTCTTCTCGAGACGTTCAGAATCATTTAAATGGGTGCTACGACTGGTCGACTCGATGTCAGGATAATGTGACTGGGCTGGATATAATAACACGTGTCTATAAAACGATTTTCCAGTATGTCATCACTACAAAACCGGGTGAATATTTCTATGCATCAACCAGACAATGTCCTGATATAACTGTAAAGAAGTTAGTTGAAAGTGACGTAAAATTCAACGATATCAATAAACATACAATGGTTGCTATAGTATTCTGTACTTGAGACGTAAAAAGGCGCATCCATGGATATGATTTTAATCGTTATTGTTTACAATTATTTTAGACTAATTAGTTTCGTCTAGTCATAAAGTATATGGTCATAGATTCGCATCATTCTCGAGGGCAACTTGTTTTCACTGTCTTTTTCTGTTAGCGTGTTTTACCAGCACAGTAACTCAATTGCATTAAGTTGGGGAGGTCATTGGTCCGTCTTTACGTCGACTAGGGTTCCCTCATACGCAAACACATGTTGCTTCTGATTTCTGGTTTGTTCGATAAAACCCTTCGTAATGCAAAACAACTCCAACATTTCTACTCCTTTACGAGTAGCCCCAAGTTCGCCCAGCAATAGTCAGCGTTAAGATAATGTCTGTAGTCATTTGTCTCAGACTGCTGATTAATGCGGGTAAATTTGACCTTTTTTAGGCCCCATCGACAGGTCAAGAGCATCCTCTTCTGACAGAATAGCCAATGAGTACGTGGTAAATGACAACTGGGTTTCAATTTTTTACGATAGGTGTCATTTCACTATATGAGAAAATGACCCGGGAGTAATTTTTCAATGAGAGAGTCAGATTTTTATAAGTGGGGGAGGGTGGGTGGTGGATGGGTGGCGTAATTCTACTGTTATATTATATAGGAACATGACCGGGGAGTTATAATCCTAGGGGATTTACCAAACATGTATGTTACACCGTCCGTGACATCCTCTTGTCATTGAAATCATTGAAATCCACTTTAATCACTCATAGTCCATCTTTTACTATGCTAGTTCTGTGCTTAAAAGGACGACCATTTGATGACTCAGAACTGCCTTTACTGTGCGGTTATACCCGCATATGTGATAATTAGGCTGAATGCGGTATATTACTAATTATGATTTATTCAACAAAACTAGCCGAGTCATCTAGATTTCTAGACTATTTCATCAATAATAAACAAATCGTACGGTTAATGGTTCCTAGTTTAGTGCACGCTGCATATCAATCTGAAACACGTTAAGATGGTTGTATTCATATTTGGAGTGACACCCCATAATGCTTCCAGATCGCCTCCATTCCCTTTAACCATTTCCCTATAGGAATATTTCCCTATGAATACCGTTGAACACATTGTCCTCTGGGATGTGATTAAGCTTTGCCTCATAGTTTCTGTGGAACTCCCTCGGCTCACACACGCCAACAACCTGCAAACACAAAACATTCCCACTCAACTAAAATATAAAACAGATGCCTAGTGTATGTAGATAAGAAATATCTTGCATACCGGATATGATTATCCGCGTTTAAAATGGGTGATGGAAAACCTGGTCTTACACACGGGAAAAGATAAACGTCGCGCGCTGATATCAACAATGACAGTTGCATGACGTCATTGTGTAAATAAATATGCAAAACGTTAGTAGTTGTGACGTCAATGGGCAGAATGTAAATGATATGCAAGAAAAAGAATCAATCATGGGTAACTGGTTCAGATACGAAAATTACAATCCTCTATTTAACTGTTTTAATCGGAACCAAGCCTCCGAGGCCTTTGCGTTGGTTCCGATAAAAACAATTATACCTCGTGTTGGAATTCCCAATCTTCACCGGACACTCATGAACGATTCTTATAATCCACAATCAGCATCAACATTTACTTTATTTCTGCTTTTGGTTCACATTTTAGCTTCTTATTTTGTCTGGCTAAACATTAGATCTCACTTTAGGATTAGAGCAAGTCTATGCATACACTTGCTCAACTGTATTCTCACTTCTCCGAGATATAGGCTACCTCTAACCACACAGGACAACCGACTCGATACCAGTGAATCAACATACAACTGCATTCTCACTTCTCCGAGATACACCTCTAATTAAACCTGTCCATAAATAGGTGTGCGTATGCTCAGTAGATATTTTAGAAAATGTTTTGTCAGTGTTCAAACCATTTTGTTTTTATTGGTATTTTAGAACTATTCTCACTAAATAAAAGATATCAACCTAAAAAAAAAGATTATTTACAAGCAAGAAACAATCGTCATTTTATGTTAATTATACTTTACTTTACTTTAAAGCTACAATATATGTATGTTCAACATTAACAGAGATGAAACCGACGTTGTGTCAAGTTTTAGTGTATATTTTTCCTATTGAATCTATTTATTAGGCGTAGTTTGTGAAGTTTACTTCTATTGATCGGATTGCATAATTCCCTGACATGTAGTTTTAGACTTTCAATTACTTCATCGACTGTTTCCTTACCAACACTTCCATTAACAATCACACATCACATCAATCGATTAATGAACTGTATAGTATCCCATGTTAAGGGGGCTAGCGTGGCCCAGTGGATAGTATCACAGACTTAAAATCCAGAGGACCCGGGTTCAAGAATCACTGGCACCACTGAGTTTCATTGGTGTGTTCTTGGGGAAAATACTTTCCCTTAGCCTGGTCTGTCAGATGTGGGATGTAAACGGGGCGTTCCCATATATCGGACTCTTATCTTCCGAGCAAGTTAAAGAACCTTTGAATTTATTTATTAGTAAGGACAGGGTAGATTCCCGGATTCCTATGCATCCTTCCGCTCCCTCTGTGGTGGCTAAAAATAATCTAAGCAATGATTATGATCATAAGCCGTTTATAACAAAATTCAAATGGCATAGATGTTTTCAAATTGGTCAATCATTCTACCCCGATTGGTCAATCATTTCACTCTGATTGGTCAATCATTCCGCCCCGACTGGTCAATCATTCCGCCCTGATTGGTCAATCATTCTAATAATTTCACACTGATTGATCAATCATTTTACCCTGTTTCCGGAGATGTTTTACCATAGGACTGACCCAGGTACCTGTTTTTATGCTCTGGCAATCGAGATTGGTATATGTTAAAACTGATATATGTTTTTTCTCCGGTTAAACATCAAATCTCACCTTTAGTTTGTTGGGATAGTAGATAGCATAGGAAGGGTATCCATGCAGCAAAATCCTCTTCTTTTTTTTTTCCCTCTTTTTTTTTTTTTTAAGTCAACTTATTTCCCTGAAGATATCAAATGAAACTCTTAATATTCATTGTTTTAAAAAATAAATACTATTACATACACAATGAATGCATTTGGATGAGTTATTAAATGTGCTTACACCACAATACTAATGTTTATCTAAATAATGAAACATGTAGTCTCACATTTCTTTATCTTGTGCAAAAGTGAATGTACCGACTATTCCTGAGGCCCTCCCAGTGGCGGGGGGTGTCATGTTCCCTTGTTCCCTGAAAATATGAACCAATGTTCCCTTGTTCCCCAAAAAAGTTTGATTTGTTCCCCATTCCCCCCCCCCCCACCCCCCAATATTCCCTTGTTCCCAAAATATTACCAATATTCCTTTGTTCCCCTTAGATATTTGCAAATGTTCCCGAAAATTAACAAACCACTTGGCCTACAACAGGTAATAGTTGTATCTTAGACAACAGTTTTTGAGCACAAGGACTTAAGTGATCTACTTTGTTTTATTGTTTTCATATAGATTTGTTCTAAACATGTGTTTATCATCTTTTCTCATCAGTGTTAATAAGTACTGAGCACAGCAGTATTTTGAAAGATATATATATTTTATCTTACTTGGCATTTAGTCATCAAAGTAGAAACGATCTTCCATTACTCTCTCTTCTTTCAATGGCACTGATGATTTGGGATTGAATCATAATAAACTCCTCCTCTTCTAGCTCTATTTGATTTTTGTGTACAACACATCTTTTCAAGCTTCCATTTATATCTTTCATACAAACGGCCACTTCATTGGCTTTCATAAAATACAACGGATTCAATGGGTCTTGGGTGTATATTATGCCTTTTGTCCTTTTTATACCCTAGGTAACACTTTCTTTAAGCATATCGATGCCTACTCTGTTCAATATATTCAAAAATAGTAAGTCACCTGCATCATACACAACCTCAGGTAATTGTTCAGCATGAATGTGTTGCACTTCTCCGACTTTATTGAAGTCAACTAGTTTACATACAGTAGGTTCTGAAGCATACAATTTAATTGACAGAGTTTATGGATTGTCTTTCACACTCATACCCTCACTATTGTTTGTGGAACTCTTTGACCATATGTTGCTCTCCAGTCTCTCATCTCTTTGTTCTTCTCTTTGGTCAGATGCACAGATTTAGGAGCGTACATTTTGGGCAAGTCAACTACCTGACCTCGGACATCAATTTGGAGTAATATGACTTCAAACTTGTGAAGTATCATACTTTTGTGTTGCACCTTTGCTTTAAATTGCTTTAATTGCTCTACAAAATATATAGTCAAACCCAAGCTGCATTGGCATGTCTGAAGGCCCAGCCATCATCTCTGAAAACAAATGTTTTACAATTAATGTTAACAAACACTTCATTCTGAAGATTTCCCACAGTCTAGTGAATACATTGTCACGGGAATATAGGCTGTTGGTGTCACACAGGGAGTCTACAACAGTGATAAAGTTCTCTGCGGAACTTGCGTTGACGCTGTTGTTTCAAGGTATGTTTTCACATTTTCAACGCACTCACAGTCAAAGTCATATACCTCCTGCAATCTTCCAATAGCTGTATCTAGACTAATATACAATAGTTTCTGTTTCTCTGAATGGAGATCAATGTCAAGCTAAATTTTAGGAGATTGTTTAGATAAAGAAAAAGTCCATTAACACCGTTTATTATTCTGAGGGCACCAGTAGCAGTATCTACAACGAGCAGTATTTTTCTGTCTGCATATAGTGACCATTTGGGAAAATTTGGCATCCTTTGCATCTCTCTGGCCTCTCCCATTTCCGGTAAAGTGGCTGCATTCTGCTGTTGTAGGATTGAGCAACCTACTGTGCATTTCAGGGTACCTATGCGTCGAATATGAATCGAGATTTTTTTTTATTCCTTTCTATATGTTTTCATACCTGATATGATTGAATAGAATGAAAACGGACGCTCCAGAATCTGTTTTCAATCTTCGAGTAGCCATCCTCTAAGCTTCGCAAAGCCAAAAAATCATTTTGAACACCCATATTTACATGTAATTTTATTGACAGCCGAAAACCAAAATGGCGACAGCGGAACATTCCATTTTTTAGGGTAGGGTGACTTAAAAAATCTGTTGACCAGCAGTGGTGTAAATAACAAAATATAAACTCAGTATACTATTTACCTAGCCTATATTTGCTAGATATAATGGTTTTCATTCCAAAATAAAGGATAAGTATGATCGATTGCCGGAGGTGCTGAACATTGAAAAACAACGTCACCCTGTGTTTTACATGGTACATCCGAACCCTAGAAACAGACATGCGCAGACGACAATTTCTAAAAATAAGGCCGCCATGTTGTTTTAATTTTTACAATATAAACAATGGGGTCAAAATGAATTTTAGGCTTTGTTAAGCATACCGTATGGCTATGGCAAGATTGTAAACAGATCCAGGAGCGTCTATTTTCATTCTATCTAACCATATCAGGTATGAAAACATATAGTAAGTAATAAAAAAAAATATCGATTCATATTTGACGCATAGGTACCCTGAAATGCACAGTAACTGAATAGTCATCTGTGTCACTAAATACTAATATGTCTTGTACTACAGCCAAAACTATGTACCCTGACACATTCGTTTCCATTTGATATAACCGGTTCTACTGTTTCACATTCCCAGATGACTTTAAGTATGCACCCATCTTTATCACGAGAAGCAACATACAGGGAGTCATTCGTGAAAGCTATTTCGTACAGCAAAAACCATTTTGTTTCTAGCTTTTTGAGAAGTGTCCCTGATAACTATACAATATTTGTGTGAATTTGAAGTGAGTATCTCCCCCCATTATGGACACAAAGAAATTGTTACTGCTGTCAAATGCTAATGCAAGCGGAATAAAAATATTATTGTCTACACAGAGTTTGCCTTTTTCTACCCTCACACTTTCTGTTCCTTGTTTACTAAGTAGTTGTTTTAGCTTGTCTTGAAGCAATTTCTTTGATTTTTATACCAAGGTGAGCGTATTTTAGCATAGGTGAACGGCTGACGACTTTAAGACCACTAGGTCCAAAAGTCGTCAAGGGTGTGTTCCTAAGCTCGTCACATGTTCCTAAGGTCGTCAGTTCTTGCAGGTTTTGGAAAAACACCATACTGCATACTGTAACATTTAATTTTAATTATCAAATATCAATATTTATCCCATGAACCAGTTTCTCTTAACTTTTCTTATAGTTGTTTAACGTTTAATCTCTCAACGTCTATAACTGTCTCACGTCCTGCTCGGAATGGCCAAGTAAACTTCACTAAATACAGGCTAACATAACACAACTGCAATGTGTTGTGAGACCTATAGCGCAGTTATTCATGGAGCACAAGGTAAAGTGTAATTGGTTTTTAGGTTCGTGATATGAAATATGAAATAGAAATGAAATATGAAATATATTTGGTATATTTTGAAAATATTTGGCCCTGTACTCCCTTAAGTAAGCAGACTTCCGTAACCTTGGTAAACTGTTTCATTTTACTATTGTATAGACATAATTAGTCTTTAAAATTAGCACCTCGAATCCACTATACTTTTAACTTAACCTTGCTTGCATATACTTAAACAAAGGGTAATACATAGTGTATGGAGATCACAATAACGGTTGGTATAATACAAAACACAAATATAGATGCTATTAAGAAAGCACTATCATCACGTACTACTTTGTGGAAGTTTTTTAACATTAAAACTAGATATTATATTTTTATTTCCTGTAAACTCATGTTACCCAGTTCCCTAAAAGTATGCCAATGTTCCCTTGTTCCCTGAAAATAACAGACAATGTTCCCTTGTTCCCCAAAAATAAATAACAATGTTTCCTTGTTCCCCCAAACCCCTGGGAGACCATCATTCCTGTGTTCAATGAAATAAAACAACAGTTTTACCGTAAAGCATATTTTAAAAGTAATAAAATTTGCTACATGTGACATAAATATGATCTAAATTCAGTTAAGCGTAACATAAGTACTAATGAAGAAACCTACATACAGTTAACCTTAATAAAATATTACAATTTTGATGTTATACACCGTTTGCGAATAACCGACCAATTCCGAATTCCGACACGGAGGGGCCATTTACGAATATGCTTATTTAATGCATTTTACCAAATAAAAACACATATCAACGTTGTTTTCGTAATTTTAGTACAAAAATGTCTTGTTTTGTAAATAAAAAGCTTCTGGAATAAACAGAGTATGTTGAAAAACCCCAAATCGTGATGTTCTGATTTCAGTATACAGAATAGGATCTGAAAAGTCCATGTGACGTAGGCGGCCCTATGACCATCATGGTCCTTAAGTCATCAGTTTTCATTCGGAGCGATTTAGCTTTGCCACGTGATATAAACGTCACAAGGTGGGTTAATTTTAAAAGGTAAGAATTTTATTTTATTGGATAATTGTTTATTTCCTTTCGTATTTCTCACCATTAGCTTTGATAAAATGTTGAAAACAACCATTGAATTGTATGGAATATGCTTTCATGGGCGAGAGCTTTTGTGAAATGTAAATCTGTGTACATCAGACGCTTTATGCTAACAAAACCCACGTATAAGCTTCTAGAATGATTGAACTACCAACAGTTACTTCCCTTTCACCTCAATCTTGCATAATATAGTAAGTAGTAGAAGAAAAACAGACTGACGAGATTAGGGCCGGGATGACGACTTTAGGTTCATTGAAGATAACTCTTAAATACATATTACCTGTCTTACCTGTTTATTATTATTGCAGATTGTAAACGGAAAGAAGCGATTAAAAATAAAAAAGAAATTAGAGAGAAAATCAAAGCAGAGAAAGAAAAGCTAAAACAGGAAAGAGCTATCAAAAAAATATTATGAGTCCGTGGTGGGAATGAAAGTAAATGAGAATAGAGTGACCTTGACTTTTTCATTGTGTTTGTACAGCTTACAAAAGGCATATTTAGCTCATCTCTTTTCAACTTACAATAATACTAAAATTAAATATTGACATTTATTAACGAGCATGTCATAATTGTTTCACCTATTTTTGGCCAGATAGTATCCTTCCATGCCAATATTTATGTTATAATAAAAGATTTGTCGTTATGTTATCCTAATTATGTGTGTCGATGTTAACGTTGCATTTCATTTTCACGAACTTCGGAAAGGTTCCCTTTTTTTCCCCAAATGTTCGTTTCCAAGGAAATTAGCTCAACTCGATCCATTGTACGGTTAACTTTCTTTTAGTTATGCAATAAATATACAGTTCTAACTATTCACAGCAAATTTCTGGCTCTAAATTATACATGTATATACACGGCGCCGAAGCGCTAAATTCTTGTTTCCTTTCTACATGTTTCTTACTACATCTCCCAAAATCCTCTCTCCAACCATCTTCAAAAAAAATCAGGTCTCCCCAAAGTAAGAAAGATCACATGACAGCGATTCACTTTTTCACATGTATAAATGGAAATCAATACACAACAATAGATATTTACTATTCACTTATTGCAGTATCTATAAAAAGCTAGAATAAGATTTTATCTGATGACGTAGAAAATTTTGAACAGGTAAATTAATCCACTGGTAAATGTATTTATCAATTATCTGGCAATAGTTGTGCAGCTATACAATTCAGATTTACCTCATTTCCCCGTGCAGAAACGCAGTGGTAAAAGTAGTATCTACGTCATGCAAATAATACTTGTTTTTACATACAACTTAGTAGCGGTTTCAATGTAGGTTTCTCTCCGAGACTATCAATAACTGTTCATATGATGTTTAAGAATAAATTTGTTAATTGACAATACTACAAAAAGGGTGGCCATTCATCTTTATTAAAGGAAAATTCGCTCTGAACTTCTTACGAAATACTATTTAACCAAAATGGAACGTAAACGTTTGATGGCATTGATATCTGATAATTAAAATTAAATGTTTCAGTATGCAATAATTGTGTTTTTTTAAAACATGCAAAATCTGACGACCTTAGGAAATGTGATGAGCTTGGGAACATTCCCTTGCCGGCTTTTGGACCTGGTGGTCTTAAAGTCGTCAGCCGTTCACCTATGCTAAAAATACGCTCACCTTGGTATAAAAAAATCATCTTACAAGCCTATTTTTGCTATCTTGATGTGTATGAAAGGTGTCTGTATGGTTTAAAAGTAGAGCTATTACCGCGGTAGTCTTGTGAGATCGTGCAAGTTGTGAAATATCGGGAAAAGTGACAACATTAGGACCGCGTACGATCTTTTTAAACGTGTTTAATTGTATTCAGGCCGTTCTTTCCTTTATTATTAATTCAATAATAAGATGTATAGAATGGTATTACCAGAAATTGTAAATAACCTTAGGTTATGGTACTTGGAGAAAAGGAGCGTCAACGCTACAACAACAAGGGACATGCGCAATGAAACACTCTTCACAAATGGCGTTTTGAGTAGAGTTTAGCAGACTCAGATGGGTGAGGAAATTGTCATAGGACGACCAATGGTAGGAAGATGGTAACTGTCCAATGAATATGTGTAGTACAACTACATGTTTTATGTTGATTTTTATGTTTAGAATACTTTCAGGTTATGAAGGTGTTATGAAATTATGCAAGGCAGTTGGCTTTGCCGAGTTGGTGGATGGGGCACCTGTAGTAAATATCTTATAAATTTGCTTTTTTATTATCAGATGTTCAGTATTGCTGCATATCGAGGGTTTAACGCGAAACTATTGTAACTCACTTTTAGGAAATTTTACAGGAGAAGCAAAAAACATCTTATTTTCGTCATAAATGCATTTAAGAACTTTATTCTCTGGCATGTAATAAAGAAATGGTATCCATTTATGATTTGAGAAGAAAAGAAATAATTCGTGTAATTCTGTACGAGATATTTAAGAAATATTGACTTACAATAGTTTCGCGCTAAATATTTGAAGATGTAGATGAAATTTTTCAGGACGAAACTATTGTAACTAACATTTTTTAGCAGTTATTGCTACATTTTTTCAGATTTTTTTTTTAAAAACTACATACTTAAATGAAAACTATTGGACAGTATAGCTTTAGGCAGTAAGTTTGTATGTTAAGGCTCATTTTGGACAAACCTAAGAATGGTATGCAACCGAAATCCCTTAAGTTCTTGTATCTTTATTTTAAGTTTAGTTGAGCACAATTGAAGCATACAAAGTTATCATTATCTTCCTTTGACATAGTTATTATTAAATATTTTCCCTCTTCATTACGTTATATGAGAACTAAGTTGACTTTATAATGTTTTTATGCGAAACTATTGTAAGTCAATATTATTTTAAATAACTGATTTTTAAACAAACGATACATCGAAATATGCTAGACAATACTTGTTATAGACAATACTTGTTATAAAGATCATTTAATATAGTAAAGTCAGACAATTCAGACAAGATGAAGATAAGAACACTTATATGGAGTGCAATATCTTATAATTTCTTTATAAAGCGAAAAAGTGTTTGTAAAAATTACTTATATCAAGTGGATATTTTAACAAACACGTTTTTTGTGGCGACTAACTTATTGTAGGGACAATGTTTTTACTGAATAGGTGAACCTCTAGCTTCTTGCACCACTGTGTCTCCTCTTTCGGTTTTGGAGGTGGAGGGGTGTGTGTTGTTTGTAGAGGGATGGGGTAGGGGTGATGGAAGTAAAAACTTTAAGAATTGGACCACATGAGCCTTCCAGTATTATTAAACTTGACTGAATAATCCCAAATAAAATAGTGTCTTAGTTGCAACTGCTCAGTTCTGCATATATTATAACTTTGTTAGTTTAAATTGCAAAATGACTTTAACCTGTCCTGGATAGAACCATTCACTTGAAGAGGCTCACGGCAATCTTGATGTATTTAAAAATCATGGCGTCGGGTTAGTTTTTCCAAATATCTTGCATGTTTTAAATAATTCTTTATAATTATTTCAATAATTCAAAGCACTTTATTGTTTTGTTCTTTTTAACACTTTTAATCACAACACTGAATTGTGTTCCAGTTATGGCTGCCCTTCTCTGTTCATACCATTGCTTGTTGGATGCCTGTCATCTGTTCCACAATTATGCATTATTCAGTTTACACTTTAATTCTCAATGTGCATTATTCAGTTTACACTTTCATTCTCAATGTGCATTATTCAGTTTTCAATTTCATTCTCAATGTGCATTATTCAGTTTACACTTTCATTCTCAATGTGCATTATTCAGTTTACACTTTCATTCTCAATGTGCATTATTCAGTTTATACTTTCATTCTCAATGTGCATTATTCAGTTTATATTTTCATTCTCAATGTGCATTATTCAGTTTATACTTTCATTCTCAATGTGCATTATTAAGTTAACACTTTCATTCTCAATGTGCATTATTCAGTTTACACTTTCATTCTCAATGTGCATTATTCAGTTTACACTTTCATTCTCAATGTACATTATTCAGTTTAAACTTTCATTCTCAATGTGCATTATACTTTCATTCTCAATGTGCATTATTCAGTTTACACGTTCATTCTCAATGTGCATTATTCAGTTTACACTTTCATCCCCAATGTGCATTATTCAGTTTACACGTTCATTCGCAATGTGCATTATTCAGTTTACACTTTCATTCTCAATGTGCATTATTCAGTTTACACGTTCATTCTCAATGTGCATTATTCAGTTTACACTTTCTTTCTCAATGTGCATTATTCAGTTTAAACGTTCATTCTCAATGTGCATTATTCAGTTTACACTTTCATTCTCAATGTGCATTATTCAGTTTAAACGTTCATTTTCAATGTACATTATTCAGTTTACACTTTCATTCTCAATGTGCATTATTCAGTTTACACTTTCATTCTCAAATTGGATTATTCAGTTTACACTTTCATTCTCAATGTGCATTATTCAGTTTATACTTTCATTCTCAATGTGCATTATTCAGTTTAAACGTTCATTCTCAATGTGCATTATTTAATTTACAATTTCATTCTCAATGTACATTATTCAGTTTACACTTTCATTCTCAATGTGCATTATTCAGTTTATACTTTCAATCTCAATGTGCATTATTCAGTTTATACTTTCATTCTCAATGTGCATTATTCAGTTTACACTTTCATTCTCAATGTGCATTATTCAGTTTATACTTTCATTCTCAATGTGCATTATTCAGTTGATACTTTCATTCTCAATGTGCATTATTCAGTTTATACTTTCATTCTCAATGTGCATTATTCAGTTTACACTTTCATTCTCAATGTGCATTATTCAGTTTATACTTTCATTCTCAATGTGCATTATTCAATTTATACTTTCATTCTCAATGTGCATTATTCAGTTTACACTTTCATTCTCAATGTGCATTATTCAGTTTACACTTTCATTCTCAATGTGCATTATTCAGTTTACACTTTCATTCTCAATGTGCATTATTCAGTTTATACTTTCATTCTCAATGTGCATTATTCAGTTTATACTTTCATTCTCAATGTGCATTATTCAGTTTACACTTTCATTCTCAATGTGCATTATTCAGTTTACTCTTTCATTCTCAATGTGCATTATTCAGTTTACACGTTCATTCTCAATGTGCATTATTCAGTTTACACTTTCATTCTCAATGTGCATTATTCAGTCTACACTTTCATTCTCAATGTGCATTATTCAGTTTACACTTTCATTCTCAATGTGCATTATTCAGTTTACACTTTCATTCTCAATGTGCATTATTCAGTTTACACTTTCATTCTCAATGTGCATTATTCAGTTTACACGTTCATTCAGTTTACACTTTCATTCTCCATGTGCATTATTCAGTTTACACGTTCATTCTCAATGTGCATTATTCAGTTTACAATTTCATTCTCAATGTGCATTATTCAGTTTACACTTTCATTCTCAATGTGCATTATTTAGTTTACACGTTCATTCTCAATGTGCATTATTCAGTTTAAACTTTCATTCTCAATGTGCATTATTCGGTTTACACTTTCATTCTCAATGTGCATTATTCAGTTTACACTTCCATTCGCAATGTGCATTATTCAGTTTACACTTTCATTCTCAATGTGCATTATTCAGTTTACACTTTCATTCTCAATGTGCATTATTCAGTTTAAAATTTCATTCTCAATGTGCATTATTCAGTTTACACTTTCATTCTCAATGTGCATTATTCAGTTTAGACTTTCATTCTCAATGTGCATTATGCAGTTTACACGTTCATTCTCAATGTGCATTATTCAGTTTATAATTTCATTCTCAATGTGCATTATTCAGTTTATACTTTCATTCTCAATGTACAATGTATGAAAAATTACAACCAATCCTATGCATATTAAAAGGACTGGAGGTGATCTGGGAGAGTATTTGGTGAATTTACAAATATTAGAGAACACTTCCATAATGTGCTTCAGTTGATTATAGAGTGAACATATACATTAAATAAGGCGCATAATAAGTTTGGCTTAATTGAATTGGATTTTATAGTCGCACTAACAGGTCATATGGCGACTTTCCAGCTTCCATTGGTGGAGGAAGATCCCGGTTGCCCCTCAGAATAATTTTCTTGAGCCGGTGGGCACCTGGATAGAACCACAGACGTTCTGCAAACCAGCTGGATAGCTTCCTTGCATATAGATTCCTGGTCTCATGAGGGCTCGAACCCAAAGCGGTGTGCGGCAATTGATTTCAAGTCAGAGAACGAAAATTCGGTTGAATTATTATTTATGAAAATGTTTGGACTGGAAAACACGACAACTCGGGGTATTTGCATTGTTAAATCATCAATATTAATTGATATGTGAAACACATTGCTATCAGTTGTACATATTATTAAATAAAAGTATAAAATGCTCACAAAACAAGTATATATTATAACCTTAAAGCTTCATATGAATTAATAATGTACGCACCAAAAACTAGCCGAGTCGTCTAGTTTACCCGACCAAGATACCAAGATATTTAATAACAATAATTAAATCGATTATTTTATGGGGCCAAGCGTAGTGCATATGTACATTGAAAAAGCAATTGAAACACATTATGATGGTTTAAATCGTATTTGGATTGACTCTAAGAAAAAAATATAAATATTCAATTTGAATTAATTTTTGAGAATTTTTTAATATCAATGTTGCTTGTTTTTATAAAAAAGAACTAAATACTAAAAGAAAATCAGCTAATTGAATTTGAATATAGGAGTGATTAGAAAGAAGAGATATGTCTGACCATATGTGTTGTGTCCGTGAGCAAGGCACTTTGTCTGCATTTGCTTCGTAGTGGTCCTACCCAGGAAGACACTGAGTGTGATTAAAATAAGAGAACTTTCGTTACAATGTTGTAAATTAAATTTAAACTAAAGAAAAGGTGTTTGTTGTAATGTGTGACAAAGTGAGAAAAAACAGACCACCATATTATAGTATGTCCCTTCATGGTTTTATAAATTAGTTGAATTGGATTTTACCGTGCACCAACATAAAAGGTGATATGGCACCAACAGGAATAAACATTCCAGGCTCACTCTCCATTTGCATCGAGATAAAACAATATGCAGAATGTGCCTAGAACCTTCTCACCTGCAGAACTGCAGAGTTGCTGCAAATTCTATTGTAAACACTCCATCTTTGGCTGGAGCTATACTTGTTTTCTGCCACCATTCAATTAGCGCTTGCAATATTTCAAGGATGTTGAAGATCTTTAATGAAAATAGCAAAAATGAACTTTATCCCTCTGCCTGCATACCTATTCTTGCCCGGAAACCACACTGGTTCCCTGATATGTGTGGTTCCCCACATAACTAGTTGAATGCATAATGCAAGTTTCTTCAACAAACAAAGGAAATCACAACAAATTAGTGCCTGCAGAATAATATACTGTCCTATCATTATCTGCCATGTTCTCCCCTCAACAGAACAATAATCACACATTTCCTTTTCATCTGAATATTTAACAACATTATATAATGTAGATGGAATGTTGAAACGCACGGGTATTTACATGCGTGTAGTACTTCATAATAAAATTGTTGTCAACAGAGATGCATCATTTGCTAGTCAACATACCGAAATGTGAATTAGAAACACCATCTATACTCTATATCTCAGTGCTCCAGATAGACCACTTATCCACATCGCGTCCCGTAACACATGTTTAATACTTGCATATCTCAAGCACTTTTTTCACCCATCATTGGTTTCCTAATTTGTATATGTTGTTTAATAATAAAAATACAAAACACGCAGCATTTAACTTAAGAAAAAAAAGATGCATAAGATAAACTTTTGACTTGAGACTACTACTAACATTTTGCATGTTTATTTCCACACTGACGTCATATAACTGTCATTATTGATATCAGTGCGGGACTTTTATCTTCCCCTATGTGTAAGATCAGGCTTCCCATCACCCATGTAAAATGCGGATAACCATATCACCCACCCCACCCCACCCCCACACACACAACCGCCCACCCCACATACACACACCCTGTATCTCAATGGTCAAGGTCACACTTGGAAGTCAAAGGAGTAAAAGTTTTGCTTTTCATAAAGCATTTTCGCTTACTGGTGACATTTCTTTTCTATAAAATGGACACACGGCAATCTTGACATCTTTAAATTAATGTCTCGATTTATTAATCCAGTATCATTTGACCTGCTTTGCATATACATGTAATGTAATTAAATAAGATTTTAATTTTTAATTTTATTCTTCTTATTCTACGTGTTATATATTAATGGTACTATATAATCAACTGTCAATAATATGCAAAACTAATTGTAATTGGATTTATTCTATTCTTATTATTAATATAATTGATTAAAAAAACGGAAGTTATGTAGAACATGAGGTCAATGAAGTTGAAGCTCTACTGATAGGTTTGATAGCTAGATCAGCCATGGGAACTTGTGAACGGCCGCTGGCGGCCATGTTTGACATCAAATCAAACACATTTTGCTTAGGATCAACTACATGTCATGCCAGTCATTTTAGTAAATGTTCCACTTCAATACTAGTTATGGATTTTGAGAAGTAGTGGCCACATAGTTGTATTTTTAAAATATATTCATAGCTATGGCTGCCATCTTGAATTACCGGCCGATCTGGTTATACCCCGCAAACGCAGTTTGAGAGGGGTATATAGGAGTTACTGCGGCAGTTCGTCGATCGGTCTGTTGGTCGGTCGGTCGGTCGGTCTATTGAATCTTGTGGAGCGAACTACTTCTACCGTTTTCAAGATATGGAATTAAAACTTTGCATACATGATCAAAATGAAGTTTAGATGTGCGTGACACAATTTTGGTTGGCTCGCTCAATACCATGCAGAGTTAAAAATATGAAATATATGCGAGATTCTACTTTAAAGCCACATATATTGTAATAACACTACTCATTTGTAGTCGGGGCAACTTTCTACGGCCACCAAACAACACTAAACAAACGCTAGTGTGAATGTCAATAAATACTGAAAAGTGCATCCCTTGGAAGCAACAAACATAAAGAGAATTAAGTAAGTTGTGAATTAGATGTAACTAAGGTGGAACAGATGACAAGAGGCCATGCATCCAACAAGCAATGGTATGAACAGAGAAGGGCAGCCATAACTGGAACACAATTCAGTGTTGTGATTAAAAGTGTTGAAAAGAACAAAAAAATAATGTGCAAATCTTGTAAAGGACGTAATCGGAAATGAAACTGGCTATGATAAAACGACTCAAAAGCTCGAGAAGCAGATGCAGTGAAGTTGAAGAAATTCCACAAAGACTTCATAATAACTGAGCAAGGACATATCTATCCAGACTACCATTTTATACGGGCCAGTCCAGACGGCATCGTAAGCTGTTCCTGCCATGGCGCACGACTGTTAGAAATTAAGTATCCTAACAGTGCGCGCATGCTGACAGTAAAGGAGGCTTTTGATAAAAGAAAAATAAAGTACATTGCAGGAAGAAATGGCAGGGTTTTACTGAATCAAGAGTCGCCAGATGGATACTTCGCGCAGGTCCATGGATTAATGGGTACCTCTGGATAAGTGATGGAAATCTGGTTGTTTGGACTGAGAAGGACATGGTAACAGTTCACGTTCCCTTTGACAGTCAATTCTTTTCAGCAGGTTTAGTTACATCTTGCAAGACCTTTTTCTATAACCACACTGTGCCTAAACTTCATCTGAAGGAATCACCAGAAACTGCGATTGAAAAACTGCCAGAAACAGTGACCAAAAATCGACCACAAAACTTCAACAAATCGTGACCAAAAAAATGCTACAAACCTCGACCACAAAACCGCCACAATCAACACAGGTGCCACCGACCAAGCATGAAATTATTCAAAAACTGCAGGTGCCCATACCCTGTAGTAGCGGAATAGATAAGTATGGGATGCCCTGTAGTACCGGAATAGATAAGTATGGGGTGCCCTGTAGTAGCGGAAGAGACAAGTATGGGGTGCCCTGTACTAGCGTAATAGATAAGTATGGGGTGCCCTGTAGTAGCGGAATAGATAAGTATGGGGTGCTTTGTAGTAGCGAAATAGATAAATATGGGGTGCCTTATAGTAGTGGAATAGACAAGTATGGGGTGCACTGTAGTAGCGGAATAGACAATTATTGGGTGCCCTGTAGTAGCGAAATAGATAAGTATGGGGTGCACTGTAGTAGCGGAATAGACAAGTATGGGGTGCCCTGAAGTAGAGGAATAGATAAGTATGGGGTGCTCTGTAGTAGCGGAATAGACAAGTATGGGGTGCCCTGTAGTAGAGGAATAGATAAGTATGGGGTGCTCTGTAGTAGCGGAATAGACAAGTATGGGGTGCCCTGAAGTAGAGGAATAGATAAGTATGGGGTGCTCTGTAGTAGCGGAATAGACAAGTATGGGGTGCCCTGTAGTAGAGGAATAGATAAGTATGGGGTGCTCTGTAGTAGCGGAATAGACAAGTATGGGGTGCCCTGTAGTAGAGGAATAGATAAGTATGGGGTGCTCTGTAGTAGCGGAATAGACAAGTATGGGGTGCCCTGAAGTAGAGGAATAGACAAGTATGGGGTGCCCTGAAGTAGAGGAATAGATAAGTATGGGGTGCTCTGTAGTAGCGGAATAGACAAGTATGGGGTGCTCTGTAGTAGCGGAATAGACAAGTATGGGGTGCCCTGAAGTAGAGGAATAGACAAGTATGGGGTGCCCTGAAGTAACGGAATAGATAAATAGGCCCCATCCACTAGTGCACGGATGATTCTGCTCGATGAATTAGACAAGCAGTATCGGTGCAAGCAGTGTAAAAAAAATGATTCCAGAAGAGAACATATGCCGGACGATACAATACTAGTGTTGGTCGTGACTGTCCGAACTGTGGGGGTTGTGATGTATGGATGTGTTGGCCTTGCGCTCGGTATGACACAGAGTGGTTTGAAGCAGGTGATGATTGGTACTGCCCAGAATGTACCCGATAATGTGATATTGTATATTGGGCATTGTGTATTTCTGGGCATTTTGGGGTTATTTCATGAGTGCTAACTTTAGCATAGAAATGATTAGTGCCATAATCAAATCACATTTTGTTATGCAAGTGTAGCTTTCTAAGTCGCTATACTATGTCAAATGTGCTGTTTAAACGTGACTGACTAGGCATATCACAACCCTCATTTTATGGAGATGTGGTCTATAAACTTCGAAAGTTAAAGGGTCTGATTTGTCATACAATTCACATTTTTTTGTATTAAGTATTGAATTTACTAAATTTTTGAACTGCCGACACATGTAACTGGCAATACTGTAACTAAGGTTTTCATTCTTCATCCTCAATCCTTTTAATACCATAATGTGCTATTTAATTTTTAGTTCAAGATGATGTTTTATCATAGGTAAAGATGTTTTATCATATTGTGGTTTTTTGCAGCAACATAGCATGTTATGTGAAATATTTCATTTATTGCTGGTTTAGTACTAAAATTATTCACCGTGTTGATAAAATTACTTGATTGATCGACTCAGCCTAGCATTATATAAAATTTTCTTCTGTAGATGATGCTCTATATTGCTTTTGAGGTATGTAAATATATAGGTTTAGAAGCGCCTTACATGCAAGGGATCCCGAGTTCAAACCCCTGAGTGCCTAAATATGTATGTATTTTTTTCCGGTCCGGTTACATTGGTGGAGACTCCGGGTAGGCATTATATGAGGTTATTCCCAGATGCCTAGATCATTGTATATGTTGTTTTTATATGTGTTGTGTGATATTTGAAGGTTTCAAATATCAAAAATAAAAAGGTTGTATGTATGTAATAGGACTCAGTTGGGGTTTGTAACTAGACAGGTTTATAAGCGTGTTACTACTTTCCCGCCGCAGAGCTAGCTTTTATGGCGATAAACTTGTTTAGTTTCTTTTTACACATGGTTTTAAAATCATTACTAATTAGAGCTGCATGTTGATTTAAGCAACAAATGCTCAAGCCCCGAAACTTCATCTGTCAACACGATAACTAAGAATTCTAGAAAGAAAAAGGTTATAAGTCGTCTGTCTATTGTTACAGGACTCAACTCTCAAAATTCCTAGACATTCCTTTTAACAATTGGCAATTACAAATTTGTCAAGTATGCACAAACTGTGAATATTTGCTCCATCAAATCGTGCATATTGAGTCGGATTACCCTCTCCAGAAAGTAAAAGGTATTGATGCGTTGAATTATCCGTTCAATGTATATTCTGGCTTTCGAAATATTTTCTGACCGTTTTACCTGTTCATTTGTAAACTGCGGTCTGTCTCGCCCTTTGAATTCTGTTATGGCCACGGTACGCCTTTATTTTTTAAGTCACTGCTGATGTAGAAGCCCCTGTAAGCCATTACTTTTTCGTCAGGTTTAAGTCCATCTAAAAGCTCTTCACTACTAATGGTGATGTGCTTGTCTGATGCACGACCACCCCACGCCTTAGAGACATAGGTCACTGCTAAATTAGGTGAAAGTCCGACCTGAAATTTAACTGTGTCATGGTGTTTATAGTTAGAGAAAGTCGTTTCGCGATTCCAGATTGGAGGCTCTTTGCAACATCAATTCAGTCCAATTCACAACTTTCTTGAGATTTCGAAATGTATGATAGCACTATGCGACTTCACTGTCTGAACTTTGCATTTCAAAAAGTAGTTTTAATTCAATACTTAGGAAATTGATCCAGGTTCAAAATATTGATGAGATGTGTCCAGCACTTGTGTCAAATGTCTGGGCCAAATCTTCATTGAAATTGCCCGTCTTTAATTTCACTACAACTGAACTCGTCTTCGCAGGAAAATTGCGTGATGTACCTTTTGATGAAGATGAATTTGTAACATTTGTAGAACTACCTCTCCAGTAACACAGATTACAATCATTGCATCTGGTTTTTAAGTATGTGCTCGGAGCCATGAACACCTCATTATTGTCCACAATTGCAACTTGCTGGGATCATCTTTCACGTTCTTTAGTCTAAGGAGTTTTGATTTTAAGTTAAAGTTCTCTTCCAGCAAACTGTAAATCTCAAATTCAAGTGGCCTGGTGACATTGTCTGTCACTGTATGTGTTGCCTTTACATAATCATGTTCTGTTGGCACATTCATTAAGTTCAGATTTTCTCGGGCGACCAATGGGACTGGGACTTTTCAGTGGAGTTTGGGTGTTTTCTCTTCCTGGAGGAATTGTCAGATGATGGGTTTATTATGACTTGACCTGCAAAAAAACATCTGCAAAAGCTGTGACAGCAACATATATAACGCACGCAACTAATAAGCTGCTATACTGGTACTCTGGTAGCAATTTAAACATTTTGAATCTGATCTTTACGAAGCTTGACACGATTTTTAATATCAATGAAAGCTCGGATGAGTTTGAAAAATACCAATAACGGATAATAAAAACCCAAGTTATATCCCTCGATTTCAAAGAGACACACATGTCATTGAAGTGTTTATCAATCACTGAAATTAGTGTCTCGATGCACTGATCCAGTGTCATTTTGACTTTAAACCTGCTTGTATATAATTAATTAAAATGTTGGCGTTCATTTGTGTTTGTCTTGTTCTACATAGGTTTTAAATATATTAATGGTGCAGTAATATATTAATTACTGACCAAATGCAAGTTACGTAGAAAAACTAACGGGATGTCAGTTTTAATAAAACATGATTGCGTGTGTCCCTTTAATGACAAATGTCATAGTTTGCCTTGTCAATACTCTAGCACCTACATAACGCAGTGTTGTATGCTACTCAAAGAAAAGGTTATAAGTCCAACAGGAAGAGTAGTATTCACAGAATACAGTCACTCCAACAAGTATTACGTAGCAAAGGTGATTCAACAAGTACATCACAAACACATTCAGTAAAAAAGCACATCACAAACACACACGGGTTGACAACAGGAGTACCGCATTGGAACGGTCAGTGCAAAAGGAATCGCCGGTGTGTTTAAACCGGTTCAAGGGTGCACCAAACCTCACTCTTACCATGTCACACATTTGAATATTAACATATCGAGGGCTCAGCGCAAAACTACATATGAATAAAGAAGGAGATACAATAGATTTTGCACTGAACGCTCGATATATCGTTTGAAAATACTAGTACTACTGAGGCAAAGCTGTCAGAACATATATGATATAGTCCAATTTGGTATCGGGCCAATCTGATTTACACAGTCACAGTGGTAGCTGGCTGGTGGTAGATCTAGTCACACGTGTAACGCAAATTGAAAAGTGTCATTTCTTCTTTTAAAAAAATAAAACATATCTTTGGTTACTTACCTCCGACAAAATGCTCAGAACACACCCATGACCATTTATTTTGTTCAAACGGCACTTCAGTCGTTTTCAATTTAGATGCCGGTTCGCCTTCGGATGGCGGGATTTCAATCAGTACATTTCGGGGTATTCGTTAAAGCCATATTCGTCTTTCGGGAAACTATAGAATGATACTTGTTTGTCAATTAATATACATTTCCCACGACTATTAGAACAGCCTGGAACGCAACAGAAATCACCCGTATACGTCTTTTGTTTACCACGTAACATCGGCGATGTACTACGGGCAGCCATGATTTTGTAACCGGAAGTCATGTTGTCGCAATGCATTATGGTCCATCAAATTAATGCGTATGGAGTTGGTGGTGGTTAACCTGTAGTAAAAAATATTGAAACAGGAAACACGTGTCTGTTAGTCTATTCTGTTCACTCAATAGGCTAGATCGTCTGCGATGCTTGCTTGTTTTCAATACAAACGTCTAGAACAGTCCTTCTAAAAAGAGTTTGACGTTTACCGAGATTCTGGTATCGTTTCTTATTGGCTGATGCAGACACACCTGCTATTGAAGTATCGAATATATACAGAACGGCAGAAAGACAATAAATTAATAAATAAGCAAAGAGGAAAACTTCATCATTATATTGACGAAATGAATGTGGATGGTCATAAATACTATATTGTGACATGTGTTTCCGATTTGTTTGTTTCTTTTTTTGTTGTTTTTTTCTGCACAAAGGGTAAAACGTTTGTATTTACAATCAAGCGTCGAAGACGATCAAGTCTATTCACTCAGCAGTATATTGCAGAGAAGCTCAAAGTAGCGTAACACAGTCTACGTGTCTGTATTTGTTTTTTTTATTTGTTTTTATTATAGTATTTTTGACCTTCCACATTTAGTTGTCGATATAATGATGAAGTTTCCCTCTTTGTTTATTTATTAATTTAGTGTCTTTCTCCCGTTCTGTATATCTCGATACTGTTAACTTCTTCGAAACATAACTCGAATGTATACGAAGGTCACCATATTGGGTACGTCATCCTAGCATGACGCGCTTATATTCCCGCCAAAACGAAGTTACATTCAAAATCAAAGTTTACGGCAGTGGTATATCCCGGAGGCCGATTTAATTTCGGAGGGGTATAAAGAGTTGGGAAGTTCAAATAAAAAATGATCAAAGTTATCATCAAAGCTTTGCGATGCCATTGAGCCAAAAAAATCGACCCTGGGGCGGGGCCAAATTTTATCAAATTTAACGTCAGGATCACCATTTAAACAAACTTGGTAGAGGACTATAAGCTAATGGTAAATGCTTACTATATTAAACCTCTAGCTCTTGTAGTTTCAGAGAAGAAGATTTGTAAAAAGATTTTCCTATACAGCTCTATGTAATTTATTAACTATGATCAGCTATATCTTTCTGTTGTTTTTTGTTCCATGGTTCCATGTAGTTTTATTTACACTGTCTTGTCTATTTGGGCGCTGAAGACAGGATAATAGCGAGCGATAAAATCGATTCAAGCTAACCAGAAGGCCTTATTGCCTACTGTCCGTTCCAAGTCGGTAACCCTGTCTTCACCACCCTTTCTGTGTTTTTTTTGTCTCTGTCATTGTAGTTTCAAGTCCTTGTTTGCAGTACAGTGCGGATCTACGATGCCATTGCGTTCGGACGCTGTGGTTTTTATAGGACCCTATATATCATTTTGCATATATTAATAAATAAACTGTGCATTACACCTCTACAAACCTACCCATCACATAACAAGTGTAGCCGCGGGAACTCGATCTTCTCTTTGATAAAGGCAATGTCCATACTAATTGAATATAATATGCACCCTCTTGCATTAATTATTTAATAGCATCGTATAGTATCGTATACTATCCCATTGTATTGCATTGTATCGCATTGTATTGTATATTGTTGGTTTTAGATCATGGTCAGTTATTGAGTTTGTTCACGACAGGACATATAGAATTATTATTAAAGCCCTAATATGTTTATTTTCAGCCTTGACGTTTACCGAGATTCTGGTATCGTTTCTTATTGGCTGATGCAGACACACCTGTTGAAGTATCGGATATATACACACCTATTGAAGTATCGAATATATACAGAACGGCAAAAAGACAATAAATTAATAAATAAGCAAAGAGGAAAACCATCATTATATGTTAATTTGCAGCCTTGACGTTTACCGAGATTCTGGTATCGTTTCTTATTGGCTGATGCAGACACACCTGTTCGTTTTGGCGGGAATATAATCGCGTCATGCTAGGATGACGTACCCAATATCAATAGTGTTATTATTACTAGTCCTTTGGGACCAGCGAGCCCAATATAGGTGATTTTGAAGTAGAATACCGCTTAAGCCGGTGCTAGGGGGCGTGAGAGGTGTTGCTTCTTTCATTACTTCTCATGAACAGACTCAATAAAACCGAGTCTGCTGCTTTATTCTCTTACTTGTGTTTGTTGCTCCCAAAGGATCACCTTTATCAGTATTTATTAACGGTGATAAAACAGACTTTTTGACGTGTATTTGTTTGAAATATTAACGTTAAATTTGCATTTAAACCACTGATGTCTCCATGCGTTAGTTAAAAATAATAATTCCAAAGTCATCATCCGATAAAAAGTCAGGTTGACTTTTTAAGCGTTTACATTCTGCCCCTTTACGGCGGTGAACGCTTGTTTTTCGTTCAGCTTCGGGGAACGCAAAAAGCGGTGACGTCACGCTCGCGTATTACGAATAAATTATGTTTCGTATAGATGTGTTCATATTGCGCATTTGTTACTGTGACGCTATAGGTTTTGGCTGTAAATTATATAAATTAGTATTTTTCAGACTCGTACGATGTCTGATCAGTTGGCTCACGAAAAATTGGTGCGGGTAGATTGAAAATGGCTAAGTAAACAAAGCGAGAATGACGGTGGTAGGAAACAATGTCTAGTTTGATGAAGTGGTAGCAAATATAGTCTTATTTAACACGCGTGTCCGTTAATTATTAGCCGTTTGAACATTTAGTTATGGTACAAACGATTCTCATATTTTTGGTTTAAATAAACTAGCTGTTCCCGCTTTAACACGCACGAAGATCCCAACACATGTCCCACACTCGTATTTTGGAGACACACGCGAATTATACGTCCGGGCTTTCACATGTATCATGCGTCCGGGCATATATGCTCTCATGTACACACGTATCGTGCAAATATGCTCTCATGTAAACACCTATCATGCGTATATGCGCTCATGTACACATGTATCATGCATATATGCTCTCATGTCCACACATATCACGTGTATATCCGCTCATGTATCATGCATATATGCTCTCATGTACACACGTATCATGCGTCCAGGCATATATTCTCTCATGTACACACGTATCATGCGTCCAGGCATATATTCTCTCATGTACACACGTATCATGCGTCCAGGCATATATGCTTTCGTTTACACTGCTTTCATGTACATACGTGTCATATGTCTATGCATAAATGCTCTCATGTACACACGTATCATGCTCCCAGGTACTGTAGTATTCGGAAAAAAGAGTTGATTCGTAATCGAAATCGGCTTCTATATTTTACGAAGACCGACGCTATCTTATATGCTTACTCTAATGACATTGTATGACATGTCGTAACAGTGATAAGACATGCACTAGATGTAATATTTCTCCTTTCTCTCCACGCTTATCTCGAGAAGAAAGATTTAGCTTATAAAGGAAGATGTACCCTATATACACAGTTCACTTAGGAAGATTTAGCCTATATATATACACAGTTCACTCTGGCCAAATCTCATATGTCTAGACAAGCACATATGAACAGAACAGAACATCACTTTATTAAACTCAAATCACAGGTGATACAACACGGTGGGGAATCAAGGGCAAGACTAATTGGATAATTTAGCAGTTTGAAGTTGAATTAAGTTTCCCCACAAACACATTTTAACACAGGTTAAGTCAATTCAAATATTTATTTAGTGGATACCTGTGTATATTTTATTAAATGTGACTGTTTTTTTTTCTTTTAAAGTTACTTGCACTGGGCAACATGTCGCGACCTGGGCACCATAGTCTCGACCTGGGCACCACGACGTTTCAAAAAATGGGTTTATAGCATTTTATATGGCATATAATATTCAGGTTTTTGTACCAGAGCATCCGTCTGTCCATTACACAGTTGTATGAAGGTCAACTATTAGCGTAGACCTGCAGATCGTTGAAGAATGGTCACAAAATTCTGATTTTGACAAATCAACAATGAACTCTTGCAAAGTCCAAACGCTCTACAAGATTAGATTTTGGCATTTTTTCAATTATTTTGCTTTCAAAATAAAGGTTGGACATATTTGTCCGGAATGACATTACCCGGTTTGGGGGAATTCGACATAAACGTCTTGATAAAACAAAAACGCAATTTCACACTCATCTATTGACGACAATTTCTGCGCTGAGCACCGTAACGGAAAATGCATGGTGACAATTTTAACGCATAACAATAGCGTTATGGTGCCCTTGTTTCCCCACTGTGTACAAGAGTATACAATACAAAACGTTCTTGTAATAATACACATGACATGGTGTTAGTTTTTACATTGTTAAATATAATAGGAATAACAAATATAATTCAATCACTTATATTTTATGGGAAAATCAAAAAAAAAAAAGAAGAGAAAAAAAAGTTTATATGTGTGAGATGGTGGTGGTGCGGGGGGATTCTTTACAAATATTAACCTATTCGTGGTTGCTAATTCTTTAGCTGGTTAGTTTAAATAAAACGGGTCGAAATGTACATTGAAATAGTAGTGACAGGTGTTGACCTTTTTCGGTGCAGGTTTTGTATGAAACAGACAGTACTTAGTGTACAGTAGTAGGCCTAATTGTAAACAGAATTAAGTGGCACGTGACGGACGAACGTGCCTAATAGTTTCGAATGGTCAAATGGTCTGTCCTCTGGTCACTTTGACCTTGATTTAACAGGTTACGTTATGTCAGTATAGTCTGTGTTGTGTTCATTCTAATAATATGAATAAGCAATGTTTAAAGACGACGAAGTTCCTTGATAAAGAGGGTGCACGTTTAGGTCTACAGTATATACTAGTGTATTCTACAGTATATACTATTATCTTCTACAGTATATATTATTACCTGATCTCCTATATAAATGCTATATCGTCATTTCTTGCTAATTCACTAAGGAAAAGACTGTTCCCGGTGAAAACGAACTGTTACCGGGCTTTAGTTTCGACTGTTTCCCTCACGTGCTGGAATTTCGTTTGCGTGACGTCATGTTGCTTTTTTCACCATAGGTTCTCATTATAAAACAAATTTTCATTTTCACTGTTTCGTACAGTAACATTAATCAGGTAATAAAACAGTTATCACATGTGTGTTTGGGGAACAGTCAAAACTGTTTTCCCTTGGTGTCGGGGGATGTCAGTGTGAACTGTTTCCCTCGGCCTATCGACCTCGGGAAACAGTTCACACTGCCATCCCCTCCACCTCGGGAAAACAGTTTTGACTGTTCTCCAAACAGACATGTGATAACTGTATACTATTGTCTACAGTATATACTAGTGTCTTCTACAGTATATACTATTGTCTTCTACAGTATATACTAATTTCTACAGTATATACTATTGTCTTATTTTCTACAGTATATACTATTGTCTTCTACAGTATATACTATTTTCTACAGTATATACTATTGTCTTCTACAGTATATACTATTGTCTTTTACAGTATATACTATTGTATACAGTATATACTATTGTCTACAGTATATACTATTGTATTCTACAGTATATAATATTGCCTTCTACATTATATACTGGTGTCTTCTACAGTATATACTATTGTCTACAGTATATACTATTGTCTACAGTATACACTATTGTCTTCGATCAGTTAATTACCGCTGCATGTTTTGTTTTATACCTCCTTTCGAGGAGGTGTTTTTCATTTATTAAAGATGGGTTTAGCACAATACAAGGCAATGTTTACAGTTTGTGTTTATTGGAATATATTGGCCACGGCTTCAACAAAATAAAATATAAAACATATTCATGTACTTTATGAACCCTAGGTACAGCAGTTCACAAAGACAAATGTACCTAATATAGAAGATAAAATGTGTAGTTAATTAAACATATGTATGTACTTTATGAACCCTGGGTACAGCAGTTCACAAAGACAAATGTACCTAATTGAAAGCTCTTGCATTGAAAATGTCAAAATTCTTATTAACTACACAATAAGTAATTGCTGTGACCGCGAAAAACTGCCGCCACCGTGTGGAGATCCCGAACGTGGACTGCTGTAAACTCTGTTGAAGCCGCGACAGAAGAACCCGACTGAAACCGATGAAATCCCATGCTCTGAAAATAAAAACATAAAAAACCGAAAACACTGTTTTCAATAACAGGAGAGGGTGGGTGGGTTTATGTTGCGAATACAGATAAAATAAATGTTTTGTACCGAATGAATTACTGAACCTTTGTTCAATCCAACTTTGTAGGCAAAAAGGAATTTGATAATTAAAGTTACCGGTGTCTATGTATAAAATGCACCGGCAGAATTTATACACTAAATTTATTTTATATTCCACTTGAATAACAGTAATTTGTCCTTCAACGCACAAATTCCATTATTAAAGATGGGTTTAGCACAATACAAGGCAATGTTTACAGTTTATGTTTATTGGAATATATTGGCCGCGGCTTCAACAAAATAAAATATAAAACATATTCATGTACTTTATGAACCCTGGGTACAGCAGTTCACAAAGACAAATGTACCTAATATAGAAGATAAAATGTGTAGTGAATTAAACATATGTATGTACTTTATGAACCCTGGGTACAGCAGTTCACAAAGACAAATGTACCTAATTGAAAGCTCTTGCATTGAAAATGTCAAAATTCTTATTAACTACACAATAAGTAATTGCTGTGACCGCGAAAAACTGCCACATGTCATGCAGTCCTGCGTGACACCGCCACACATGGGGGAAGCGGGACACAGCTTAGAGACTAGACTAAATGCAACATGGTTTAAATATATACGACAAAGCTGAGTTGCCAACAAAATATATTTAAAATAAAAACCTCAAATAGAGGAAATGGCTGACGCAAATGTCTCGCCAGAAATAAAAATGCCTCAAATAGAGGAAATGGCTGACGCAAATGTCTCGCCAAAATAACAAACGCCTCAAATAGAGAGCGCAAAGAGAAAAAAGCCTCAAATAGAGAATGCCTCAAATAGAGGCAACACACTCCTCAAGTAGAGGAAATAGCTGAAGCAAATGTCTCGACAATATAACACAAAAACGTCTCGAAATTGAGAACGTTCAAAATAAAATTCTTCAATAGAGACTGCAACAGTATTAGCAAACTCCCGACATGTACACACTAACAGTCACATTGCCAGAGGGGTAAACATTGTTATTCATTGTTTAAAAGTGAAAGAAAATAATGCAGCCCGAGACGTAGGTTTTGCAAGAATACTTTATTGCCTTGGTCGGACAAATGAACTTTGCCCGAATACAAACGCAAATTTGACTCGGCTATTTCCGGGTATTTTATATACCCGCCCCCCCAATTTAATCACTTCTGTAGCCGCCTTACTATTAACCCTAACTCTCACACGTTCTAAAGCTGAATGAGATAACTCATCCCGCCAAACTGAACGCGGAAGAATTTGTGACCACACAATAAAAACTCCAGGTATTATAAGGTCTTTGATAACACCGCGCTAAATTGATACCGAGTGACTTGACCACCCCCAAAATGAATAAATAGCTGACCGATACATTTGGGGCGAACCTCTAAATACGATTTAAGACGAGTGACAGGACATATTGTAGAGTTAATAGCTGGAAGTGAAATAATAGTGCCCACACCCCTCTGATCTGTTTTTGAGTGTGCCAAATGTATTTCGAGTAGAGTGTTTTCTTGAGAAAAGTGTATGCTGTCGAAAGTCAGTGCATGAATTGAATGGCTCTTATTATCCGACACTAATTCTCCTGCTCGAAGAAACCCGAAATATGCCAGTGCAAAGGCAGCTGCGAACATAGAAGCTTCATAATTTGAACTGCAAATAGCCGGTAAGATTTTTAAAATCTTGACCAACATATCTGGAGTAACGGGGAGTCTGGGATCGCCCCTTTTATCAAGACGATTCATGCCAACTAACATTTTTTTAATTACGAAATTATTTGTTACATCTGATAAATGCAAAAGTTTGCATTTGAAACGAATGCCAGACACATATGAACGAGCTGTTGCGGGTGCGCACCCTTTAAGAGACAGATGAGCAATGAAATCGACTACTTGCTGTATGCTTGGAGGCCAGGCCAATTGCATATTATAATTAACCCGAAAAGTGTCAAATGATTTAATGCCTGTATTGTAAGATTCCCGCGTGTTGAAGGCCAACGATGCCTCTAAAAGCCTGTCTGCTCGAGACTGGATATCAAAGCTAGGAAAGATGCAGGAACTGGACATGGGTGTTGTTCTGCCCTGGGAGCCAGCTGCTGAAAACGAACCCATTGTTTACGAGATAAGGCATCAACTATACAATTGTTTTTACCTTCAATATGAACTGCATGAAACTGTATGTTAAACAACATAGTTTGCAAAACAAGGGGACGAACAAGGTGCATCACTCTAACAGATCTGGACGTTTTTCTGTTTAGAATAGAGACCAGCGCGAGATTGTCCGTATGCAGGAAAATCTTTTTTACCCTGGAACATATTGCCCCATATAAAGCCAAAACTATGGGTACCAACTCGAGAAAAGTTATATCCGTTATAAGTTCTGTGTCGCGCCAACTATTTGGCCACTGGAAAAAAGTCCAATGTGGTTCGAAATATGCAGCACACCCTAAATTAGCATTGCCTGCAGAGTCAGTAAAAAGATGCAAGTCGAAATTGCTGGTCCAAACTGAATCCGGGAAATAACAGTAGCCATTAAAGCAATCAAGGAATATTAACCACATTTTTACATCGTCTTTCATTGGTTTGGACACTCTAATGAAGTTATGTGGTTGAGCTGCACCCGACATAGCGTCATAAAAACGCCTACAAAATGCACGAGCCGCTGGTATTGCACGTGAGCAAAAATTCAGCGAGCCAGCAAGAGACTGCAGAGACTTGAGAGTGACCTTCTTCTTCCCCAAAATAAATGTTAATAAGCTCCTTAACTCGATCAATTTGTCATTGGGAATTCGCACCATCATTTTCTCAGAATCAATTTCAAGGCCTAAAAATATTAAAATATGAGTAGGCCCCACTGTTTTGTCATCCGCAATAGGAACGCCAATTTCCATGCACAAATTACTAAAACTAGCCATAAGCAAGGCACAGTCTGAGTATTCTTTCCTATCGCCAAAAAGAAAATCGTCTAAATAATGAATAACACTATCTAATCTGGACTGTTGTTTGACTACCCACTCAAGAGCAGTTGCAATTTTTTTCAAAAAGAGAACAAGAAATGGAACATCCCATCGGAAGGCACATATCGTAGAAGAATTGTCCCATAACTTTAAAGCCCAACAACTCGAAATCTAGATAATTTATTGGCAGTAATCTAAAAGCAGATTTTATGTCCATTTTCCCCAGCAAAGCCCCTGGTCCCAGGCCTTGGATCATTTCAATGGCCTGGTCGAAAGAAGCATATTG
The DNA here is from genome assembly GCA_037043455.1 of Cyrtodaria siliqua. NCBI lineage: Eukaryota > Metazoa > Mollusca > Bivalvia > Adapedonta > Hiatellidae > Cyrtodaria > Cyrtodaria siliqua. The sequence continues at coordinate 79,330 of JAWPHD010004544.1, read as the reverse complement.
AACATTACATAAATTCGGATCAATAAAATCGTTAATACTGGACCCACATGGGTATGACAAATGGTGTATTAACCGAGAACTACCGTCTTTTTTCGGGACCAAACCGATTGGAGATATTCTTATGTTTTGAAAAGGTGGATCCCAAAAGGGGCCTGCCATACGCCCTAAAGAAATTTCCTTGTTAATCAATCTTAAAGCTTCCGCTTCATTGTTTTTGACAGAGACTAAGTTTTGGCAATCCGAAAATTGCCTAGGTCCCGAATAATGCAATCTAAATCCATTAACAAAACCATGTATCAATTCATTGGCGGTGGCTGTATCGGGGTAACACTCCAACATGCTACAAAGAGGTTTGATTCTAATGGGTGTTTGCCCGCGAGTTGGCATATCTAAATTGGAGCCTTGGCGAAGCCCCAACTGGCGCAGCTGACCTATAGACTGGACGTGTTGGGTAGCTTGGCACAGGAGACGGGAAACGTGCCCCTTGCTGACTTCCACCGCCTGCCCTAAAATCAAATACATTACTAGCCTGAGGTTGGTTCAATTGTGAAGCGTGACTGTTGCATCGCAAAGATGGGTGGAAACCCGAGCATCTCATACATATATGAAGATAATTGCATGGTTTTTTGGTACACCAACCCTCGGAATTATAGTCGAAACACTTGTGATGTTTTAGACCCGATTGAACAGGTGTAGAAGGCGTGTAATACATATATAACAGCCATAGTTCCTGATCAACCAAACCCCAAGAAGAAGATGGGTCACGGGCTTTCTTCAACCTAAATTGTTCATCATACAATTTCCAACCCAGCCCTGCAAAACGTTGGGCCCCCAAGCGAATAATACTTAAGTATTTTAATAAACCAGATATTGCCTCTGGATGAAAGGAAGTATAGACACTTATATAAATCAAAAAAGCGTCTGTCCATTGCTGAACATCAGCAATTTTAGATCCAGAAGACCTTGACTGCAAAATCAATTGCCCATCAATCAGAGAGACATGTTTTGAAATGTCTTCCTGGGGCTTTGAAAGGAGTAACGCAAGATCAACATATTCCCCGTTTAAGATTTTGCTTGATAAGCTAGGCCCAATGTTGGAACCCAACTCATCGTGAATGCTGGTTATTGACACGGGTAAAACGGCATTCTGTGTACTCGTACCTTGGAGTGGGGCCTCAGGTCCAGGAACCACGACACCGACCTCAGGTTCCGGAACCACGACACCGCGCCTGATGCCCCCAAGCGACTCGACCAAATGGGGGGGTCACCTGTCGAACAACCTCCTTAATAAGTTCCGGGTCCACGACTGGAGGTTCTAGTGTCCTGCCTGCCGAATCTGGAGGTGCTGGTGGACTACTAGCCGATTTCTCCGGAGTCACCACTTTCTGACGCCTGGCGTACGGGCTTTTTGACAGTCGTTTAGGCATTTTTCAACTGAAATGTAACGTGAGCGATTAATCCGTTGCCAATTAGCATCCATAAGTATATATATTTATTACATTTATTATTAGAATAATATTTTTATATACAGGTTCTTTTTATTGATTTATTTATGTAATCTAATTATATTATTTTTTGTAGTTATTTTTTTTTTTTTTTTTAAATCTTTCGATTTACGAAATATATATATATATATTCTTAATATTATTATTTATGTATTATTATTATTATTTTTTTATTTTATTTATTTATTCTATAATTTTATTTATTTATTCCCCCTCCCCCACAAACATGCAAAAGATCAGCCTGATCAATGATCAATGACAGAACATCCAGGTCACAACAGCATTTTCCTTCCCTCGGTAAGAACAATTGCTATGATCAATCGTGTGTATTTCGAAGGTGAAAATTAATTATAATATGATAAAAAACGAGCCCTGTGTCCAGTAACAGCATCCGCCGATTCCTAGCTGCAGACCTCTTCAGGACCCAATCACTTACCGCACTTATAAAACAAGAAACAAACATGTATAGTTTATAAACGAAACAATAACAACCACGTTAAGAACATCGAAGAGGAACAACTCCAACATTAAAACATGTATCATGTAGGAACAGTTATTTCCCTTGAAAGAAAAGGTTTGCCGGCGTTGAGATAAAATCTACCAAGCATAATTTGATACAAAGTCATTATTAAATTAAATACGTTGCAAATATTTATCTACGAAAAAGATTATTTTATAAGACGACTATTAAATATTGCTTCTTCGGCCGTAAATGAACAATACATGATATAGAAAAATGCAGGTAACACGAGTTGGATCGATTACGTCATGCATATGTAATACATGATAACTATGACTAATGCCAGTAATGGCGACGCCCTCCTTCTTGCTTGAAGCATTCTTACAAACGCTTTTAATCCTAACAAACTAAATTCCCCTGCAACAAATAGTTCGTTACAAAATGACCAGTAACGTACTTACCAATTTACAAAAGCCTTAAATGTAAGGTTTATGTTGCGAATACAGATAAAATAAATGTTTTGTACCGAATGAATTACTGAACCTTTGTTCAATCCAACTTTGTAGGCAAAAAGGAATTTGATAATTAAAGTTGCCGGTGTCTATGTTTAAAATGCACCGGCAGAATGTATACACTAAATTTATTTTATATTCCACTTGAATAACAGTAATTTGTCCTTCAACGCACAAATTCCAATATTCACATTTACCATGTTTCTACGAGTGTGGTGAGTTTTACTGATTGCTGTACCAATTATGTGCATGCAATTGAATTGCTGATACATTATACAAAATCGAACACGATCTTTGCTTCCACACTAACCGTCTTCTACTACATAACCACTAGATGATATGCATCGTCGATAAATATCTGCGCATGTTCTACATACACTAACCATCCTCTACTACATAACCACTAGATGATATGCATCGTCGATAAATATCTGCGCATGTTCTACATACACTAACCATCCTCTACTACATAACCACTAGATGATATGCATCGTCGATAAATATCTGCGCAGGTTCTACATACACTAACCATCCTCTACTACATAACCACTAGATGATATGCATCGTCGATAAATATCTGCGCATGTTCTACATACACTAACCATCCTCTACTACATAACCACTAGATGATATGCATCGTCGATAAATATCTGCGCAGGTTCTACATACACTAACCATCCTCTACTACATAACCACTAGATGATATGCATCGTCGATAAATATCTGCGCATGTTCTACATACACTAACCATCCTCTACTCATAACCACTAGATGATATGCATCGTTGATAAATATCTGCGCAGGTTCTACATACACTAACCATCCTCTGCTACATAAACTCTAGAGGATATGCATCGTCGATACATATCTGCGCATGTTATACATACACTAACCCTCCCCTATTACATAAACACTAGAGGATATGCATCGTCGATACATATCTGCGTATGTTCTACATACACTAACCATCCTCTACTACATAAACTCTAGAGGATATGCATCGTCGATACATATCTGCGCATGTTCTACATACACTAACCCTCCCCTATTACATAAACATTAGAGGATATGCATCGTCGATACATATCTGCGTATGTTCTACATACACTAACCATCCTCTACTACATAAACTCTAGAGGATATGCATCGTCGATACATATCTGCGTATGTTCTACATACACTAACCCTCCCCTATTACATAAACACTAGAGGATATGCATCGTCGATACATATCTGCGCATGTTCTACATACACTAACCCTCCTCTACTACATATACCCTAGAGGATATGCATCGTCGATACATACATGCGCATGTTTTACATACACTAACCCTTCTCTACTACATAAACACTAGAGGATATGCATCGTCGATACATATCTGCGCATGTTCTACATACACTAACCATCCTCTACTACATAAACACTACAGGATATGCATCGTCGATACATATCTGCGCATGTTCTACATACACTAACCCTCCTCTACTACATAAACACGAGAGGATATGCATCGTCGATACATATCTGCGCATGTTCTACATACACTAACCATCCTCTACTACATAAACACTAGAGAATATGCATTGTCGATACATATCTGTACACTAACCCTCCTCTATTACATAAACACTAGAGGATATGCATCGTCGATACATATCTGCGCATGTTCTACATACACTAACCATCCTCTATTACATAAACACTAGAGGATATGCATCGTCGATACATATCTGCGCATGTTCTACATACACTAACCATCCTCTATTACATAAACACTAGAGGATATGCATCGTCGATACATATCTGCGCATGTTCTACATACACGAACCCTCCTCTACTACATAAACACTAGAGGATATGCATCGTCGATACATATCTGCGCATGTTCTACATACACTAACCCTCCTCTACTACATAAACACTAAAGGATACATATCTGCGCATGTTCTACATACACGAACCCTCCTCTACTACATAAACACTACAGGATATGCATCGTCGATACATATATGCGCATGTTCTACATACACTAACCATCCTCTATTACATAAACACTAGAGGATATGCATCGTCGATACATATCTGCGCATGTTCTACATACACGAACCCTCCTCTACTACATAAACACTAGAGGATATGCATCGTCGATACATATCTGCGCATGTTCTACATACACTAACCCTTCTCTACTACATAAACACTAAAGGATACATATCTGCGCATGTTCTACATACACGAACCCTCCTCTACTACATAAACACTAGAGGATATGCATCGTCGATACATATCTGCGCATGTTCTACATACACGAACCCTGCTCTACTACATAAACACTAGAGGATATGCATCGTCGATACATATCTGCGCATGTTCTACATACACTAACCCTCCTCTACTACATAAACACTAGAGGATATGCATCGTCGATACATATCTGCGCATGTTCTACATACACTAACCCTCCTCTACTACATAAACACTAGAGGATATGTATCGTCGATACATATCTGCGCATGTTCTACATACACTAACCCTCCTCTACTACATAAACACTAAAGGATACATATCTGCGCATGTTCTACATACACGAACCCTCCTCTACTACATAAACACTAGAGGATATGCATCGTCGATACATATATGCGCATGTTCTACATACACGAACCCTCCTCTACTACATAAACACTAGAGGATATGCATCGTCGATACATATCTGCGCATGTTCTACATACACTAACCATCCTCTACAGTATAACATTTTATCCCAAAATTTGGCTGAATTCTATGCTTTGGCTTATCAGCCCCAAATCATCACCCCTGCTGCTCAGACCACCACTTGAGGAAACTGATTTCCTTAATCGAAATACTATATACAGAATTTGCAAAGGGTAATAGGTTACAGAGGTTCATTTGTACACCGATTGTTTTAACTGAGGATTGCTAATGTGTAATTTATTGTATTTAATAGATCATATTGCTCTAATTCAAAATAAAAAGTAGCAACATATTTACTTGGTTAAATGTTTGAAAAACATGACAAGGCATTCTATGTTTAGTATTCTACATTTCTTTGTTTTGCTTATGCTGAAAATGATGATGTGTGTTTAAAAGTTAAGACTGGTCCTCGATAACTGGGGCTTTTGTAATGCTGTAATATTGTTTCACGCAATTAACCTTTTTTTGATAGTGAAATAAATTACTACGCAATACACTCTTCCATCGGTTGTTTTTCTTAAAACAAACTATTCCTGTATGTATTCCTGTGATTTATAGGTCGTCATACTGCTTTTTGCTATACTGTTTCATAATAGCACCTAAATTAGTGATATCATCGGGACTGGGAATATCATACTATTTATTTGAAGTCCCTATTCCGCCATCAAAAGTCAAATTGTACAACATAATTAGCTGTGTGAAGTTGGCTGTGAGATCGTAGATCGACATTCAATATCGAGCTGGGTTTTCAATGTCAAACTAGCTCTGAGATCGATATTCGGTTAAACTTATAAGAAGGCATACTGAATACAGAGCTGGGTTTGAATTTCGAGCTGGCTCTGAGATCGATATTCGTTGTAAACGTACACCAAGGCATTATGAATGCAGAGCTGGGTTTGAATACAGAGATGGCTCTGAGATCGATATTCGTTATAAACATACACAAAGTCGAATGCAGAGCTGGGTTTGAATTTCGAGCTGGCTCTGAGATCGATATTCATTATAAACATACACTAAGGCATTATGAATGCAGAGTTGGGTTTGAATGTAGAGCTGGCTCTGAGATCGATATTGGTTTTAAACTTACACCGAGTCATTCTGAATGCAGAGCTGTGTTTGAATACTGAGCTGGCTCTGAGATCGGAATTCGTTTCAAACATACACAAAGTCATTTTGAATGCAGAGCTCGGTTTGAATGCAGAGCTGGGATTGAATTTCGAGCTGGCTCTGAGATCGATATTCGTTTTAAACGTGAACCAAGTCATTTTGAATATCGAGCTGGGTTTGAATTTCGAGCTGGCTCTGAGATCGGTATTCATTTTAAACGTATAACAAGCCATTTTGAATATCGAGCTGGGTTTTAATTTCGAGCTGGCTCTGAGATCGACATTCGTTTTAAACGTATAACAAGGCATTTCGAATACAGAGCTGGTTTTGAAAATTCGAGCTGGCTCTGAGATAGATATTCGTTTTAAACATACAAAAAGTCATTTTGAATGCAGAGCTGGGTTTGAATTTCGAGCTGGCTCTGAGATCGATATTCGTTTTAAACATGAACCAATTCATTTTGAATATCGAGCTGGGTTTGAATTTTGCGTGGCTCTGAGATCAGTATTCGTTTTAAACGTATAACAAGGCATTTTGAATACAGAGCTGGGTTTGAATTTCGAGCTGGCTCTGAGATCGATATTCGTTTTAAACATACACAAAGTCATTCTGAATGCATAGCTGGGTTTGAATTTCGAGCTGACTCTGAGATCGGTATTCGTTTTAAACGTATAACAAGGCATTTCGAATACAGAGCTGGTTTTGAATTTCGAGCTGGCTCTGAGATCGATATTCGTTTTAAACATACAAAAAGTCATTTTGAATGCATAGCTGGGTTTGAATTTCGAGCTGACTCTGAGATCGATATTCGTTTTAAACGTATAACAAGGCATTTCTAATACAGAGCTGCTTTTGAATTTCGAGCTGGCTCTGAGATCGATATTCGTTTTAAACATACAAAAAGTCATTTTGAATATCGAGCTGGGTTTGAATTTTTAGCTGGCTCTGAGATCGGTATTCGTTTTAAACGTATAACAAGGCATTTTGAATACAGAGCTGGGTTTGAATTTCGAGCTGGCTCTGAGATCGATATTCGTTTTAAACATACACAAAGTCATTCTGAATGCATAGCTGGGTTTGAATTTCGAGCTGACTCTGAGATCGGTATTTATTTTAAACATACAACAACGCATTTTGAATATCGAGCTGGGGTCCAATTTCGAGCCGGCTCTGCGATTGATATTCGTTTAAAACATATACCAAGCTAGCTGGATTTGAATTTCGAGCTGGCTCTGAGATCTATATTAGTTTTAAACATACACCGAGTCATTTTGAATGCAGAGCTGTGTTTGAATACTGAACTGGTTCTGAGATCGATATTCGTTTTAAACCTACACAGTCATTTTGAATGCAGAGCTGGGTTTGAATTTCCAGCTGGCTCTGAGATCGATATTCGTTTGAAACGTGAACCAAGTCATTTTGAATATCGAGCTGGGTTTGAATTTCGAGCTGGCTCTGAGATCGGTATTCATTTTAAACGTATAACAAGCCATTTTGAATATCGAGCTGGGTTTTAATTTCGAGCTGGCTCTGAGATCGACATTCGTTTTAAACGTATAACAAGGCATTTCGAATACAGAGCTGGTTTTGAAAATTCGAGCTGGCTCTGAGATAGATATTCGTTTTAAACATACAAAAAGTCATTTTGAATGCAGAGCTGGGTTTGAATTTCGAGCTGGCTCTGAGATCGATATTCGTTTTAAACATGAACCAATTCATTTTGAATATCGAGCTGGGTTTGAATTTTGAGTGGCTCTGAGATCAGTATTCGTTTTAAACGTATAACAAGGCATTTTGAATACAGTGCATACAATTTGTGAAATAGTGAACTAAACGCAAAAGTTAAACGTAAAAAATATTAAGTTATCTGCCCTTTACTTGGAGGGTCAAGGTCACTTCCATATTTGCTTTGTGACGTTGCGATGTACCACCCAAGATACAACTATAAGCAAAGTTGGTAAGGTCTAGCGCATACAGTTTGCGAGAAAATGACCGAAAACGCAAAACTTGAATGTTGACGCGGCCGCCGCCGCCGCCGCTGCCGCCGGAAAAGCAACACCTATGTCTCTTTTTTTCTTCGAAAAGGCGAAACAAATACGAGTTTCTAACAGTGGGGTGGGGCTGGCGAACACAGCTATAGGTGTAAGAATTGACCTAAACAAAACAGAAATATGTAAAAAAAAAAACATAAATAAAAAGGGGTGGTGGTGGTGGGGGTGGGGTATGGCAGCATAGCATAGAAGTGGCCAAAAATAACACAAAAATATGTAAAAAAATACAATTTTAAATGCGTTTCAAGTGTGGGAGTGGGGAGGTGGGGTGAGGGGAGGCGCGGTGGGGGGGATGGGGGGAGGGTGCGCAACATAGCTATATGTGTAAGAAGTGACCATAAATAACACTGAAATGTAAAAGAAACTATTTAAAAATATGTTTCGAGTGGGTGGGGGAGGCTGGCGGTGAAGGCGAGGGTGGGATGTGGGGGTGGCAACATAGCTATATGTGTAAGAATTGACCAAAACAACATAAATATGTAACAATAAATAAAAAAAAAGGCGTGGGGTGGGGGACGTGGTGGAGGGAGCCCATGTCCCAATATAGGTGAAGTATGGATATGTTGTGAGTTCTTAAATGGTATTAAACGGATACATCATTCTTTATTCAAACTAGTTTTCAATTTTTCAAGATATTGCGCATTGGCTACATGTGATGCACTTTATAATTGTTATTGATGTTATGAAACGGTAAATAAGCCGAGTAAACATCATGCGGATAAGATTACATCTAGGATTGACAATGCAAGTATACAGGATCACAAGGTATTATCTGCACGTGTTGTTGAAGTGTTATGTAGTGTCGTGTAGTGGTTTAGATAAGAGATATGATCAGCATTGTCGTCATTACATCCGAGCGGTTTGGGATATAATCATCACATCCTATTCATAATTGACAGTAATTCATTAAGCATAACAATATTCGTCATAATTTTATTATTTAATCATTGTTTCATAGTTTGTACATTTAACTCTTATTGAAATCGTTAAATGTTGTATTTTCCCCCGACTAAACCAACCATGATCGACCATCCTGTAACACTATATTTAATAATAATAATAATAATAATTATTATTATTATAATTACAATCATACTTAATGCTTTTTATAGAGGGTTATACATAATTAGTTGCAAATAAGTCTTACATGGGGCCCTCTATTATGTGGTTGTGTGAAGTTGGCTATGATATCAAAGATCGTAGATCGACATTCAATATCGAGCTGGGTTTTCAATGTCGAGCTAGCTCTCGGAGATCGATATTCGGTTAAACTTATAAGAAGGCAAAGTGAATACAGAGCTGGGTTTGAATTTCGAGCTGGCTCTGAGATCGATATTCGTTTCAAACGTACACCAAGGCATTATGAATGCAGAACTGGGTTTGAATTTCGAGCTGGCTCTGAGATCGAAATTCGTTTTAAACGTATAACAAAGCATTTTTAATATCAAGCTGGGTTTGAATTTCGAGCTGGCTCTAAGATCGACATTCGTTTTAAACAACATGCAACAACGAATTTTGAATATCGAGCTGGATCTGAATTTCGAGCTGGCTCTGAGATCGATATTCGTTTTAAACATACATCAGGCCATTTTGAATATCGAGCTGGATTTGAATTTCGAGCTGGCTCTGAGAATCCAGCTTGATATTTATAATGGCTTGGTGTATGTTTAAAACGAATATCGATCTCAGAGCCAGCTCGAAATTCAAACCCAACTCGATATTCAAAATGCCTTGTTATACGTTTAAAACGAATATCGATCTCAGAGCCAGCTCGAAATGCAAACCCAGCTCTGTATTCAAAATGCCTTGGTGTAAGTTTAAAACGAATATCGATATTCAAAATGACGATTAAAACGAATATTGATCTCAGAGCCAGCTCTGTATTATACCCAACTCTGCATACATAATGCCTTGGTGTAAGTTTAAAAAGAATATCGATCTCAGAGCGAGCTCTGTATTCAAACCCAACTCTGCATTCAAAATGCATTGGTGTAAGTATAAAAAGAATATCGATCTCAGAGCCAGCTCGAAATTCAAACCCAACTCTGCATTCAAAATGACTTGGTGTATGTCGATCTCAGAGCCAGCTCGAAATTCAAACCTAGCTCTGTATTCAGTATGCCTTCTTATAAGTTTAACCGAATATCGATTTCAGAGCCAGCTCGAAATTCAAACTCAGCTCTGTATTCAAAATGCCTTAGTGTATGTTTAAAACGAATATAAATCTCAGAGCCAGCTCGAAATTAAAACCTAGCTATGTATTCAGTATGCCTTCTTATAAGTTTAACGGAATATCGATCTCAGAGTCAGCTCGAAATTCAAACCCAGCTCTGTATTCAAAATGCCTTGGTGTAAGTTTAAACAAATATCGATCTCAGAGCAAGCTCGAAATTCAAACCCAGCTCTGTATTCAAAATGCCTTGGTGTATGTTTAAAACGAATATCGATCTCAGAGCCAGCTCGAAATTCAAACCTAGCTGTGTATTCAGTATGCCTTCTTATAAGTTTAACCGAATATCGATCTCAGAGTCAGCTCGAAATTCAAACCCAGCTCTGTATTTAAAATGCCTTGGTGTAAGTTTAAAACGAATATCGATCTCAGAGCCAGCTCGAAATTCAAACCCAGCTCTGTATTCAAAATGCCTTGATGTATGTTTAAAACGAATATCGATCTCAGAGCCAGCTCGAAATTCATACCTAACTCTGTATTCAGTATGCCTTCTTATAAGTTTAACCGAATATCGATCTCAGAGCCAGCTCTGTATTCAAACCCAGGTATGCATTCATAATGCCTTGCTGTACGTTTAAACGAATATCGATCTCAGAGCCAGCTCTGTATTCAAACCCAGCTCTGCATTCAGCATGCCTTCTTATAAGTTTACCCGAATATCAATCTCCGAGAGCTAGCTCGACATTGAAAACCCAGCTCGATATTGAATGTCGATCTACGATCTTCGATCTCACAGCCAACTTCACACAGCTAACATAATTACACCGTTTCTAAAACTACTGATGACGAGGTATACATATAACTTACATATTTTGAGAATCCAAACTCTATAGACACAATATAAATTGCTTTAACCAGCCGGACCAAACCACAAAATTGGAGCATCCAGAATTAAAAGTTACCAACTCATATTTCATTTCAAGCATAGTCAATCACAGGTGTTTTAAGAACACGTAAAACAACCTTTACTTTTAATCGGCACCTAGTCATTATTACATGACCTGAACACCTGAGTAGAGTTTTGATAATTGGTTTTATAGTGTAGTTTTGTCGTTATTTGGGATGTTAGTTTCTTTAAGTTTAGTTGGCGATATCGCCAATTAAGTCATTTTGATATCGCACTCATAAATAGATAATATCACCCATCAGAGTCACCCTTTCAAAATGAATTGGTGATTATGATATATACTAATCGGTGAAATCACTTATATGTATAAGTGATATCACTCATACGGATAGGTGGTAACATTAACCCATTGGTTTGAAATGCTTTTTAACACAGGTTTGTAATATCATATATATAAATTATTCGAATAGGTGATATCCGGAAGTATACATGCAATTTATTATTTAGATAATTTATTGAAATATCTACTAACAAGAGGTCAATGACCTTGAAGCTATACTGATAGGTTTTTGATAGCTAGATCAGCATTCCTGTGAAGTTTAATGAAAATCGGCCAAGTCGTTTCAGAGGAGTAGTCGCTACAAGTTTTCATTATATAACTCAATGTAAACAAAGATGGCCGCTGGTGGCCATGTTTAACATCAGATCAAAATAATTTTTGACAAGGACCAGCATCATTCCATACTGATCATTTTAGAAAAAGTCCCATATCACTTATAGTTTTCAAGAAGTACTCGCTACAAACTTGTTTTTCGAAAATCTATTTTTAGCTGTTTAGCTGTGGCGGCCATCTTGTATTTCTGACTAACTTGAAATGTTGCTAGGATCATCTAGACATCAAGAGGAGCATTCCTGTGAAGTTCCATGGAAATCTGTTGAGTAGTTTCGGAGGATTAGTCCCTACACATTTTTACTAAATAACTCTATGTAAACAAAGATGGCCGCTGCCAGCCATGTTTAACTTCGAATCAAAACGATTTTCGACAAGGACCAACATCATGTCATGCTGATCATTTTAGAAAAAGTCCCATATCAATATCACTTAGAGTTTTCAAGAAGTAATCGCTACAAACATGTTTTTTAAACATCTATTTTTAGATTTGGCGGCCATCTTGGATTTCAAATCAACATGAATTCAGACTTCATGGGCAACATTTCTGTAAAGTTTCATGAAAATCCATTCAGCAGTTTCAGAGGAGTAGTCGCTACAAAAAATAGTTTACAGACAGACGGACGGACGGACGGACGGACGACGGACGCCGCACCACGGCATAATCGCTGCTGATATCTGATCAGTAGAGCTAAAAATAATATAAATAATTTTATCCAATCAATAATTTTTTAATTTGTTTTTTAGCATGGTCCTTGACATTCCCTTTGTTATGCGTACAGTTGCGAATCATATATAATAATTGGAATTGTGGCATGGTCGCTGGCATTTTCTTTGTATTTGCATGATAATTTAACGAATTATTTACAGTAGGGTGTTAATCAGATTCTTGAAAACCGGAGAAAACTCAAAAATCTGGCATAAAATGCTGGACTGTCTAATACATAAACACTAGAGAATATGCATTGTCGATACATATCTGCGCATGTTCTACATACATGTTTAAACGGCGAATGTCCTAAAAGAGAATATAAAGATCGAAACAATTAATGGAATTGTACAATTTAAAAGAAAGAGGTTTGGTGCTCCCTAAAACCCGGTTTAAATTTTAGAAACTTGGTTATGCCACCAGTACCATATATTGTCAACACTTGTATGCGTGACAGTGCCGTAATGCAACCAGACATTAAATAGCACTGAAGCAAATCCCCACCCCAAACTACAGAAACATATCATTAATGTTATATAACTTATGGGGTCAGAATGGTATTAATTCGTGGCAACACCTTTAGACCGTGTCCTTTATTCCTGAACGAACTGTGGCATATTTGTCACTGTTCCACGTCGAGTCCACACACTGACATTCATTAAAATCCAATAATAAACACACCATGATAATTTCGTTTTCCAGCCATGTCCATTTAAATACAGACACTGTCAGGTTTTACACACCTGGGTCAGGTTCTGCATAGTGAGTTATTCGGTTCCTCTCTGTGGCAAAAATCAGTCCTGCAAAAAGTTAACATATATGTTCACAATCTATCAGAATGTGTATTTATTCGATGTTATAAGCAAATAAAACACGAGATATCTTCTTTTGCCACTTATCAGCGCTGAAAACATCAAACACTGATTTTTGAAGTACTACTTCCGGGGTCGTCTACTTTCGGGGGCTACGACCCCGGAAACAAAACAATACTGGTCCGACACCTTATATTACCTTTAATCGGCCAACCATCTCTGAGGCAAGTGTCTCGGTGCGCCTCGGCTTGTCTACGGCACTGTGTGTGCTGTTTTACTATCTACTGTTAAATGTAAATATTTACACGTACAATAATAGTTACACGTACAATAATAGTTACACATACAATAATAGTTACACGTACAATAATAAAACAGACGCAAAATAACAGTTATACTTTTTATCAAGCATTCAAGTAAGAATCTCAAACTATTATTCGAGTATAAAGATGTCTTTAAACCACTTTGCCTATAATGAAATTACATTCTGAGTTGTCATTGTTCTTTATTATTCTATCACAGTTTTAAATATCTTATTCGTGCAATAAAGTCAACAGTCAGTTCTATCATCGATATCAATACAAATAGCTTTGTATTGTTGTCTATGGTTATATGCAATTGAACAATTTGCTTAGAACTTTTAAAATAATAATCAATACTGTTGATTTGCAATTGTGCAGAAAACGAGTTATAAAAAAGTAAAGATTGTCCTGTGTCCCTTTAAATAAATAGAAACTATTTCAAACCAAACTATGGGTTTAAGAAATATATCGAGGTGGTTTTTATCTATTATGTTGTGAGAAATAACATATGCGAACCCTTATCTTTATGGATATGCTATTTCATTTTTGAATAGTTTTGCAATATTATCAAAAATGCACGGAAAGGGTAAGTCGCAACATTGTAAATTTATTTGATTGTTGTCTTTTCTAATTTATTCATCTCGACTGATCTACATTTTTTGTTTAAACGTTTAACAGAGATATGCATTGTTTTAGAACATCAAAAAGGACATGTATTCATATAGACCTTCTTTTTTACCACTATTTTCTTTCTAATTGTTTGTATTAACCTTTTTGCCAAATATTTATCGCTGCCCTCTTTATAATATTGTATTATTGTCTCACTATGTGGATATCTTGTTTTAGCGTTCCTTCTGTCTCTACTCTGTATCGTGATATGGACGAAGTCTTCAGGTAAATAACTCATTGCTTTATAACGTTTACGGTAAATGTTATGTTCAAAATTGCATAGACTTGGTTGAATACATTAAAGAAACTAACTCTCCAAATAACGGCAAAATTACAAAACCGTTTATCAAAAACCTGTCCATATGAGCCGATTAAAAGTAAAAGTTCATTTACGGGTTCTAAGAATACCCGTGATTGAATATGCGGTAAATGCATTGTCTTAATTCGACGCTCCAGAACAAAACAGTATACATTATTACTGTTTGCCACACGACTTACGTTCCAAGGCTTTGTTCCCATTTCAACTAAATATTATGTTTGTGGTGTCTCACTCCTTACTTTACCCATGTTTATATTCATTCCATGTATTCAATGTAGTTGTTGAGGGTGCTTGGTTTTAGATGGATGCGTTCTTTGAATGCTTGGTTTCGGTTCTTTAAATGCTTGGTTTTGGTTCTTTGAATGCTTGGTTTCGGATGGCTGTGACCTTTGAATGCTTGGTTTCGGTTCTTTGAATGTTTGGTTTTGGTTCTTTGAATGCTTGGTTTCGGTTCTTTGAATGCTTGGTTTCGGATGGCTGTGACCTTTGAATGCTTGGTTTCGGATGGATGTGTTCTTTGAATGCTTTGTTTCGGAGTGTGGCGCATCCTTTGAATGCTTGGTTTCGGATGGCTGCGTCATTTGAATGCTTGGTTTGGGATGGATGCGTTCGTTGAATGCTTGTTTTGGGATGAATGCGTTCTTTAAATGCTTGGTTTGGGATGGATGTGTTCTTTGAATGCTTGGTTTGGGATGGCTGCGTTCTTTGAATGGTTTGTTTCGGGTGGATGTGTTATTTAAATGCTTTGTTTCGGATGATGTGTTCTTTTAATTCTTTGTTTCGGATGTATGTGTTCGTTGAATGCTTGGATTCGGATGGATGAGTTCTTTGAATGCTTTATTTCGGATGGATATTTTCTTTGAATACTGGGTATCGGATGGATGCGTTCTTTGAATGCTTGGTTTTGGAAGGATGTGTTCTTTGAATGCTTTGTTTTGGATGGATGTGTTCTTTGAATGCTTTGTTTCGGCTGGATGTGTTCTTTGAATGCTTTGTTTCGGATGGATGTGTTCTTTGAATGCTTGGTTTGGGATGGCTGCGTTCTTTGAATGCTTCGTTTCGGGTGGATGCGTTTTTTGAATGCTATTCTTCATGTACGGCTTTGGATTTACGTACTGTTATTACTATGCGAGAGGATCAGATCCAAGACTTGCTATGCCGAAGGGGTTGTCACTCGAGGTTTCTTCGGAAACTGTTTTTCTCTCTCACATCTTACACTATATTATCTCCTAGGTAAAATATAGCTGTATCGATGCAATAACCAACACCAATAGGGTTTTTACATGCTATATATTAACCTTGCATGTTCCGTAATCGATGTTAATAAGTGAGGTTTATTCAATCAGAGTCACTAGACTGTTTCGAATGCAGCAACGTTCACAATGTGACCGAGTGCCGAATGACGACCACGTGTACAGCAGACGAGGTATTTATATCTTCTTAACATTGCTTATTATAAAGAATCACACAGTATTATCAGAAATAACACATTATTTTAATTATTAGAAACAATGATTTATTACTGTTATGCTATTCTTAAATGTGCTTTATACACGAATATGTGAGCTAAACATGTAAAAACAAAATCATCAATGGGAAATACTAAATGTTCCTATGTTTATAGACCATTCAAAAGTACAGACATTTTTTTAGAAAGTTTGCTTTGTAAAAATCAACGGAAGAGATGACTTACATACTATTTGCATCATATAAATTACATCGCTTAATATACGATAAACACATATTTAGGGATCAGGCCAATTGATTAGCTAGTAATATATAATTTTTGTCCGATGTATGTTCAAAACTAGACTAGAGAATCATGGCTCTTATGGTAGTATGTACCTACCATGATTCCTTGCTCTTTAATTATCCACAGGACGCCGTACCGACCCCCTTACGCACTTTTTCCGGCGAGGTTTCTGACGGTATCACGTAATGCCCGCATAAACAACCACCGTTTTCCAATAGAACAGACATTAATTACCACAGCTGCATGCATCTAAGACTGACCAAAGAGAGGAAAGACGCGCCGATATTTTCATTGCTCGAAGACCACTGTTAGAGGTCCAATATTGTCATTGTTTACGTTCGAAATAATCTCGTTGTCTTGTGACGTCTCGTTGCCTATTTGAAAACTTTACCCCGCCGTACTCAGACACCTTACGCTTTCCTGTTAACGTTGTCGATTTGTGTCAGCTGTGGGCGTGTTTAAATTTCCAATTACGGAATACGTGTCAGCGCGAGATATGTCCAAATGTAAACATTCCAGAAAATGTCTGCTAAAAACATGGACAGTCGTACGAACATGCCTAAAATCGAGGTATTCTTCTTTTTGCTGAGTTTTATTCTGCACGCGTGGTATTTAATGTTTAATCTATTGACATACGGCGGTTGTTTATGCAGGCATTGCTTGACTATTTTAGAAACCTAAAACTTCTTTAAAGGATTGCATCATAGCTCTATTATATAGGTACACACCATAAGAGCCACGATTCTCGCAGCTGGTTCAGAACATGTCCATTAAATTGATTTGCTGACATAATTTGTATCACTCGTTTGATAGTGTGTAGTTTGTACCATTGTTTGGTTACGGCTTTTGTACGGAATAAACTGTACATCTGTGTGAAGACAACTGCATGGTCATTATGTTTGTATTATCTTTTAGTTGAAATGTTATACTTGTATGCTCAATGTTAATTCTTGAAGTTTGTTTGATTTTCCTTTGTGTTCAGTTTATTTTTTGTAGTGAAATTAAACAGTTTAGAAATCGAGTCTACATAGTTAATTTCTCATTGTAGCAATGCTATACGGATGCTCGTGGATTGGGAAACAACGCAATATTCAATTTGGGATGTAGACCCTTTCAGGTAGGTTTGTCAGGGTAAACAAAACAATATTTAGTTTGGTAATTAGACCAGTGCAGGTGGGTCTGTCAGGGTAAACAACACACTATTCATTTTAGGATGTAGACCAGTGCAGGTAGATCTCGCAGTGAAACACAACAAAGTATTACATTTAGAGTGTAGACCAGTGCAGGTAGGTCTGTCAATGGGACACAACGTACTATTCAATTTGGGATGTAGACCAGTGCAGGTAGGTCTGCCACGGGTAAACAACACAATATTCAATTTGGGATGTAGACCAGTGCAGGTAGGTCTCTCAGTGGAAAACAACACAGTATTACATTTAGGGTGTAGACCAGTGCGGGTAGGTCTTTCAGTGGAACACAGCACAATATTCAATTTGGGATGTAGACCAGTTCATGTAGGTCTGTCAGTAGAACACAACACAGTCTTACATTTAGGGTACATACCAGTGCAGGTAGGTCTGTCAGTGGGACGCAACACAATATTCAATTTGGGATGTAGACCAGTGCAGGTAGGTCTGTCAGGGTAAACAACAAACTATTCAATTTGGGATGTAGACCAATGTCGGTAGGTACGCCAGTTGGAAACAACACGCCACTCAATTTAGAATGCTCAATTTGGGATGTAGACCAATGCTGGTAGGTACGCCAGTTGTAAACAACACAATATTCACTTTGGGGTGTAGACCAATGCAGTTATATAGGCCAATGGGAAACAACACACTATTCCATTTGGAAATGTTCAATTTGGGATCACGGTGTAGTGCTTGTAGGTACGCCAGTTGTAAACAACACAATATTCTATGTAGGGCGTAGACCATTGCTAGTAGTTTTTTTCAGTGGGACACAACACAAAAATTCAATCTGCGGTATATACCAATGCAGGTATGTCTGTCCGTATATATAAAAATAAGTATAAAAGTCGAACAGGAAATGCAGCTTTCACAGAACACAGTAAACCCCAAAACACACAAAACGACAAACATGAATGACAATGTTAATAAGAAATAAAGGCAAATGACGTCACAAACACAAAAAAGGTTACCAATATGCCTCTGTGGGGGAGCTAAACCAGGTTATAGGGTGCATCAAACCTCACACTTACCTTACTGTCATCCAAATAAAACGGGACAGTGTAAATAAAGAAATCCCCGCCATAAACTATTCCCTAACCAACAAGGCAGCATTAAAAGTAAAACACAAAAATGCTCGTGTATATATAAATACAAAACACAGTAGCCTAGAAAGCCACAAAGAGGGTACTCAGTGACCTGGCAGAAGCCGGAGCAACAAGATAATAAACCATTGAGGGCACGACAAGACAAGATTGCAGACAAACGTCAAACCTCACCGTCCTTTTGGGCTTTAGGTAGACGTCCTCATAGGGTCCACAGCCTGTCCGGTCATCGCACAATTAAAGAGGAAAGCATAGTGGCGAACTGTAAATTGGTCCACCACCAAGCTTGAAGTCCGTTGCAAAATGATAACATCATAACTTCTTTTGATAAACCTTTTAACAAGTTTAACAAAGATAATATGAAAATGATCATGACCAAGGATCTTACGAAGTTTGTAAATCACGTCACCATAGAAGTCAGGTTGTGATAGTCCATGTCACAGAAGAGTTCTTAAATTGCTTTTCTATTGGAAAAGAAGATCAGGATTAAGATAAAAAAAACGGTAACGGTAGCTTTAATGGAGTAGCTATTTAGTTTTACAAATATTATGATATTAAAGTCCTCAACTCGAGTACAAGCTCTAGAAAAAAGAATAAGTTGAGACTCATAGACCCTATAAGAAGTTGCTCGGGAACATCCCCATCTAAATGGGGGATAATTAACAATATCAAAATTAAAATCATCTCTAATTGTTTCACCATTTTCAATAGAGAGATGTAAATCGAGAAAAGAAGCGTTAGTATCAGAAATATTAGCTTTGTTAAATTGAAATTCTTTAAGATATATACTATTAACTATAGTAGAAAAGAAAGGATTGTCAATGTTCAATATGTCCTCCAGATACCGAGAGATATTATTAATTGCTTCAGTAACATCTGCCCGGGTATCTGGTGAAAGACTCAACATGAAATCTCTTTCATAGCAATATAAAAATAAATCTGCGACAAGGGATGCACATTTCGTACCCATATGGATACCAAAACTTGTCTATAAACGGTAGTACCATACCTGACAAATTATTATCTAATGGAAAAATAAGTGATTCACAAACATCATGGCCAATTCCCGACCCAGTAATGTTTAATGTGCATGCTCGCGCGCTGCTTGCGTCCGTCCATGCGTGCGTATGTGCATGAATGTGCGTGAATGAGTATGAGCGTGTTCGTGGGAGTTACATACATATATGGACATGTTCATTTTGATCTGAAGTCAGAAATGTAGGTCCTGTATTTCATAACATGACTACATTACTCTGGAATTTAGATTATGTCAATGGATTGTCCGGGGCCTTAAATTGTACTAGAATTAGTTAAAATTGTATTAGAGATTTAATGTATAAAGTTAGTAGAGTACTGACATACTATTTCATGAGGTATATGCATTTTTTACATATAATATGGAGTTATATTACTACTGATTTAAGTACTACTACTGCATCAACAACAACTACTACTACTACTACTACCGCTTTCAATTGCTACTGTTTCTGCTATTGCCGCTGTTACTTCTACAGGTACGGCTACAATTTAGCATCACTACTTTTTATAATAATGATAACAATTCTACTAATAAATCTGATAATAATTTTGATAAGAAATGTATATACGGTACAACTTTGCTTTTTATATGCAGCAATGCCTAAAATCCTCAACACTACCCGCTATATCTATTGTTGGACGAGATCTTGACGACAGAAGAGCTACGACTGACTGTGAACAGTGCTGCTCTGTAGATTACTGCAACAAAAACATGTGTAATCATGCTACAGAAGGTATGCATATGTCATTAATGTAATAAGTATGTCAGTTCCGTGTATAGTGGATCCTGGTCTTTGACAATGACACATTTTAAATAAAATAATTAAGGTCCACACTAGAAAAAGCACATTTTATATAAATCAAATGCGGACTGCAGTAATTAAATAAACCAAGATCAATCGTGCGTAACCAGAAATTGCATATGTACCATATATATCGTGTCGGTTGTGGTAACCAGAAATTGCATATGTATCATATATGTCGTGTGGGTCGTGCCTAGCCATAAATTGCATATGTACATATCGTGCAGGTCGTGCGTAACCAGAAATTGCATATGTACCATATATATCGTGTCGGTTGTGGTAACCAGAAATTGCATATGTATCATATATATCGTGTCGGTCGTGCCTAACCAGAAATTGCATATGTATCATATATATCGTGTTGGTCGTGCGTAACCAGAAATTGCATATGTACCATATATATCGTGTCGGTTGTGGTAACCAGAAATTGCATATGTATCATATATATCGTGTGGGTCGTGCCTAACCATAAATTGCATATGTACCATATATATCGTGTCGGTCGTGCCTAACCAGAAATTACATATGTATCATACATTATATAGTGTGTTGGTCGTGCCTAACCAGAGATTGCATATCAGTGTAGCATTTTTATTGTGTCGGTCTTGCCTAACGAGAAATTGCATATGTACCATATATATCATGTCTGTCGTGCCTAAAGAGAAATTGATATCTATAATATATATCGTGTATAACCAGTAATTGCATATAATATAACTCCGATGTGTTTTCGCATGTATTCCATTTTCTAAAATGTAATCCCTCTCTTTTGTGTTTATTGAAAAGGGGTATTATAATTCTGGTTTGTTGTATTATCCAAGTGTATTAGGTTTTAATGAGTTTTGAAGAGAAATTTCCAACATTCGAATCTATGCATTTGTTATAAGCTATATTTTACTACTACTATCTTGCTTTAGGAAAGTCAATGAACGAGAAGAATAAATTTTGCTGATCTTTGTTATTTTAAACAATAATAATATAAGCACACAATTTCTAATATCAACTTTCAAGTGGATAGTCCAATTTTCATTAAAGCGTGGATAACCGCCGTTTAACAGTCCAAAACGAAAACTGACCTCTCTCAATCATACATCTCAAAATCTCTTGCATAAAATGTGCATTCAATAGCGGTTATCTTGGAAACCCGGACAATATAAAAGTATAATTCATATCTTGTGCAATAAATGTTAAATGTATCTATACTTAAAATAATACAATTCTACATTTCAAAATCGTTTGCTTAAAATATGCATTCCCTAGCGGTAACCACGGAAACCCGGACAATATAAACGTCTAATTAATATCTGGTCCAATAAGTGCCAAATGTATCTATACTTAAACTAATACCCCTCAGGTGTGAACGGCTATCTTGTTCAACTTCCTTTGTGACATAATATTGCATCAAAATCTAATTGTTGAACATATATAGACAACATCTTATCAGACATACTCATCACATTAAAGCCGATTTCACAAGTTATCTACAAGGCCATTCACACCTGCAGTGTTTGAATGTACAACTAAAATATTCGCCATTTTCGCAAAACATAATACAAAAATACACAAACATTTACCGGAGCTCTCCATAAAATAAAATCGAGACATACTACACTTTAACATACCCCCAATAACTTCCAATAACTTTGTACCCCCAAAGTTGAATTTAGTAACTTCTTCAACAGTCAAAATTTCAATAACACCTAAACAATATAAAAACAACTGATATGTTATTATATAATCAATATTGAAATCAATTATAAACATGACTACTATTTGATTTGCCCAAAATTACCAATACACTTTTAATAATGTTAATTCCATATATAATGCTACTCAGGGAAAAGTTCCAGGGTAAATTCGGAGCTATTAGACAGAATCTTTTAATTTAGATTGGTTGACAAGGTAAACAATTGTACATTTTCCCCGTGTTTCTACATTGCAAGTAGGTGGGTCACCAGCATCCGATCCAAACAGCTTTTTCAAAACATACTGAACGTATGGTTTACGTACGTGTTTTGATAAAACTAAGATATGTTTTACAAAACAAGTAAGCAAAAAATGAACTTCTTATATAAGGGAACTCAATACAGAGCTTAGAGCTATAATGTAGGTCTATGGAAAATGAAATGGTGTAGTATGACCTATACTCTACACAATTTTTTTCCCACTCGAAAGCTGGTTCTGAGTTTTTGTTTTGCTCGGTACCATATGACTGGTTTCCCGTCTGATTGATTTGCATAAATAATATGTGGCGCTCACATAACATTTTATTGATGAAACTTGACAAAACATGTCTTTGTTTATTTTTTTTTTACATATATGCATTAATCTGTCAGTTGTACTAATTACTACATACATATATGTTTCTATATGAGTATGTGTCGTATATTTTACACAAATATCCGTATAAAGTCAAATACCAACAAAACGAGAACAATCATGTGACACGCTCAGTTAAATTCGCTGAAATAATGCGCCGTATTATAAGTATACATGTAGATCTAGGAGAAATCATTATTTACAAACAAATACACACTGCACACGAACGACTGTTATCTAAATAGTACACATTGCATTGTATCCATGAACTTACAGTTTAAAGAAACATGTATTTAAAATATTGTCAGTATCATATCAAGAAATTTGCTGAATATAGTACTCATGCACACTATAATCCCACCCCACAATTAATTACTTCTCTCCCCCCGCCACCCCAGCCCCACCCCGCAGGCACTGACCAAAGCATAAACACAACTATCGACTCCTGGTTTAGCATTATTTTGGATAGAAATATATATCAAGGGCTCCAGAGTTAGGTTTTCATTTGGTGACAGCTCTTGTTAAAATGAGCGTTTTATGTATTTGTTCAATGAGCCAAAAGAAAAGATAACGGTTCGACGCCATTTTATGCAGAATGATATCAGTATAGGTTTACCACCACCAAATACATGTAAACCTCCGAGGTGTAGTTGAATGTAGTTCCTATAATAAAATAAAAAGTAATGTCTCCTTTTTTGATGGAAATATGCATTATAAGTATGGAAAATGCCAATTTCTATTCGATTTTGCTGTTGTATGTATAAGAAGCGTATTAATAGGTTTAACTGGATCACTGATGAACATTTTCGAAATTTCGACTCTATTCTTACACTTTGTGAGCAACTGTCACTGAAAACAGCTGTAGCTTTGACCTGTTTGGTAAACAAACAAGAACTTTCTTACATGTCTTGTGACCACACCTTTTCTGGTTATTTTTCAAGTGGAAAATTAGTTTTCTATATCAAAATTACACTGCTGCATTATCCATACTTGAACTGAAGTTGCAGCAAATCATTAATATTTGACATTTCAAGATTGGTGTCTATGGGGAAAATAATTAGTGGTTTCATACCTATATGACACGAATAAGGCGCCGTATCATAAACATGAATTTGGGAGAAATCGTAATTTCAGATTCAATAAAACCGAGTCTGCTACTTTTATCTCTTGTTTGTGTTTGTGCTTTCAATGGATCAACTTTTCCGTATTTATTATCATTCACACTAGCGTTTGTTTAGTGCTGTGTGGCGGCCGTAAAAAGTTGCCCGACCACAAATCAGTAGTGTTAGTACTTAGGGGTCCTTTGGGATCATCAAGCCTAAACTTCGTGGCTTTAAAATAGGAGGCGTGAGAGGTGTTGCACTCTACATTACCTCTCATGAACAGACTCAATAAAACCGAGTCTGCTACTTTTATCTCTTGTTTGTGTTTGTTGCTTTTAAGGAATCCACTTTTCAGTATTTGGTAATTACTCGATACACAAACACAACGTTTTATATAGATAGAACATATTGAATAACGACCCACTTGCAGCTTTAAATCATCACGAATATTAAAAATAGCAAAACAAAACATGTAGTCATATAATCAGTTAATTTTCTTTATTTAGTTTGGATCACGTACCACTAATTATTTCTCCTTCCAGTGCATATAACTAATATAATTCGCCTGGTTTCCGCCCTCTGAGTAAGGAAAGCCTGCATGAAAGTATATGTTTATTTATTGAGTATATTATAATGACAGAACATGTCTTACATTATTACCTCAGTAATCACCAGCACGGACGGACAATGTCATGACGACCCCGATTACAACTGTCAGCTCATCAGTGGAACCTTTAACATATGTGGGGACGTTCATCATGCCAAGTCGGTGTGTCGCAAATTTTGTGGATTATGCGATCTAGGTATGTATGTATATTATATAGTTCAGAGACAATCAGTGCATTTGATATGATTATAAAATGTAGTTAACCCCCATTTCAATTTGAATAAATATAATTCTAACACGACCTCCACAGTCTTTCATATACACAAAGAAGAGAGACAGCTGTATGTTATTCTACGATAAAATACAGTTAGTCGTTCGGATGCGAGTAATTAAATCACTCGTGCTAACGCACTCGTGATTTAATTACTACGCATCCGAACTCATAACTGTATTTTATTCACCGATAAAACACAGGTACATATTTATTATTTCTTAAATAATATCAACTGTATTTTGATAGTAAATTTCAAAAGTAAATCAGTTTTGGTTTTCACCCCAATATTATTGATCATTTCACCTTATATGTAATTACACTGAAACTGAATTGAAACAATATAACAATTAAATATATGCAGGCCGGTTGGGAGAAGCGTGTGCTACAACTTAGACGTCATGAAACCTCGATTTAACGCTACAGACCAAATTATGTAAATGTTTTTTACTAATGAATGGTGAACATCCAAAAAGCCGGTATATAAGCCAGAAATCGATGCGTATATTTTTATTCCTAACTTTCGTACAGACCAAGGTACCTGACATCGATAAAAATACGGCTTCCATATATAATTTCATTTACAAACAGGTGCCCAGAGTAGGATTTGAACTAAGGATCTTGCGATGTTGTTTGCTCTTTAATAAATCTGTAGACAAAGCACTACACGAGTGATATTTTTTGATAGTATTTTTTAACAGTAAATGGACATTACACAATAACTAGACAAGCGTATCTTGCTCCTTTCTTGCGGGATTTTCACCAAACTTCACCCGAATATTCCTTATATGCTTCTAACATCATGTGCAACATTTCAGGTAGCTGTGACCTACTTTTTACGAAATATAGGTCATGGTTGATCTCCGCTATGACATGCTTTCCTTGTTCTTTTTTCCAGAATGTTCACCAAACTGCACCAGCATGTTCTTTATATGCACCTAACATCTTGTGCAAACTTTAGGGTGTCGCTGTGACCTACTTTTCACAAAATATAGGTCACTTCCGGTCTACGCTACGACATGCATTCCCATTGTTAATGAATTTAATTAATTAGAATTAAATTAAATATTAAGTATTTAAGGAACGGATATCTCATGGGATTGGCATTGCACGTGTTGGTAAAATCGAAAATCTGGACTTCTTCACCATAGGGCACGACATGCCGGCCGTGGCCTTCTAGTTACCAAGAGCAGTTAAATATTGTAATGTCCTAGTGAAGTAAGCCTAATGTCCAATTTCAATTTTCTACTTTTAAGTCGACGGAAAATGGTCAGCTTGGGAGACGTGGTCAAAATGTGACGTCAGCTGTGGAGAAGGAGGTCATCGATCCCGTATCCGAACATGTACAGACCCGAAACCCTCAAGTGGTGGACTAGATTGTGTTGGGAACCACGTGGACATTGCTAATTGTTCTTTGGATCTGTGCCCAGGTAATACTGTGTAACCCTGATTTTATTTTAATACTAGTTAAATAATAATATGTACCAAATATCATATTAAATTAACTTGTATAAAAGCAAAACTATAACACGAAAATACATTCACACGCACTCACACACACGCACGAAAACACGCACGCACGCAGATCACACACTCGTACGAGTGAACGTCACACGAAAACACGCACCTGTTTATTATACTTCTTTGGAGGTTATGCACATATTAATGCTTCCCCCATCCACCGCCTTGGGGTAGGTAGGGGACGATGTTTTGGGTGTTTTGGGGCGGGGCGTACTCCGGGGATTAGACAGAAATGAATCCCCCGTAGTAGGGAATTAGACAGAACCCCTTAACGACAAGGCAGTATTGATATTCATGTTAACCCCTTTCATGCAGAATTTAACATAATTGTTGACCCTGGGGATGGGAATTGTACATTTGTCTAATTCCCTTGGGAATGTCCGCCGCTCACCTACCACATTCAATAGGAGGAAAACATTGATAGTTGCATACATCATATAGAATATACATTTGTTGTTTTGGAGTGAATGTGGTCTGGAAATTATATTCACCCGAGGAAGCGTAAGTGATTTAATGTAAAAATTGATACTCTACATCAGTTCATGGAGGATGGAGCACGTGGTCTGACTGGGGTAGCTGTAGTGTCACATGTGGTGTCGGTCTTCAAAGAAGGGACAGGAGTTGTTCTAGCCCCTACCCAGGGCCGAATGGCAACCCCTGTTTTGGAGACGTTGGAGATGACCGTTCATGCTTTTTACGGGCATGCGTTGGTATGTAGATTTTCACATCCAGTTAGATTGAAATCGTAATATGTTAATATATATACTGAACAAAAAAAGAAACTTCCGACTTTTTTTCTGGCATTTGTTGAGGGCGTATAAAAGCTTAAACGGCGTTTAAAAACAATGTTTGATGTTTGTAAGCACACTTAAGTGAGTACTAAATATTCCATTATCTGATATGGAAATGTTTAAGGGAGGTAATTTTGTGATTGTTGATAATTAAAAGCTACCATCTACCCAATCTGTGTTATGTTTGTTTTGTGAATTGTTTGGTAAGGAACATATAAAGAATATTGTCTCGGACAAATTTCGGTAATTTTCGTAGATTTAATTTGTTTTTTTGCGGCCAAAATGCATGTTTTAAGAAAAAGGGGGCTAGCTCCCTTGTGTGCTGAACTTATCAAAAACATCTTTGTTTGGACTAGTGTTGGCGGTCTGATGATATCCATTATCAATTATTAAAACATTTACCTGAAACCAGTCTCTCTACACTTCTTTATATATTTAATAAGGTTTGGGTGACAGGAAACTTCCCCGATTCTTGGCGGGAAGCAATCGTTATTCCAGTCACCAAACCTGGAAATGATCATACGGACCCAATAAATTATCGCCCTGTTGCTTTAACAAGTTGTATATGTAAAACCATGGAACGAATGATTAATGAGAGACTCGTTTGGTACCTGGAGTCCAACAAACTGATAACAAAGTATCAAAGTGCATTCCGGCGCCAACTCGGCACAACAGACAATCTAATTCGATTTGAATCATTTATTAGGGAAGCTTTCGTAAAGAAAAAACATCTAGTCGCTATATTTTTTGACTTGGAGAAATCTTATGATACTGCATGAAAGTACGGTATCATGAATGATCTTTATGACCTTGGTCTTAGATACCGATTACCTATTTTTAGAGAATGTCTTAGATGATAGACAGTTTCGTGTCCTAATGGGTTCAACCCTCTCTGACATTCATGAACAGGAGATGGGTGAGCCACAGGTTTTTAAATTTGTAAATCTAAAACTAATTGTATGCACTTTTGTCAACTACGTAAACATCATGAAGACCCTCATCTAACACCGGATGGGTCACCAATACCAGTAGTAGATGAGATACAATTCATTGGTCTTATTTTCGACCGTAAATTAACATTTATACCACACCTTAAATACTTGAAGACCAAGGGCCTTAAAGCTCTTAATTTACTTAAAGTTGGTGTAAACACTAATTGGGGAGCAGATCGAAAAGTATTTTTACAAGAATAATAGTAATAATTTGTTTAACAAAATATTTTGAAAACATTACTGCCAATTAGTGCTGCCTTTTGTGGTAGAGAATATAAACTGACAGGGATTTCTTTATTTACACTTTCCTGTTTTATTAGAATGACACTAGGGTAAGAGTGAAGTTTGGTGCATGCACCCTAGAACCTGTTTTAAACCTCCAGCTGCTCATTTTGCCAGTGACCGTTCCAAGGCGGTAGCCCTATTGTCAACCCGTTCGTGCTTGTGATGTCACATGCCTTGCTTCCTACATGTATTAACATTGTAATTGTTGTTTGTTTTAATGCGTGATTTTGGTTGACTGTGTTCTGTGAAAGCTACGTTTCTTTCGACATTTATATCTACTATTTAAAACGCTATTGGAATAGATAAAATATGCAGAAGCTGATTCAGAATGTCAAAACGAAATTAGAAATGTGGCTTTTTTGTTTACACATCTTTTAATAAAGGAAATGAAAGTGTGTTTGCAATCATTGATTTAATTCACATAATTGTCTATTGGTAGTAGTCACTTGTTAAATTAAGTACTTTAAAGCTGTATTCTGTGTAGAACTGTAGCTGCAAACAGTCTTCTCTACTCACATTGTTAGTAAACATATATATAATTGAAATGCTATGTTGTATGTGTATTAGACGTTATTGTTTGAGTATTGTTTACTTTGACTGTCAGTCATATGTTTTGGAAAAATGTATATTCTCATGGTTTGTTTGCCTAATGGAATTTTGACTATAAACATGTTCAAACTTGTCCAAACATAAACATTTCGAGACGTCACATTTCGAGAAAGTGTTACGATATCGGGGAATTGACTAATGAAAAAGTAAAAGAATTTAATGTTGTTGTTTTAATATAAAACGGAAGGGCCGTAACTAATGTTGTAAGAAAAACCTGTGGCCCGACCCTTTTGCATATTTTGTAAACATTAAACCAATGCAATATAAAGAAATATAAAAAGATCGGACAGGGAAAGTAGCATTCAAGGAGGACAGCCAACCACTAAACACAGAAACAAACACGCAAACAGACAAACAAGAAGGCAAAAGTAATACTAAATGCAAACGACATCACAAACACAAAAGGGTTGACAATAGGGCTACCGCCTTGGAACGGTCAGTGGCAAAGTAGGCCACTGGGGGTTTAAACCAAACCTCACACTTACCTTACTGTCATCCCATTAAAACAGGACAGTGTAAATAAAGAAATCCCCGCCATGATCTAATCTATAACCAACATGGCAGCATCAATAGGCAATATAAGTAAAACAGAAATATGCTCGTGTAAATATAATTCAAAAAAACAATAGCCTAGAAAGCCTAAATGAAGGTACTCAGTGACTTGGCAGAAGCCAGAGTAACAAGAGAATAAACCATTAAGGGCACGACAAGAAAGATCATAGACAAACATCAAACGCCACCGTCCCAATAGGCTTTAGGTAGGCGTCATCATAGGGTCCACAGCCTGTCCGGTCATCGTACAATTAAAGAGGAAAGCATAGTGGCGAACTGTAAAAGGGTCCACCACCAAGCATGCAGTACGTTGCAAAATGATAGGGTCATAACCTCTTTTGATAAACATGTTAACAAGTTTAACAAAGATAATATGAAAGTGATCATGACCAATAACGCAAACGCTTTGAAGTATGATACATGTGTTATTTAAATTCTTGAAAGGAGACATGGACTCACACGTCCTGTCTCGAAAGTATATTCCCCGTCGCAAAACGGCTCGGATGAATACCAGGCAGGTAATGTGACCCCATGTCATCTGTCAAGAATACAAATAGCTAATAGTGTCATTATGGGTAAAAAATTGAAGGTTTTCTTGAGTACTTAAGTTAAACTGGTTATTAATCCTTTTGAGGCCCCGAGGGCCTCAAGCGGCCACAGAGGTCAAAAAAAGGGACATCACCATCGTTTATCAATTTGAAGGTCTTTTAGCAGATGAGGTTCAATCCATCCTTCACCCTTAGGACTCTGAAACGGCACACAGCGGGTATAAGGCCCTCTATCGATTTAGCTCTCGTTTTTACATTTTATATTATAATAAGTATACAACTGACTGAATGTATAAGCTGCATTGACACTTAAGGAACATTGTAACCAAGTTTTAATGTAATGATATTGGAGAAGAGTATTTTATCTTGCATACAAGTGATGCAGCTAACTTAT
The DNA here is from genome assembly GCA_037043455.1 of Cyrtodaria siliqua. Lineage (NCBI taxonomy): Eukaryota > Metazoa > Mollusca > Bivalvia > Adapedonta > Hiatellidae > Cyrtodaria > Cyrtodaria siliqua. The sequence continues at coordinate 48,542 of JAWPHD010004544.1, read as the reverse complement.
GTATGAATTATAGACGGCAATTGGGCTGATTGGACGCAATGGGGAACATGCTCTGCCACATGCAACGGAGGTATGATGACGAGATCGCGTACTTGTGATAACCCCCCTCCATCGGCGTTTGGAAAAGAATGTGTTGGGAATTCAGACAGCTATGTACTATGCAACACCCATGCATGCCCAAGTAAGAGTTTCATTATATAATATAGTCTTTAGACGTGTTTAAATACATTTGGTACATGCGTTTAAAACAGACACAGTCTGTGTCAAATGTAGTTTTATATCCTCGGATGCTGTAAGGAAGAAAGTGACATTTTGAACAGATTTCATAAGTTCTTATTGGTATGTAATCGTTATCTTGTGATCTAATACAAAAAAGGAATAGCAACTAGACCCATTTACAATCAAATTACCGCTGCTGTAACAGTATGGACAATTCACCGTGTGCTTCAAAAATAATTCATAAAGCTCCTATTGCATTCCGATCAATCGCATCGAGGTCAATATAGAACATATCTGAATACAGGTTGACTCATTTACAGTTCGCCACGTTGCTTTTCTCTTTGATGATTTTAGAACCTCTGACGACGACTACCGAAATTATTTCTTAATCTTATCTTATCGGGCCGTTAACGTATATTCTCTTGTTGCTCAGATTCCAAGTCAACGAGTGCCTACTTGTGACTTTGTTGTTGTTGTTGTTGTTGTTGTTGTATTAATACATGTATATGCTCACCTTCCGTTAGTGTTTTACTTATATGCGGCCTAGTGTGCCGGAGGATATGTCGTGGCGGGGATTTACTTACTTACACTGTTCCGTTTTATTGGGATGACAGTAGAATAAGAGTGAGGTTTGGTGCACCATATAACCTGTTTTAAACACCATCGGCCTTTTTGCCATTGACCATTCCAAGGCGGTACCCCTGATGTCAACCCTTTTATATGTGTTGTGTCGCATACTGAACGTCTATTTATCCGTGTAATTGCTGTTTGTTTTGAGTGCGTGCTTTTTGAATGGTTGCGTTCTGTGAATGCTATATTTACTGTCCTTTTTGTATACTCCCGCTAAACAAAGTTTAGGGGTATACTGGTTTCACCTTGTCCGTCTTTCCGTCCGTTCGTCTGTCCGTCCGTCTGTCTGTAGACGCAAACTTGTCCGCTCCATATAAACCTCTCCTCCTGAAGCAAATCTCATGAAACTTCATAGATGGACTGCCTTTGGTTAATTGATGATTCCTGTTGATTTTGAGATCAGTAGGTCAAATGTCAAGGTCACCGGGACCCGACCATGAAAATCCTTGTCCGTTCTGTAACTTAACTCCGCCTAAAGCAAATCTCATGAAACTTCATGGGTAGAATGCCTGGGATGAAAGGATGACCCCTAATGATTTTGAGGTCAGGTTTTAGAAAAATGTATATTCTCATGGTTTGTTTGCCTAATGGAATTTTGACTATAAACTTGTTCAAACTTTTTTCTCTCTTGTTTGTGTTTGTTGCTTCCAATGGATCACCTTTTCAATATTTATTGTCTAAACTTAAACATTTCGAAACGTCACATTTCGAGAATGAAATAGTGTTACGATATAGGGAAATTGACTAATGAAAAAGAAAAAATATTTAAGGTTGTTGTTTTAATATAAAACGGAAGCGCTGTAACTAATGTTGTAAGAACTTAAGTTAAGGACTATTGGTCAGCCATCTTTGAAAAGAAAATCCAAAATGGATGGGGTATTGTTAATGGAATTTTTCATTCAAATACATATAATAGGCATGAACAATGTCAATGATATAATAGATGACAGTAATTCAACACTATTGATGTGAACATAATATCAGAACAATATTTATTTGGCAGAAATAGTGCCCTTTATATTCGAAAAGTTTAGTACAATTTTACTCAAAGATGTTTTGTTTTTTATGTTAAATAAATTTGTCCATAGAATTGTCCATTTATCTAAAAATGGCTCATGTCCCTACATCGACTGAGTTACACGCACGTTTTCAGCTCTGAAAACATCGTATACTTCATTTTTGTTAGCAATCTTTACAACGGATACTATCTCTGTTACAGTACAGATTTACACACATCTGGAGGTACTCCAGATTTTGTTTTGGTATCAACCCGACGTGTAAACTGCATATTCCTCGGAATATATACTGTATGACACATTCGTGTCAGAGTTTGCTAATATATATATATATATATATTATTTGTCTTTATAACATATTTACTCACTTTTGGAGGTACTCCAAAATTTGTTTCGGTATCAACCCGACGAGTAAATTAAAAATACTGTATTCCTCGGAATACATGCTATCATAAGACATATTTAAGATTTACACACTTCTGGAGGTACTCCAGATTTTGTTTCGGTATCAACCCGACGTGTAAACTGCATATTCCTCGGAATATATACTGTATGATACATTCGTGTCATAGTTTGCTAATATAAATATATATATATTATCTGTCTTTAAAACATATTTACTCACATTTGGAGGTACTCCAAACTTTGTTTCGGTATCAACCCGACGAGTAAATTACAAATACGGTATTCCTCGGAATACGTGCTATCATAAGACACATTTAAGACGGTATCAACCCAGTCGTGTCTATAAATCTTGCTCCATTTTTATTAAAAGACATTATATGCGGTATCAACCCGACATGTCTTACGGTACTACTGTAATTTGAAATATCATTTTCAATACAAACCGCACATATATAAAGTATTCAATCTTTGTTATAATCTTATTAGGACAGATTGAATAAACTATATATACTTATTTGGTCTATCACAGTGTACCTTTATAAAGTAAAACCTCATTACATTAGTTAATGAGAAAACTTATACTTTAAATAGAAATCGTTTAGGATTGCATGTTGCAACTGAAGAAGGTCAATAGACCGAAAGCTCTCTTGCAGTTCGGATTATTGTCTATCCGAGTGGAATCAGCGACGATTTCTGTGCTATTAACACACGTGACACATATAGAGTGTGTCTATAACATACGTGTTACATAGAAAAAGTGTGTATACATAATATACACATACAAACATTAAAAACTGTTAAACTAATTGACTGGTTACTTAACACAAAAGCTATCATACATGGTTATATAATAACCATACTATACTGTCCATAATTATACAGGGTAGTAAGTAACCGTAATTAACTGTTGTCGGTGATAACACATTGTACCACCTTTGTGTACAATATGCATAAGAACAACAACAAACGCAAAACCCTGGGGGTGAGCAAATCCCCCGTGCGTAGTGTGCTAACTGGGCAGGCCGCTACCACGAGGCAATCTGGAATCTCTTCTTTGGTCAGACACTCGTACCCCACCTATACAAACAAATGCTATGATATAAAATATAAATTATGTATAACGGGCTTCATTTGGTAACTGTGTTTGTGTTTTAATTTGATGTGGCAAGAAGGCTTATGGGACGGTTACAGCTATAATAACAAAGTGCTTCTACGTCCGACTTGTATAACGTGGATGCAATACCAAAAATAGTAAAATGTCCATACCATGTGACATGCTAAGAGATGGTAAAAGTAAAAATACAAACACAGTTACGAAAAGCCTTTAATGGCAACTCTCGGTATTTGGATGACATATTGAACATTGACAGTAGTTTGTGTTTGTGACGTCATATGCCTTTATTCTTTATTACTATTGCCATTCATGTATGTCTTTTTGCGTGTTTTTGGGTTTAATGTGTCTGTGAAAGCTGCATTTCCTGTTCGACTTTTATACTTATTTTTAAATAAATATGACACCTGCCTTGATACGGAAAGACATATATATTTGCACAGTAACATTTTAATTTTCTAACAAAAGAATATGAAAATTCATAAAAAATACAAACAAATAAGGACCAACTATGGGCATTTTACTGTTTCTGATATTGCATCCCCGTTATACAAGTCTGACGTAGACGCACTTTGTTATTATAGCTGGAGCCGTCCCATAAGGCTTCTTGCCACATCAAAGTAACATCCCATAATAAGGCGTCAACAACTCTAATACAATATTTACAACATAGAATTGAACTGAATTAGATTTTATAGTCGCACCAACAGCAAAGTTCATATGGCAACATTATAGGTGGAGGAAGATCCCAGTGTCCCTCCTGCCAACTTTCTTGCACGGGCGGGCACCGACGTTCCGCAATCCAGCAGGAAAGCTTCCTTAAATAAAGAGTTCTAGGCCCATGATGGATCGAACCCAAAGCAGTGAGGAGCAAGTGATTTCAAGTCAGAGACTTTTAGTATATGTGTAATATAACCATAGCTGTAGTCATTACACTTCAAATTTGGAATTTTAATTACATAAACATTTACAATGATAGACAGTGTAAACAACAGTTAGAACAACAATAATGAAATTATGCAACTCATGTATAACATAACATTACATATCAGAATACGTTACATTTGGTAGACAATTTAAGTTTAAAGCATAAATAAAATTAAATAAATTATGTTTGGGACACTTGAATTAGGAAGATTGTCAATATAGATGATCAAATACATGCTAAATCATTGCTTATGACATTATAATTTTCGCTTCTACATAGTTGTTTTATCTTAATCATACTTAGGCTTGTCCAGTAATACTTGTTTATGTACCTGCTACGTAAGTCACGTAACAAAGAACATTCGGAATTAAAATGATAATCATCTTCAACCTTATTGTACCTATTACGTTTTCTTTCTGCTAGAGGAATTCTTTACGGGCTATGCCATCTACTTGATTCAGTTTTGAGACAATGCGATGAAACAATTAACCGAGTCATCGCAATTCTAAATTTTGGAATATTTACAAATGAATAAAAAACTGGTTGAAAAACAGCGCTCAGGGCGAATTTTTACACGTTCGTGCCATAGCTGTAAATAAATATCGTAAAGAAGTTGCTTAAAAATACTGCAGCGTTACTTACACCTTGTATGCACATTTATTTATTTCAGTGACAAATACATATTTTACAAAATATTACATATATAGAACATATTGGTAACATAAAATTTATAAATATAAAGTAGGCAACCTTGAGCAACCTTAAGCAAAATGGTTTGTACCCAGCCTAACTTGGCTTACTAGTCACCATCTTGTACACTTTTGCATTAAATAGGTAAAGCAATAATGGCCGAAATCTGAAATAAGGTTATTATATTTAAAGGTGATACTGTGAGAACTGCTTTACCCTGAGTACTGTAAACTCAGTGAGATACATATTAAATGATGTGAAAACAAATTCCATCAGCTTCATTTACAAACATAATAAGTAAAATATAAAGGTTGTGTAAGAGTGCCCAATATTACACCGAATAAGATGAATAAGGTGATTGTTACTCATGAATTATTTTTGTTTTTATCTCTAATGGCCGGAGGCCAGCAGAGCTTATGGGATGGCGAGTTGTCCGTCGCCCGTCGTCGTCCGTCGTCGACGTCCGTTAACTTTTGCCTTGTTAACGCAATAGGGACTTCATTATTAATCGGATCTTTACAAAACTTTTCCAGTGTCTTTCGATTAATGAAAGCTCATAGAAGTACGAAAAACAGTCGGATCGGACTAGAAACACCAGAGTTATGACCCTTGTTTTGTTGGGAAATTCCATATTAAGCCTCCTTGTGAATACTCCTTAGCACCTTCATTTATTATTTGATCTTTACAAAACGTGTACAGATTGCTGATATTGATGAAAACTTGGACAACCAGCTATATCGGACCAGTAACATCACAGTTTCGGTCCCATCAATTACGGCAAAAATAAGCCTTATTTAGCCTTGTGAGCACTCTAGCATCTTAATTTTGCATTTGATCTTTACCAACTTTGTTAGTGTCGTAATATCAATAAAAGCTTGGACGAGTTCGAAAACCAGCCAAATTGGACCGGTAACACTAGAGTTATGGCCCTTGATTTACTGCCCCAGGGTTCACATGTTTTACATATATACTTATATGGAAACACTTAAAACATCGTATTTTCTGAAACTACAAGAGCCAAAGGTTTAATATTTTGAATTTGCCATAAGCTTATTGTCCTCTACCTAATGTGTTCAAACTGTGACCCTGGGGTCCACTTTGGCCCCGCTCCAGGGGTCACATGTCTTACATAGCCTTATGTAGGAAAACCTTGACAATTAAAACTCTTCCTCTCTGAAACTACAAGAGCCAGATGTTTAATATTTTGCATTTACCAGAAGCTTATAGTCCTCTATGAAGTTTGTTCAAATGGTGACACGGGGGTTAAATTTGGTCCCGCCCCCGGGGGTCACATGTTTTACATAGACTTATATAGGACAAAAACCTAAACAATCTTCTTCTCTGAACTGCAAGAGCCAGAAGTTTAATAGTTTGCATTTATCATAAGCTTATGGTCCTCTACGAAGTTTGTTCAAATGGTGACCCTGGGGTCCAATTTGGCCCTACCCACGGGTCACATATTTGACATAGTCTTATATATAGAGAAACACTTAAAAAATAGTCTTTTCGGAACTACAAGAGCCAAAGGTTTAATATTTTGCATTTACCATCAGCTTATGGTCTTCTTCAAAGGTTGTTCAAATGGTGACCCTGGGGTGAAATTTGGCCTGCCCTAGGGGTCGCATGTTTTACATAGAATTATATAGAGAAACACTTTAAAAATTATTTCTTCTGAAACTACAAGAGCCAAAGATTTAATATTTTACATTTACCATTAGCTTATGGTCGTCTACAAAAGAAATTCAAATGGTAACCCTGGGTCAATTTTGTCCCCGCCCCATGGCTCACATGATTTTCATATACTTATATTGGAAAAAACTTAAAAATCTTCGTTTTTGTTATTAAAAAGTCTTGTACGCTTTTGAAATGTAGTAACTAAGAGCACTTTAGTTTTTTCAGTGTTTAAATCCATACCATTATTTAGGCACAAGGCATAGAGGGCATTTAAAGCGGTTTGGAGATTTTGCTCAATTACTATTTTTGATGTGTTAACATCGTAGATAGTGGTATCATCCGCATACATGTCTGTATTAGAGACAGTATCATCAAGACATATAGCATTTATGAATAATAATAATAATTGGAGAGGTCCTAAGATAGAGCATTGTGGTACACCGCATGTGATTAACTGTTTACCATAGAGAACCCCATTTATGGAAACATTTTTTTCCTATCTGTTAGATAAAATTTAAACCACTTAACTGTATCGTTACTACATTAACATTTTATATGCAATTTTTTTAAAAGAATGTTATGATCCACTAAGTCAAACGCCTTCCTAAAATCAACCATTATAACACCAACAAATTTACCTTTATTTAATCCTTTTAACCACTTGTCAGTCATATGAACTAAAGCCGTTTCGCAGCTGTGGCTTTTTCTAAACTTACTTTGAGATTTACATAGTAATTTATAATAATTTAAAAACTCAACAAATGAGTTGTGCACATGTTTTTCAATAAACTTGGAAATATTTGGTAAAATAGAAATCGGTCTGTAGTTGTTTACATTAACAGATGCGCCTGATTTGAATAAGGGATTAACCTTAGCAGATTTCCGAGTATCTGGGAAAATGCCCCATCTTATACTACAGTTAATAATATACTGAGCAACTCTTCTAACTAGACTATTTTTATTTTGCAATATTTTTTTTATTTTAAGTCGTACACAGTTAAAATTTATTACTCATACATTTGACCATTCACTCTGTATATGTGTAAACAAAAACCGGGTCGATAGCTGTCACATTACCTCACACGAAATGCACGTGCGTTTTGTGAACATTTGCTTTTTGAATTGTCTCGTGCTAATTTTTTATTTTTATAATCGAATTGTTATAGCCAAACGATATCCACACAATAAAAACACAATATTTTAAAAATGCGAAGACTAAATATGGAAGAACGAGCACGAGCAATAGACATGGTCCAGGATGGGACGTCTCACTATCAGGTGTTGTAATTACTTGACTTACTTTTACGTACTGTTTGTGACTTTCGAATTGCCCGCTCGATTTGGAAAAAATTAAATTGTGATTTTAAATTTCAATAAATTTTGTTGAAATTACGGAATAAAATGTAAAACATGTTAATGTTGTTGTCTGTAAAATTTCAGATAATTTCGCTCACTAATAAAAATTATAGAGCCGATTTTATACGTAGTCTAGTTAGAAGCTCAGTATATATGTAATACTTTTTTATATTACAGTGGCTGATAATTTTAGTAATTTAGGACCAATTTGGTCGAGTCCCGTGGATTTGATGTATCTAAGGTGAGAAGCATTTTACGAGTTTGTTCTTCTGTTATGAGGGGAATGTTAAAATACATTTTGTCTGGAACAGTGCGATTTACAATTCCTTTACTTTTGCAAAGTCCGAATTTGAAATAGGTTCTTTTAAATTTGCAGTTATATTAACAACAACAAAATTATTAAACTCATTTGTCATCTTAAAATTATCTGTTATTTCTGCACCGTTTTTATTGATCTGATATACAGAATTTCTTTTCTGAGAATTTTTTTTGGAGGCACCGTGCTCTTTAAATATTGTCCATGTTGACTATGTATTTGATTTGCCTGCTTCAATTTTCCTTTCATAATGATCCCCTGGCCCGTTTAGTGTCGAAACACCGAAGTTTATCGTCCATTTCTTTATAGTATATATTACAAATCTCATTATATATAGAATCAACTTGTTCTCTGAAATTTTCTAAATTTTCAATACAATGCGATAGTATCGTTTATTATCCCCCGCCGCCGCAGGCGGAAAGGGGAATTTAGTTATGCTCTTCGTCCATCCGTCCGTCCGTTCGTCCGTCCGTCCAATTTCGTGCCCCCTCAATAACTCGAAAAGTCTGTCTTCATTAAATTACAGTTATTGCCCTTTGTAATTTTATACTTATAATTTTATCTGTTCCATATCTGAAAAACTACTAAAGCGACTGCGACGAAATTTCACATAATGATAGAGGGCAATGAGAAGAAGTGCAGAGCGCAATAATCATAACTCTGTCTTCGTTTAATTTAGATGCATTGCCCTTTCTAAGTTTATATTTATAATTCGTGTCTGCTCCATCAAATGAAAACTCGTATTCGCTCCATAACTGGAAAACTACTTGTGGGACTGCAAAGAAATTTCACAAAATGATAGAGGGCAATAAGAGGACAATAAGAGCCTAAGAACCATAACTCTGCCGTCATTTAATTTAGATGTATTGCCCTTTGTACTTATAATTTGTGTTTGTTCCATCACTGAAAAACTACTAATGGGACAGCGATGAAATTTCACACAATGATAGAGGGCAATGAGAGGAAGTACAGAGCGCAATCACCATAACTCTGTATTTATTTAATTTAGATTTATTGCCTTTTGTAAGTTTATACTTATAATTCTTGTCTACTCCATAACATGAAAACTATTAATGGGACTGCACATTCCACACAATGATAGAAGGTTATGATAGTAAGTGCAGAATGCAAGAACCATAACTTTGTCTTCATTTAATTGAGAGTTTTTACCCTTTGCAATTTTATACTTATAATTCTTGTCCGGAGCATAACTCAAAAACAACTAGACTGGAATGAAACATCACGAAATGACAGAGCGCAAGTAGACAAAGTGAAGATTGCAGTAACCTTAATTCCATCTTCATGAATAATAGAGTTATTGGCCTTTGTTATTCTATACATGAATATATATGTAAGTCTTGTCCGAAGCATAGCTCCAAAACATCGTTGGTTTTAACTTGCTATGTAAATCAATTTCAATTCAATATTGTTATAGTACCATGTTCATACCCTGAAGGCCAAGTTTTCATATGGGCGGCGTTTCCTTGTGGCGTTTTACTCTCGCCCAGATATGAAAAAATAATTACACTGTAATACGTATTAAGTCGTTAATTTTCAATAACTATCTTGTGTAGATTAGTATGTTATGACATTATAAATAAATGCCCATTTTTCGGTCAAATCATGTTTTATGTGTCATTATTTTCCCATACTAAGTTCAAACTGGCCTTCTTGACTTTCACATGTAGATGTAGGTGAACATACTGTTATAAGGACTACGTATGTTCACACCATTACCTAAGCGATGATACATTAATCAATAATACCTAATTACAGACACTTGACAATCACAGTGCAATGCCGACTTGAGTGATCTGGCCTTGATCGTTCAGGTACAATATTCTTTTTTTCGATAAGATCTGTAACAGTTAGCACATAGAAATATTTAAATTTGTTAAAATGCTCCACAAACACAAACACGTAGTCCACAACAGACCGACCACTATGGGATATACATGCATACTTATCTAGCTCCGTTGTGAGCCTATCGTTACGCACACACTACCTCTATGCATACTTATCTAGCTCCGTTGTGAGCCTACCGTTACGCACACACTACCTTGTGTCTTTGAGAATATCAATGAATACGGAAACTCTAGGTGCACGTCTTGCATTTTTGTCCACCGCAAATATACACATATTAAACGGATGGCGGGTGGTGTACAGTACTGGTTATACCCAGGAAAAGTGGGTAGTCTGCCTCCACCACAAAAAATTCGACCGTCATATATAACCTTACATGTATTGAAAATTACGTAAACACAATACAAACAAACAAACAAACATCATCTAAATATAATGTCAGTAAGATAGTCAAAACATGCCCTCTCGCATCTACCACTTGTGGCAAATACTTAATACAAAAGGTGTGACGTCATAGTTCTCACAATGGCGGCGCCCATATCCGTTTTAGAACAACCTTCAAATGGTCATAATATCTTATTAGTTTATTATCCAATTTTGACAGCGTCACAACATTCCCTTTAATAAGATGTAAGACATGTGACATCAGAAACACAAACAGGTTGACAATAGTGCCTTCGCCTGGGAAATGTCAATGCCAAAAAGACCACGGGGTTTAAACCAGGTTCTAGGTTGCACCAAACCTCACGCTTATCCTATTTTCATCCCAATAAAACGAGACATTGTAACTAAAGAAATCACCGCCAGGCTATATTCTCTAACAAACAAGGCAGCATTAACAGGCAATATAGGTGTAACACATAGATGATTATGTATATATAACATCCAAAATACTAGAAAGCCACAACGCAACTACTCACCGACTTGGCAAAAGGGAACATACCATTAAGGGTACGCCATGAAAATATTTAAGACAAACATCAAAAGCCATCGTCGTAAACTTCACAGGAATACGTTGGAGTGTATTTAAATACTCAGTAGATAGGTTTATAAGCGCGTTACTACCATATCGGTGCATGACCAGCTTCCATGGCGATATCGGTAGGGCGTCCGCTTCACATACAATCGTTCCGAGTTCGAACACCGCTGAGTGTACTTATTTTTCACTGTAATTTTTCCGGTCCGATTACATAAGTAAAAAAACAATTATTTTTTCTCCGTATAATAAAATAAATATTGCATCCTAGTGATGGTGCAAGTGAATGCTAGGTTAATTAGGATGGAGGTCCCTTGGAAACCGACGATGACATGCCAGATTATGTCTCTTTTTCAAAATAATTCACCGCCTTTTTATGTCCCCATATGTCAGAATTCCCCACCAAACCCATCCCATTGCCTCTAGACAAATACACACTACTGCTGACTACTACAAGTATTCGTTATTTCCTCTTGCAATCGTACAGTGGAATAGACTACCAGTCGGCAATGCACTGCTGCCGTCTGCTCAGTCACACACTCCATGCCATAGACAGGAAGCTTTGTTTTTAATTTTAAAAACCACTTTGTCTCTTCAGGCTTTTAACATTATAACACTGTCATGCCTTTATCTCACTCTCACTTGATTTTAAAACTATTTTACTTTTCTTTTATCTACTCACACTGCGTAGACGCGCACCTGCACATAATCACCGTGAGGGGTGCTGCAGTGTCAGTAGATAGATAGAATATTTTCAACATTTGGAAACATAATGTCTAAGCCTCGGTCGACATTATTTTCCTCAGGTTGACAATATGTAAACCTCATGTCAACTCCAAATTTAATTTTTCTTCTTTTTGATATTTTGCGCTGTCGTACGCTGTTGTAATGTCACACCCTGGAGTAACGTAACGGCAGGGCAGCATTTATTTTTAGTCCCCCACCGGTCCCGGGCACCCTGTCCGTCCGTCCGTCCTTCCGAAATGCTTATCTAGGCCATATTTTCAATAGTATAAGACTTTGAGATACCAAACTTGGTATGTGGATACATCTTGGGATAGCGGTGTGTCGCGTACCAAAATAAGGTCACTCTGACCTTGACCTTGACCTGTGACCTCTGTCATAGAAAATGCTTGTCCGGACCGTTTTATTTCAATACTATAACACTTAGAGATACCAAGTTTGGTATGTTGATACATCTTGGGATAGCAATGTGTCGCGTTCCAAAAAAGGTCATTGTGACTTTGACCTTGACCTGTGACCTCTGTCATAGAAAATGCATAGAAAATGCTTGTCCTGACCGTATTTTCAATACTATAACACTTAGAGATACCAAACTTGGTATATGAATACATCTTGGGAAAGCGGTGTGTCGCATACCAAAATAAAGTCACTGTGACCTTGACCTGTGACCTCTGTCATAGAAAATGTTTGTCCGGACCGTTTTTTCAATACTATGACACTTAGAGATACGAAACTTAGTATGTGAATACATATTGGGATAGCGGTGTGTCGCGTACCAAAATAATGTCATTGTGACCTTGACCTTGACCTGTGACCTCTGTCGTAGAAAATGGTTGTCAGGACCGTATTTTCAATACTATAACACCTAGAGATACCAAACTTGGTGTGTGCATCTTGGGATAGCGGTGTGTCGCGTACCAAAATAAGGTCATTGTGACCTTGACCTTGACCTGTGACCTCCGTCATAGAAAATGCTTGTCCGGACCGTATTTTCAATATTATAACACTTAGAGATACCAAACTTGGTATGTAAATACATCTTGGGATAGCGGTGTGTCGCGTACCAAAAAAAGGTCATTGTGACCTTGACCTGTGACCTCTGTCATAGAAAATGCTTGTCCGGACCGTATTTTCAATACTATAACACTTAGAGATACCAAACTTGGTATGTGAATACATCTTGGGATAGCGGTGTGTCGCGTATTAAAATAAGGTAATTGTGACCTTGACCTGTGACCTCTGTCATAGAAAATGCTTGTCCGGACCGTATTTTCAATACTATAACACTTAGAGATACCAAACTTGGTATGTGAATACATCTTGGGATAGCGGTGTGTCGCGTATTAAAAAAAGGTAATTGTGACCTTGACCTATGACCTCTGTCATAGAAAATGTTTGTCCGGACCGTATTTTCAATACTATAACACTTAGAGACACCAAACTTGGTATGTAAAAACATCTTGGGATAGCGGTGTGTCGCGTACCAAAATATGGTCATTGTGACCTTGACCTTGATATTTGACCTTCATCATAGAAATGTCTGGAAAATATTTGTCTGGGCCGGTGGGGGACAATTCTTGATGCTCTTGTTAAATGTTACCCTCCCAATCTCAATCATCTCTGAATCAATGTATTTCTAATGATAAAATCCGACGTCACAGCAAGTTTATAAATAGATATTGTTTTTTCCCCATGACCAACACGTTAGCGTAAATAAATCGGTGAACACTTTATTAGAATATGTATTATGTTATTTATGGTTTTAAAATGTTGATGTAATGTTCTTTTTTTTTTTCAAAGATATGAATAATATTGGTGTTGGCCATAACGTGTTATTTAAATCAAAACTGCTTAAAAAATAAATAAATAAAAAATATCCTCTTTTTTATAAGAACAAAATGGATTTTTTTACAGGTTTCATTTCCCCAAAAACATTTTTTTTCCGATATAATAAAATAAATATTGCATCCCAGTGAGTGTGACAGTGAATATTGTCAACCTTCAGAAAAATAATGTCAACCTCGGCTTCGCCTCGATCGTCATTATTTTCATCCGGTTGACAATATCCACTGTCACCCTCAAAGGGATGCAATATTTATATACTGTCACCCTCACCTTGATGCAGTTTTAATACAATATTGCATAACTGGCAGAGATCAATGAATGTTAACACATAGTTGTAATCATACTTATACATGGCATATACAGTGGAATAACTATTAGTAATGCGAAATACATTTTCATACAACAGCATATTGATATAATTTCTTTGGATGAAATGGAATTAATTACCCCACCCCCACCCCGTTTATATCATGTATACTTTGTGTGCTGTTTATATAAACTAATGTTAACCCTAAAACGATTTCAGAGATAGGACATTTTAACTTTAAACAAGAGCGGAGCATTATACGCCCGTTTTCTAAGATTTTTATGTTAAATGCATTTCCTAGGTATCAGGGCCCTGTTTTATCAAACATCTTACGATAAGTCTCAAATTTTAAGATAGTTTTTTTCACCTACGCATTCAATGTAGAAATAATGTGTGCACGTAGTGCAGAAATATCACCTGTATAATAAAATGAAATAAAATCACGTTTAGTTGAAAAGTGTAATTTATAGTGAAGCATTTAAGAATTGATTTACGATCAATATGGTCGTAGTTTGTTTCAAATAAAATAAAAGGGGTTGTTGTTGTAATATGTAAATCCTTTCAAGATTGTAGGTCAAAAGTTCATGAATATCATCTGGGAAAGAAGTTGTCATGATCAGGTCAAATTTGACCGACTAACCATAGCATCACTAGGGGTCGTTGTTGAAACAGTGATACTATTTGTATAGTTCTAGATTGTAGGTATAACAGTAAATAAATTACACCGCAAAAGACGTCTTTCATGATCTGGTTAATGTGACCTTAACCTTTGACCTGCTAACTCCAAACGTAATAGGAGTCATTGTTTTAGCAAGGGTACTGTTCCTGTAAAGTTGTTTTAAGACTAAAGTTACTTACAGTGGGGGGAAATATTTCTCAGGATTCGATCATTGAACGTCTCACTAACCAAGTGTGTTTGCACTGTAGTGCTGCAATACTGTACAACCTCCGGAATTTTTGAATTTTCTTAAAATATTTTCTTTGTGAAACTTAAAGTCTGAGGCTCGATATATCCAGCAAAATCACGGGATTGACCAATTTGTTTTCTTAAATATCCATAGTGTGTAGATACTTTGCTGACCTTGTCCAGTTCAAAACATGTAGGCATATCGAAACCTGTATGAAATAATAAACATGTCCTATTCGTGTCACCTGGAACAAAAATGTGTAACCTACTGACGCAAAAACAAAAGGTTCATTCTCTCATCAAAGGCAATGTACCCATGAAGTTTCATGGCCTTTCTTGAGTAAATTATCACACGGAATGTGTAATTCATATATGGTCATGTCGACTTTGACCTTGGGTTAGTAACTTATATTTTGATTACATTTGTAGCACGACATGCTAGAAGTACACATCAGCACAGAAATACAATTGTTCGCATGTAATGGATGCATGTGCGTTAGCGTGCATTACAACACAGATAAACTGTTTAATGCTACCATGTGTAATTATGAGATTGCGTTATCAAAGTGAAAAACTCAAGGAAACTGTTCATTTCTACCTTACCATGTGCAATTCTGAAAACCATATAAGAGTCGCTACCGTTCCGGCAGCGAATAACGTAACGTTGGGATGATTTCCTAGGAACGTTAAAACGGTTCGCCATAACCGGTATTAAGCTGTGTGACTTTTGTTTTCTACCCGTGTGACTTTACTTGAACAGTATAAGCGATGTTTAGGAATTCTGATAATCGGTGTTTGCATTTGTTAATCAATATCCTTCAATTTCAAAACATGCACTCATTATTCAGTATACATTACTTGAGCAATAAAATTTAACAACCATATAATCTACTGGTGCGTTTTCATTGACCGCCAGTATACATTACCCCTTTAAGACATCTAGGGGCATTGCACTTGCAAATAAAATAACCTTTGTCCTTGAGAATCGATGGTCAATTATTTCTCAAAATGTATAGTGTTTTGGCTTCGTAGTCCAGTTTAATAGTGGAGAATTCGAACCGAATAATGATAGTATAGCGTTCGCTCTACAGTAACGTACATAAATACAGAAAAACATGTATACCCGGTTCAGATATGATGGGCTGAAAAAAATGTTCCACAGTTGTTCGGATGGTCCTTCATTTTTATCGCTGGACTGTATGATAATTTGCCTAGTCTCGATTATCTAGACCTCTCGCGAGTCTTCTCTTAAAGAAGTCCGTACGATAGTCTGGAGTAAAGCTTCTTTAAAATTTGTGACATCAAAACGAAGTCTGGCCAAAAAAAATCACCGTCCGCTGATTGGTCAACTTCAGTTAATTATGGGAATCCGACGTCGTCAAAAATTACGTGACGTTGTGTAATAAAAGTGCTACCAAACAAAGTCAGCGGATCACGATTAATACTAAAAAATATTTTTTTAAACATCATTTTGTAATATAGATTATATTATGTTTTTAAAAACTACAAAAAAGAAGTTTATTGTATATTTAATAAGGACGTACACACATCCTATTGGAATTAATGTTGCGCGTAATACAACGTGCATTATGATGTTGCGGTTAAAATGACGTCACGTCGTAGTCAGGCCGTCTATCGGTCAAACATTTTAATGAACCACGAGTCCAGACGCTCGCTGGCGCTCGCAGTCAGCCTGATTGTGTCTGGATGATAGAAACTGTGTTTATCCCGTTCGTTTCGTTTGAAATAACGAAATCGCAACGTCTCAATGACGTCATCAGCCGAGCAGACGGGGGAGAAATCTAAAACAAATGCATGTTATCATATTGTAATCTAAAGCCATTCTCGACAATATAATTATATTAAGATGCTAATTAAATATTCTTCGAACGTTAACTTATTTCATTTACAAAAAATATATATCATCGGCTGCCGAAGGCAGACGGAAACCCACGAATGACGTTTTCTTCTTCTGAAAAATCCGCCAAATTTGGCGATGTTTAGAATGTTGACGTCATGAAAGTAAACATTAAGAGACGTCAGGTATTATGAATGAAATAGTCGGGGGAAAACGTTACGGGGATATTGGCAAAATAAAAAAGAAAACGTGTTTCTGTGTGTGTTTTTCCAGACAGGGAATGTTAGCCCATGTCCCTGTTAAAAGAAATTACAAATAACTATTCAGGAGCGTAGCACGGCCTGTTTTCAACATACTCCTAATAAGCGCCCGAGTGGGGAAGGGTTTGTGAGTATAGGTGTCCCCCTTCCATTTCGTTTTAATATTTGGACCAAAATAGAGCTCGTACTTGTACAAGCGATATGTGTCAGGAATAGAGACAATTTATGCTCGCAAAAATGAGGTAAAATTGTACCTTCTCATACCCACACACCCCTCCTCTCCTTCTATTTTTCTTTTTTATTTGATTTTTTCAACTTTAATAGTGTCAATAGTGATTCTATACGAATTATGAAAAAAAACTTAATTATCAAATTGCTTTACATACATACGTTCGTGTATATGGCTCATTTCAGTGCCAGTGTGTTTTTTTAAACAATTCCAATTACCGTACATTTACTTTTCTGGTGGGTTCATGGACATAAATATACTGGATTCGAAACTGCCTATACGCCTCTTGCTAATTCTAGATTGATTTATTTTAGACCATATTATGTTTAGCTTTCTTTGTGTTTAATACATATTTTCTCGTTTTTGTTGCTAGATGTAATATGCCCTTTATTTTGAACAATGGTAATAAGTAATTGGCTGAGTTCGCTTTAAGGTTTTACCTTAGTTCATAGGGGATTTATCCCTGGCGCGAAGCACGATGGATGGAAATCCCCTTAACGGTATCAACTTTTGTCCACATACTATGAGTTTGAAAAACATTATCCCTTTGGTTTCGGATTTCGGCCAAGTATGTGAGAGTCAAGCATACGGAACGGGAAACCAGAAGCTACTTCCGCTGATCGGCAAGGTAATTTGTTTTCGGGCTTCCATGGCGATGTCCCTTGTTCGCCGCCATTCGCAACATCTCGCTATCACCGGAGAATGACGGAATTGGCCGACTACGTACGATCAATGACATCAGAACACTTTTTTAATTTCCTCAACTGGATAGGATGAATCAATACTGGCCAATTGTCTCGCCAGTTACCAATAATCGATAAATACGACTAAACGGATCAATTTCCATTAATGTTAGTTTTAAAAAACTCTATTTACTCTACTACTCAGGTCTTGCGTAAATGTCACGAGTCTTGGAAACAGACTAAGGCATTAAAATATATACTATTTAATGATGACGTCATCTGTTCTGACTGTGGTGTAGTGGTTAGCATGCTCGCCTGTAACGCAGGATATCCCAGTTCAAATCTCCAAATTTTGTTTTTTTAACTGTAATAATTAATTAAAAAGTCTTTTTTTTAAGGAATAAAATAAAAAAAATGAATATTAATTGATCGAATTTTCTGGAATGAATCTTGATTTAGATTAATATAACCGGAAACAAAAGATCTTAATGGCTCCAGTTCCCAGAATTTCCATGAAAGTCTGTATTCTTTTTTGCAAACTTATTCTAACTGATATAAATGTGTTTATTTGTGTATCATATTCATTTTCACAAGAGTTGTCTCTTGGATAATCATGTTTATTTCTATTTTGAATGTTAATTAAAGTGCACTTTTACATTTAACCGATGATCGAGTATAGGCTTTCATAAGCGATCATCATAATCAGATGCCTAACAAACCGATGATGGGTTTAAAACAATCGATTAATCGGTACATCACTTAGCGTTAACATTAAATATTTCAAAAATGTATTTTGCAAAAGCATTTGCGGTGATGTTTGTGGTGGTTTAATGCTAGTAAAATATGATGCCGAAATAATTTTAGTTGGCATCTTTTAGAATTAAAGCTGCTCTAATTAAAAGTACTAATTAACAAAATCCCAGCGTGTTCTTAGAAATTGTATCTAATACATCATTGTCCGATGTCAACCAATCGTTTCCGTTTCATAATTACAAACTAGACGTACGAGTGTATTAGAATTGTTGTTTCGTTAAAAAAACGAAAACTGAAACCATAAAACCTTGAGCATTTCGTTTTGTCTGTTATCAATATTATCACTGTTAATAGGCAATGTTGTATGTTGCGAACACGTGCATGTGAATCTCTGTCCCTTTTTTTAACGTAAAAAGGAAGATGAGTGCAATATCCTCAATTATACTGTTTGATATTTAAGGCGGTTGGCTGAGAAACGACGTAGTGCTGAGATTTGTATTAAATTGATACTTAAAGCTTCGTTGGTATCATTTAGATAACAAATTAGCAAAAAAGAGGTAGGTCAACTAAACTAAAAGAACATGTTCTCATCCCTGTTATTGATGTGCTTTTTGTTAATCACCCCTCCCCACTCGCCCCTACACACCCCACACACACCCGCACACACTCGCTTAGCTAGATCCACTTATTTAAAGAGCACTTATCCTTGCCACTATATTTTCTAGAATCTGTATTTATCTAACAAACTCCGTAACATTTTTTTTGCAATAATATGAAAAAGGCACAGCCTAAACGGGGATGTATCCAGCTTGAGTAATACACTTAAGGATGTTGGCTTGACAAGTATATATTTTTAGTGGTTTAGAAAGAATATGACTAGGCATTTGTCATATATACACGTTTTAAAGGGGTTGATGTACTATTTTCAATCAAGGTTTATTTTAAAGGTCTCTGACAAACTTGAAAAGAACTGAAAGAATTATCAAAATGCCATGAAAAATGAAGGAGATATGTTCTTTGCAAATTTTCAATAGGTCACATCTCCTTTATTTTTCATGGCGTTTTGATTATTATTCTCTTTATTTCCTCTTTGAAGAAATAAATTGAAGCAACAAGAAATATAATTCAAAGAAGCATATAAAATATAAGGATATATGAAATAATATTCAAAACGGGAATATAGCACATGGATATGTACACAAATTGGCAATCAGTTAGGCAAATGCATATATCATAATTTAAGTCATAACATAACCAGCTTATGTATTGACTATGGCAATAATCTCATTACTCATTAACATAATTTGCAGCGGTTCAGTTGTCTTTAAGTAGTCAAACAGCGTGCAGCAAATTCAATTGCTATTCTAAGGAATTGTTTATGCGCTCTTTTATCTGGAAGTGAGCATAATTGCCTGCCGATTAGATATTGCAGCTTCGTCTCATTTGAGCCTTTATTTATTTCGGCCAGCACTTCATGTCCAAATAGTTCTTGTATAGAATTAAAGAAAACGTTTCTGATATATACCTTTGTAGAACACTCTATGATTGCGTGAACTCTAATGTCAGTATAGAAGATGCCACACAAATGACATAGTGCATTTTGAGAAGGAGTGGTGCTCTGCTCGATCCAAAATTGACCAATGGTGCGTGCATTCAATAGGCTGTTGGAGTCAGTTGCACACTCCCAGATAATCGCTCTTTCAATATTGGAAAGAAGTAGCCTAAATCTGCTAAAGCAGTCATCCGCCTGTAATCGAAGATGCCATGATCTGGATTCAGAGGCAATGACCTTTGTTTTACAAAGTGATTTCCAGGCGTGTTTTGTTGGGAAACTACCACCTTGTATGTATTCAATTAAATGTGTAGAGAGATAATATTTCTGCAGTATGGTAACAATGGTTTCAATAGGTCACATCTCCTTTATTTTTCATGGCGTTTTGATATTTTTTTCAGCTTTTTCCAAGTTTTTCAGAGCTCTTTAAAATAAACCTTGTTTGAAAATAGTGCATCAACCCCTTTAACAATAGTTGAGCATTATAACGTACTTTTTTTATCTTGAATTATTTGTTTTTTTTTGGTAAAAAAAGTGTGGGTTACGGTCCATATATGTTTGCTTTTTAAAGTAAAAAGACGAATGAGGATTACAATTGTTTGTGTATGTTTTGAAAGATATGTATATATGTAATCGAAAATTAATTCTAAAACTGGAAATACTGTTCTCATCAAGTGTATTTTTTAATTTCAGATCCCATCGTCTTCTTCTCCGTGCACTCACCGACGCTTGCGTTTGCAAACGGCGTTCCACTGTTTAGCAATGTTATTGCCAATGTGGGAGGCGGTTATGACACGGCAACTGGACGCTTTACGTGTAGTATTCCGGGGTTATATCACTTCTCCGTGACATTCCTGGCAAACTCTTACAGTAGAGTCCAGGTTTACTGTTCTATTCGGCACAACTCGGTTAACATTGTACGGGCATATACGACGACTACAGGCAGTAACGGTATTTGGCAGTCAGCCTCCGCGTCCACGTATCTCAGCCTCGCCGTAGGAGATACGGTTGATTTGGATGGCTGTGGAGGATGGGATAACGTTGATAATAGTGACGCCTCGATGTTTACTGGCGCATTAATAACACCTTCATAATACAATTGTAAACAACTAAACTACATTAAAGATACAAACATCTAAAAGCGACTTTAATACTATCATAATTATATTTAACCAACTGAATTACCTTAAAATTAAAATAAAATAAAAGTGAGTTTAGTGCTAATATATACGTTCTTACAATTTCGGGAATACGTTCAATAACATTATGAAGAATGCGTCTAAATGAGTTAGATAACTATTATCGGGAATAATACTAGCAAAATCCATAGTATACTCCAAAAAAAGTGACTTCTCTGAAAGGAGATGAATATAAGTTTTGATAAGCTTGTTTTCAGATCTAACTATTAATAATTTGTACATAATATCTACATCAACAAATAAATAGTGTTTGTTCAAACCAACTAGTAAAGGGATCAATACTAACAACATCCATATTACAAACTTGTTTATGAATCGGCATAATAATGATCAACGACGTAATATTATATATTTACTACAATTTCAAAGCTGATACAAATAGAAACTACAACAAAGCCAATTATCAAGATACAATGATATAGTGTACATATTGATGAATCAAGTCATGAACAACATACACACACAATAAGTAGTGACATTTATACATGCATGCATATAAATATATGTATCTATATGGGGACAAAACCCATCGTTTGCTTCGACAATCGGTTTATGTTGTCTTTGAGTTTTGAGTTCCCGATAAAATGCTATATTAAAGACCCAGTATTTCTGTATCGCGGCCTTGGGTATTGGAAATAAAAAGCTTTAACTGTGGATACTCTAAAAATTTTCTCTGTTTACCTCATGATTGCGAAGTCTGCGTATTTTAAAATCATGACGTACGTAACGTACCGACGAACTACCAATATATCGGCTTGTTTTGTTATAAGCGGGTATAATTACAGTAGACGGGAGTCTCTTATGGTAGTATGCACCTACCATAGAGCCACTATTTCTTGTGTTAAAATTATCAGCCGTATTTCAATAGAACAAACCTTAAATACCATACGTGCATGCATACAACTCGCCCAAGAGACGATTGAAATGCAGATGTATTCGGGGTTTTGTAAGCCATTGCAAATTTAAAAAATGTTCATTGTTTACGTTGGCAATAATCTCGTTCTCGTGTGACGTCTCATTCCGTATTTTGGAACTTAACCCTGTCCTACTCTCACATCTGACACTTTCCGGTTGACGTTGTTTTTATGGGATGACAAGCTCGGACAAGTTCGAAAATCAGCCAGATCAGATCAGTAATACCAGAGCTATGGCCCTTGATTTGCTGCAAAAATCCATATTCTGCATTGTGAACACTCTAGCACCTTCATTTATTAATTGATCTTTATCAAACTTTAATTTAGTCTTTTGACTGTTACCTGTGATACGCAGGCTTCATATTCTCTGTTCTAAGCTAAATTCCATTTTGTTTATTTCGCCCATTGTTTTCTCGTTTTTGTTAGATATTGGAACCATACACCGCTGGCCATGGAATGGTGCGAAAACACCTCATTAAAGGTTCCATGTTCACCGTTATATGCATACCATCTTCGGGATGGCTCAAATGTATGTACTATTGTTAAATATTGCGTTTTGCTCAACCCGGGGATATAGGGCGTGAACGGTAACAAGCATTTTTCACTAACGTTCATAAATCGTCTCAATCTAACCGTGATTGCAATATTGTTTGTATTTATCGTGTTCGACGATTTCCAAATTTCTCTATTCATACTTTTTTGCACAGATTGTTAATATTAATGAATGCTCGGACTAATTAGAAAACCAGCCAGATCGGATTAGTTTCATTAGAGTTATGGCCCTTGATTTGCTGAAAAATGCTATATTCTGCATTGTGAGCACTCTAACACCTTCTTTATCAAACTTGCACAGATTGTTATTCTTAATGAATGATCGATCATGTTTGAAAAACAGCCAGATCGGATCAGTAACACCAGAGTGATGGCCCTTGTTTTTTTTGAAAATGCCATTTACTGCCTTGTGAACACCTTAGCAACTTTGTCACAAAATGAGTGCATAAATACTAAGTTTGTTTAACTGTATTTGTCGGGTGTATTTGTCGGGGCCTCCTTTTCCCTGATTTGAATAGGAATGTTGATAGATGTTTGCCAAGCGCATCACTTTTAATCGATGCGTATATCTAATAATGATTTTTACTAGTTTTATTCTATTGATAAAGAATAAGTCGTTTTGGCTTTTATTTCATCAAAATCCATCATGTAGTAAGAAAGTTATTATTTTACACGTTGTGTATTTTGATTAAATTTGCCAATATTAACCAATGCGGGCCTAACTAAATGTATAGATTGTTACATAAGATACAGTTCAAAACCACGTCACAGCGAACATGACATGTGTATGGATTGCGTGTTCAGTCAGGTACACGTGTAATGGCTGTATAAGTGTTAAGACCATGTCACAGGATCGCATAAAACTCTCTTGGGTAGTAGTGACCAGTACAATTACGGAAGTTGGGTAAGTCAATATTTATTTTATTCGTTGTAAATTTAAATTGTTGTTCGGAAGTAAATATCTGTCGGTGAAAGCCTAGATGATTTAGAAGGATATTGGCCTTATTTCTAGTACGTTTTCAAACACTAGCATATATTAGCAAATTATTGTCTGATAGATTATTGTGGCATATATTTACATTATCTGATAATGCCATTTGTTCTGTAGATAGTGAATGGAATACGCGATTCAGATTGTAAGTACTCTTTCTACGGCGGGTTCTAACTGTCATTATTTCATTGCATGAATATGTATTGTTTATTGAGCAGTATAAATCCCTCTGAGGTTGTTTATTATATTGTCATTATTATTCAATTCCTCCGAAGTCGTTGTACCATTAAAGCCTATAATGTGTTAATCGGATGTAGAACCAGTTATACATTCAGTCATGTTGTCTACGCTCGAAAATTATTTATAATTTGCATGGTTGAATTATTATGTTGTGTTACACGTTTTGTTAAAGGTTAACATCATATTAATTCGAAGAAGGTTTAGAATTCGGGTTTATTCGTTCTGAATATATAAATACCGAAAAGATCATCCCTCGGAAGCAACAAACACAAACAAGAGAGAAACGTAGCAGACTTGGTTTTATTGAGTCTGTTCATGAGGGGTAATTATAAGATGCAATATTCTACTTTAAGCAACACAGAATGGGCTTGATGATCCCAAAGGACCAGTAAATAATAACACTACTGATTTGTAGTCGAGGCACACTTTTACGGCCGCCACACAGCACTAAGCGTGAATGTCAATAAAGATTGCTTTTGATAATACATGTAAGAATGAATATATGTTTTGTATCCCTATAGACGCTAGGAGCGCAGGTAGAGCGTATTGTCGGGAGCGTGGTCTACGGGGTCGTATGTGGGGAACGCCGTCATAGGACGCGGAAACCGCATCATTCGCTATTTGGTAGCCACGGGGACGCTAGGCAAGTGGGTCTAGTTGCGCAGATACGGATAACGTCACCAGATGTGGAATAATGGGACTGAAGCCATCGCCGGAAAGGGTCGCGCGGGTTGGCGTCACGTGGGAACTACGTCACGATATAGCTTTGAGACGAAAATAGCTTTGATATAGCTTTGATATTTCTGTTTTTCATAAAAACAGATATTCAGTCTGATTAAAACCGAACAGTATATTAATGCTTAATTAAGATAGTGAATAGGGATTCATAAAACGTGTATTGAAACGTGAAATGCTTCAAAAACCTTGATATTTCTACTTTGTCATAGATATTCATTTGTAAATATTTTTATCTTGGTGTAAATAAATTTGTAAATTTATTTATTCTTGATTCTCCCTTGGTGAGTTGTCTCCACTTGGTCTATCTTGTTACAATTGTGTCAGAAATGGGATTTTCTGGCGACAACAATCCAAGATAAAATCTTAAGATTTGACAGCTATTGTAAAGATTCCTCCTTAAATTATTTAAGAAATAACTTAGTTTATTTTAACAAAAATGATTACTTTTTCAGTCACGACGATCCGGAGGTTGGTTGTGACTCTGTGACATCGGGAAGAGGAACACAAGACAGTCGGTACCTGGGGTGAGTCGTATTCTTGTAATATCCTGTGACCCGATGATGAACCACAGCTGCGTCGTAAAAAGCGTTTTGTAGTCATGCGGAGGCTGAGGGTAGGGTGGTCTGTCTGCCGGAAATGTCGTAAGTGAACTGGACTGTGATGAATTATTATTTGTGAATAATTACGTTAATATATTTGAAATTTGATTTTGACATGTGGTATTGGTAATTACATTTAAATGTAAGGGGAATCATACTTTATGTAGGTTATAATATAGACGGGTTGGTATTTTACGGTTGTCTGTGAATACACTTAAGGTTATATATACTTAAGGGTTCTATAGCGCACAGTTGTGTGTTATGTCCGATCTTTTTATATTTCTATTTCATGTGTATTATGAAGTGAGGTGTTGAAGACACGTATATTTCGTGTAGAATATTGGTATTAAGGTGGAGTAAGTATCTTTAAACTCCATAACATAGCTTAAAACTCCATAACGTAGCTTAAAACTCCATAACGTAGTTGTAGGTCTATAACATAGCTTTAAGACCCATGAAGTCGCTGTAATGTACACCCCGGTTATGTGGATTCGTGTTATGTACTACTAATGAGTCGTGCATAGATGCACAGTGTTATATTTGAAGTTAGTATATTTTATATACGTTAGTGCTGTTGATTTAAATAGTGTTATTTTAGTATACTGTGTTATATACGTCATAGTAATAGCCATGTGTAGTATTAGGGAGTTAATGGAGTTAGGGGAGACGTTTGGATTTGCAGGTGAAGAACTTAAAAACTTCGTTCAAGAGGAACAAGCCAAGGAGAAGGAAACGCGTCAAAAGGAGCGAAAATTGGAAGAGGTGGGATTTGCAGAGGAACAGAGAAGGTTAGCCGTTAGAAAAGAAGTCGAGCGAGAAATGGAAATCCAGCGATTGAAGGAGCAGGAATGTGAGAAGGAGAGAGAAGAGTTGGCACATAGGAGGGCGATGGAAATGGTTAACCAGCAGCACTAACAAGCGTTAGAGCTAGCTGAAGTAGGCAGAGGTAAGAATGTTGTTTAAAAACCTATTAATAAGATCAAACTGCCATGGTTCGACGAGGATAAAGATGATATGGACAGTTATTTGTCGAGTTTTGAGAGGTACGTCGATGCATACGGATGGAAGAAAGAGCAGTGGTCGTTGTACCTCAGCGAATTGTTAAAAGGTAAAGCTTTAGATGTATATTCCAGATTACCAACGGATGACTCCTTGGATTAGAGAAGCTCAAAGCGGTATTGTTAAAGAGATTCGAACTAACAGAGGAAGAATGTAGGAAGAGGTTCAAGACAGCTAGGCCAGAAAAAGATGATTCTTGTGTACAATATGTATGAAGGTCTAATAATTATTTAGAGTGGTTGTTTCAGTTGGGCGAAAGGACAGAAGCGTCGAGATAGCAAGCCAGACCCGGATAGGGGAAGGTCTTCATGTATTCCAAGGGTAAGTGATAATTTGTATTCTCATTGGAAATGTTATTTGTGTGGTGGAAATCATAGGTCAGTTGATTGTAGGAAGAGAGACGGTAAGCATCTCGTTGTTGCAGTCGAAGATGACAAGAGAAATGTAGTTGCAAGTGCGGGTATTGAAAATACAACCACATTCCTCAAGAGTGATAGAGGTAACAATTTCTTTATAGGACGTGGAGGAAGTCCAGGTCGTGGTCGTGGATGGATGCAGAGGACAGAAAGTTCGAGTTGCGTATTGGTATGTAATGATAGTTCAGAGCAGGTAAGTGCAGGTATGGAGAGCAATTGTCCGACGAATGAAGGTAAGATCAACGGGAAGAAGGTGAAGGTCATGAGAGATACGGGAACAATTGCGCAATGGTAAGAACACATTTCGTTTGATATGACCAATATTTACGAGGAGAACAATGTTGCAAGTACATTGATGGGTCAGTCAGGACATTATTTCCGTGCAGCTTTAGTACAAACGCTATATTTTAAGGGTAAAACGAAAGCTTTATGCATCGATTCACCGGTGTATGATTTGGTTATAAGTATTATTACCCAACACCAGAAGATGTAGTGAATGCAGTTCAGGCTAGAGCACAGAAGAAGCAGGAAACGAAGCCATATCGGAAGTTAAACGTTCCAGATAAGATTTTAGATATTTCAAGGTCAGAGTTACAGAAACATGACGTTACGTTGGGAAGCACGAGAAAGAGAGCTAGGGTGGTCATGTAAGGTTGTGTAAGGGGAACTGGAAATGTAAGATTCCTATAATAAGAATCAGTTATTATATAGAGAGTATCAGTCTAAGGACTAGAACACAGAATACCAGGTGATTTTCTAAAGAAGTGTCGAAAAAAAGTTATTAAGATGGCACACTAGTCGTTAAAAGGTGGAGATTTAGGTATTCGGAGAAGTTCTGATAAAGTAATATTTGATTTTCATTGTCCAGGTGTAAATTCTGAAGTAACTAGATTTTGCAGGTATTGTAGTAGTTGTTGCAGATCGGTTACACGTGTAAGTGTAAGCAATATGGCGAAAGAAATCCATTAATAGAGGAACCTGTTAGGAGAGTCGATGCAGGAGAGGTAAAGCAGTTAGTTTCAGAGGTAAGCATAGCAAAGGGTGATTCAGTAGAGGTTAGTAAGGATGTTGGCGGCCTACGCGATAGTGTAGTTATCATATATCAAGTTGTTAGTAAGTCGGGATGTAGTACAGTCAACAGGTATTGGACAAAGGGATACGGATGCGATGGTTCAGAAAGATATCAGTGTTAACCAGAGGATCAAGGCGGTACCAGAAAAGGTAACTGGTTATTTCACACGGGGTGATGAAACTAAGAGTGGTACATTGTAAAAGGTGTTGGTAGTATTTATGCTTGTTATGGTTGAGATGGTTGTAATAGAATTGTGTAGGTTAGTCATGAGTCCAGACAATAGTTGGTTGTTAGTAATTGTTTGGTGTGATTCTACATTTCAGAGACAGTGGTTAGATATCTAACATGTAGGTTAGTTAAGACTTGCATAGAAGCGTTTGGTAGCGTCAACAGATCAAAACATTTTAGGAAGTCTGAACGATGGAGGTTAGCAATTCAGTCATTTGGTAAGAAATATGGTTCAAAGTCTAGTCGAAGTAAAAGGAGTGATGTTTTTAGACTTAATAAGGTTATTAAATGAGGTCTGGGAAGCGGTAGTGATGATAGACCAGGAATAGAAAGTGTAGGAGTATACTACTTGAGTAGGATAGAAACACATCTTTAGGTTGATGACAGGAGATAGTTCTTCAGCTTTACTGTAACTAAGGTGAATTGAAATGTAGATCATAGTTGAAGTAGTTAGGGAGCTAAATATATGCTAGTAGAGGAAGCTAGTAGAGGAAGCTAGAAAAGTTAGTGTAAATAATGTTATTGTGATAACATATATGATTCATAACCACTTTTTCTTAGGAGGGAACGTGTTGTAACAAAAGGAGTGCATATATACTTATAGAGCTTTTTTAACTGTGTTTCTCGGGGCCTGATTTTCCCTGATTTGAAAAAAAAATCTGATAGAATTTTGCGAAGCGCATCACTTTTATTCGATACGTATGATGAATGATCTTTTACTAGTTTTATTCTATTGATAAAGAATAAGTCGTTCTGGCTTTTATTTTCATCATAATCCATTAAATATTAAGAAAGTTATGATTTTACAAGTTGTGTTTTTTTATTAAATTTGCCAATATTTACCAGTGCGGGCCTAACTAAATGTATAGATCATTACATAAGATAGAGTTCAAAACCACATCCCAGGGAGCTTTCCGAACAGTCCGGAGAAGATGGCATTTGTATGGATGGCGTGTTCAGTCAGGTGTGACATTGGTATACATTGGTGTGAAAATTATAAGACCATGTCACAGGATCGCAAACAACTGTCTTGGGTAGTAGTGACCAGTACAATTACGGCAGTTGGGTAAGTCAATTTGATTTATTTTTGTAAATTATTGTCAAATTTAAATTGTTGTTCGGAAGTAAATATCTGCCGGTGAATAGCAGGATATTGGCTTTATTTCTAGTACGTTTTCAAACGGCTGGATGTATTAACAAACTATTGTCTGATAGATTATGCTGGCATATATTTACGTTATTTGATAATGCCAGTTGTTCTGTAGATTGTTAATATACAATTATTGCCTTTTGATGAGGTCAATACATTGTTTTATCGACCTGAGAAAAGGGATATTGACCGAGGACGAAGTCCGAGGTCAATATCCCTTTTCTCAGGTCGATAAAACAATGTATTGACCGATATTAAAAAGGCAATTATCGTTTTATTATAAAATCCCAGGGGAAAAATTCTAACCCAAGTGTCTTTAAAAAGTTGACAACAACCGACAAAGAGTGATCTCAATAGCTCACAAGAGCTTTTGGCTCAGGTGAACTAAAACTGAACAATAACATTAAGTAAATTTACATATAAATGTATTTTTTTACTATTAAACACACAAGATTATATCTGTAAATCAATAACAATAAAACTGTCAACAATGACAACATATTTTAATGAAGTTCCAATTGGGAGGTATTAACTTTTATCACATGTGAAAAATATCAAAAGGTCAATATCCCTTTTCTCAGGTCGATAAAACAATGTATTGACCGATATTAAAAAGGCAATTATCGTTTTATTATAAAATCCCAGGGGAAAAATTCTAACCCAAGTGTCTTTAAAAAGTTGACAACAACCGACAAAGAGTGATCTCAATAGCTCACAAGAGCTTTTGGCTCAGGTGAACTAAAACTGAACAATAACATTAAGTAAATTTACATATAAATGTATTTTTTTACTATTAAACACACAAGATTATATCTGTAAATCAATAACAATAAAACTGTCAACAATGACAACATATTTTAATGAAGTTCCAATTGGGAGGTATTAACTTTTATCACATGTGAAAAATATCAAAATGTTTGTAAAATTATCACATTGTCAACCTCAGAGAAGGGAGTTTAATCAATATTAACAATAAACTGTCAACAATAACAACATATTTTAAAGAAGTCTCAGTTGAGCTATTAACTTCATCCCGTGAAAAATGTTGCGGCGTTTGTTAAGTTATCACATTGTCTTATCAACCCCAGAAAAGGGATATTGATATTGTTTTATGACACATTGTAATTTATGGTTATGTTTTGACAGTTGTACATGATAGGCATTGGCAGTTGATTCAATGATTTTCTGTTTACATTCACCTGACTAGAATTGGACACACTGTAATTATTTGTCGGATTAGCAGGAATGGACATCAACTGATTGTCAAAATTGACCTGGTCATTCGGATTAGCAGGAATGGACATCAACAGATTGTCAAAATCATCGTGGTCATTCGTAAAACCTTCCATTACAAGGTCTCTTATAACTTCTTCTGACTGTGAGTTGGTTAAAGGCTGTAAGGTGCCAATGTCAATGTTGTCCAAATCATTTGTAACAGTTGCAGATTTTCCTTTAGTTTTCTCACTTATTTTCTCTGACATAAGCTTTTTTGTAGCTTTGTCTGTTTTCCCAGAGTAGGTTTTCAGTGAAGATTCCGACCTGTGACCAGTTACAGTCATAATATGTCTACTTGGTATCTGAGCTACGTCTAATACGTGAACGGTTGTTGCACGACATGAGTGGTTTGTGTATCTCACAGACAACTCAGAAGCCACGCTTATTTCCGACATGAAAGCACCCAACTTATTATGTCCAAGTTTCACGTTATCGAAGTAAATTCCTTCAATTGGTTCCTTCCTTGGCTGTTGAAAAAATGCTGGACACAGGGGATTCAGGCGCCGGACATACTTTATGAAAGATCTTACAGGACATCTATCATTCCCTGTAATAAACATAAATTTATAAATAAAATTCTTTACATCTGCTATGAATTCAATTTAGTGCTATATTGTAAATTTTTCCGATGTATTTTCAAATATAAAATTTGGTGTCCTTGACATAATTTTACATACGACTTAAGAGAATATAAGCATCGTCACTTTAGCATTGAAGTATACATGGGAAAATTTACTAAGAAAAAAGTTTTTTTCTCCAGTAACCCGACCGACCCTAGTATTGAGCCCCGACCCAAAGTTTTTTAGCATATTTTTTTTGTGTTAAACATACTCAAATAATGTAACATACCTTTAATTTCGAACATTGCACCATCCGAAGATCTTTCACTGTCATCTTGGTGATTTTTTGTCTGTTCGTCTCTTGTCTGGTAGACATACAGCGAGCCGTTTTCATCTGTGGTCACGGCAAAGTCGTGCCTCGTCAACTGTGCCAGATTTTCTCTGCCTCGTCTTCCAAAATGAAGCATGATATCAAGGAAAACCTGAAAATGTAAAAATAAATCATATAATTATCATTCATAATACAGTAACAGGAGCGGGTCCAGGATTTCAGTTAAGAGGTGGTCCAATATTAGTGTGCTTTTACAAAATTAACGGATTTTAAGGGGGTTTCCTTCACTGGATCCGCCAGTGTTTTGTGGCCAATGCGGTTAAAGTCATTTATTACAGATAACTGCACTAAAGTAAGGTCATACGAAATCGAGAGTCAAGAAGAATAATGATTTTATTTAAGTTAGTGCATATTTATACATGTCTACGGATGCTGGGATGATTCTTTTATTGTCAGCGTTCACAAGACGGCATATCAGTATAAATAATGTCAGTGTATGTATTGATAAATGAGTGCAGGCTAAAGCTGAATGAACTAAACTATATTTAAGTCTGCTGAAAGATGAGAGAAATTTGTTGACTTATTTTTACCTTGTACTGTAAAAGTTGAGCATCTTCCAAGTGTCCGGATGTGAGATATTTATATGCTCGGTCTAAATCTGGATCGCTAATGCTTGGATAGTGGTCGACGGCGGCCTTTCCCTGTCGTTTGAGCTCCTTTTTCATTGACTGGAAAGCCTTCTTGGATGATGCAAATTCGTTCCCTTTCGTTATATCAATACTGTCAACAGTTCTCTTTTCTTCCAAATACCTTTGAATACCATGGCGGTATGCTATTAAAGTTGATTTTTTGTAAAGTTCTCCTTTTTTATTTCTCGCCTCGAGATAGAAATCACTCAACAATTGATTAAGTTCCTCTTTTGGTAAATTTACAAAATCTGCTGATAAATGTCTGCACGCTAAATACTCCCGAAGTACATTTACTGCAGTAACTGTTGACTTTTTGGTGTTATCAGAATTTACGTCTTCTAAAATTTAGTTTTCTGTTCAGACGACAACTTTGCAAATCTGTCGGCGTCCATTTTGGTTGTTGTGACAGAACCACAGTTGTAACGCCGAATTTGATTGGATGATAGTTAACATACGTCATTGTATCATTCGTCCCCAGCGCGTTTCGCTCGTGACCATTTTCTAGCCCCGCCTACGAGTCAATACGAAAAGTCAATATGCATTGTTAGCCTTTCCTCAGGTCAATACGCTTTTTTATAGGGAATCATGTGACCACCGTCTGTCCAATCATTTTCTTTTAAATTTTTGATTTTATAATAATGTTCATTATTTCATTGTATGTATGTGTATTGTTTATTGATTAGTATAAATATGTCGTAGGTTGTTTATTATATTGTCATTATTGTGCAATCCCTCTGAGGTCGCTGTATCAGTGTATCCTATTATGTGTTAGCGGCATGTAGAACCAGTTATTCATTCAGTCATGTTGTCTATGCTTGAAAATTAATTATAATTAATTATAATTGCATGGTTGTATTATTATGTTGTAAGTTTTGAGTTACATCTAGAAATGTGAGATTTCATTGTTGTTAAATTACATCTGTAATTGTATTACACGTTTGGTTAAGGGTTAGCATAATATTAATTCGAAGAAGGTTTAGAATTCGGGTTTATTCATTCTGAATAAAGTTATTAGGTATAGTGATATCTTTGTGCTATTGTAGGAATACATGTTTTTATAACATTGTAGGACTGAGTATATATGTTGTAGCCGTATAGACGCTAGGAGCGCAGGTAGAGCGTATTGTCGGGAGCGTGGTCGTAGATGGGGAACGTCGTCATAGGACGCGGGAACCGCATCATTCGCTATTTGGGTGGTAGCCACGGAGACGCTAGGCAAGAGGGCCTAGTTACGCAGAGACGGATAACGTCACCGGATGTGGAATACCGGGAATAGGAGCCATCGCCGGAAAGGGTCGTGCGAGTTGGCGTCGCGTGGGAACTACGTCACCGGAAGTATCGTACCGGGACGAATAGCAATCGCTAAAGAGGGGCGTGCATAGAAGCATTGTAGAATTGCGTGATAGTGAATTCGTGGAAGTGAAGTATTCGTGCCTGACACTGAACTGTACCGGAGGGACTCAGCTAGATATAGCTTTGAGACGAAAATAGCTTTGATATACTTTTGATATAGCCCTATTTCGTCAAAACAGATATTCAGTCTGATTAAAACCGAACAGTCTAATTAAGGTAGTAAGTAGGGATTCATATAACGTGTATTGAAATTTGAAATGCATTAAAAACGTTGATATTTTTACTTCAATCTTGTAAATAAATGTGTAAATTTATTTATTCTTGATTCTCACTTGGTGAATTTTCTCCACTGGTCAATCTTGTTTACAAACTTCGAAAAACAGCCGGATCAGATCAGTAATACCAGAGTTATGGCCCTTGATTTGTTGAAAAAAACGCTCTAGCAACTTCATTTTTAGATTTACTGGTCGAAGGCCAACATAGTTGATACGATGTCGAGTTGTCCGTCATCGTCCGTTGTTCGTTAACTTTTGCCTCGTGAACACGATAGGACCTTTATTATAAATCGGATCTTTACCAAACTTTACCAGGGTATTTAAATGAATGAAAGTTCGAACAAGTTCGAAAAACAGCCCGATCGGATTAGTTTCATCGGAGTTATGGTCCTTGATTTGCTGATAAAATGTTATATTCTGCCTTGTGAACACTCTAGCACCTTCATTTATTAACTGAGCTGTACCAAACTTACATCGATTGTTAAAAAACCAGCCAGATCGGATCAGTAACACCATAATTTTGCTGAAAAAGCCATATTCTGCCTTGTGAACAATCTAGCAACTTCATTTTTAGATCTACTGGTCAAAGGTCAGCAGAGCTTATGGGATGCCGCGTTGTCCGTCGTCCGTCGTCGTCGGTTGTCCGTTGTCCGCAAACTGTTGCCTTGTGAACACAATAAGAAAGGGGAAAAAATATCGGACAGTGAAGTCTTCATAATTTCTCGGATCTTTTCTAAACATTACCGTTTTTTTTATATTAATGAAAGCTCGGACAAGTTCGAAAACCAGCCAGATCGGAATGGTTTCATCGGAGTTATGGACCTTGTTTGGTGAAAAATGCCATTTGCTGCCATGTGTCCACTCTAGGACCTTTTATTTATATTTTTATAATTACCAAATTTACATAGATTGTTTATATCAATGGAAGCTCGGACAAGTTTGAAATCCCACCAGATCGGACCAGAAACACCAGAGTTATGGCCCTTGATTTAGTTAAAAAGGGCTTCCATTTTTCATCTGATCTTTACCAAACTTTACCAGGTTTTTAATAGCAATGAAGGTTTGAAAAAGCTTGAAAACCATGCAAATCGGATTAGCAATACCAGAGTTATGACCCTTGGTTTAGTTAAAAATGATGTATTTTGCCTCTTTAAGATGATAGGGTCTCCGCTTAGCCGGATTTCAACGAAACTTTGCAGGGATTATCAGTATCAAGCCTATTTGCGCATATCGTCACCGTGTTCCGGTTGAATGATTTTGGCAGAGTTATGGGCCTTTAAAGATTTTAGTACGCAAACTTTGTCCGGACTAGTTCTACTGAACCCCTGGCCGAATTTCAACTTTGCAGGGATGACCAGTACGAAAAAAGAAATATAAAAATATCGGACAGGGAAAGTAGCATTCAAGGAGGACAGTCAACCACAAAACACAGAAACAAACATAGAAACAGACAAACAAGAAGGCAAAAGTTATAATAAAAGTAAACGACATCACAAACACAAAGGGTTGACAATAGGGCTACCGCCTTGGAACGGTCAGTGGCAAAGTAGGCCACTGGGGGGTTTAAACCGGTTCTAGGGTGCACCAAACCTCACACTTACCCTACTGTCAACCCATTAAAACAGGACAGTGCAAATAACGAAATCCCCGCCATGATCTAATCTCTAACCAACAAGGCAGCATCAATAGGCAATATAAGTAAAACACAAATATGCTCGTGTAAATATAATACAAAAAAAACAATAGCCTAGAAAGCCACAATGAAGGTACTCAATGACTTTGCAGAAGCCAGAGCAGTAAGAGAATAAACCATTAAGGGCACGACAAGAAAGATCATGGACAAACATCAAACGCCACCGTCCCAATGAGCTTTACGTAGGCGTCATCATAGGGTCCACAGCCTGTCCGGTCATCGTACAATTAAAGAGGAAAGCATAGTGGCGAACTGTAAAAGGGTCCACCACCAAGCATGCAGTACGTTGCAAAATGATAGGGTCATAACCTCTTTTGATAAACTTTTTAACAAGTTTAACAAAGATAGTATGAAAGTGATCATGACCAAGAATCTTACGAAGTTTATAAATCACATCACTGTAGAAGTCAGGTTGTGATAGTCCTTGTCGCAGAAGAGTCCTTAAATTACTTTTATATTTGTAAAGAAGATCAAGGTTACGATAATAAAATTTTGCAAAGGTTTTACGAAGTTTATGGTAACGGTAATCCTGATTGAGTAATTTTTTAGTCATACAAAGATTACGATTATTAAAGTCCTCAACTCGAGTACAAGCTCTAGAAAAACGAATAAGTTGAGACAGATACACCCCATAAGAAGTTGCTCGGGGAACATCCCCATCCAAGTGGGGATAATTAACAATGTCAAAATTAAAATCATCTCTCTTGTCATAGATTTTGCTAATTATTTTACCATTTTCAATCGAGAGATCTAAATCAAGAAAAGAAGCGTTATTATCAGATATATTTTCTTTATTAAGCTGAAGTTCTTTATTATCAACCATAGTTGGAAAGAAAGGGTTGTCAATGTTCAGTATGTCATCCAGATACCGAGAGGTGTCATTAAAAGCTTCAATAACATTTGCCTGGGTATCTGGTGAAAGACTCAACATGAAATCTCTTTCATAGCAAAATAAAAACAAATCTGCGACAAGTGGTGCACAGTTCGTACCCATAGGGATACCAACAATTTGTCTATTAACGGTGGTTCCATACCTGACGAAAATGTTATCTAATAAGAAGATGAGTGCTTCACAAACTTCATAGCAAGTCCACATAGTATAATTGTCTAAACTGCCGTTAGTAAAAAAGCCGAATTGTGCATCATCAAAATTTCCGGCTGAAAGATTTCTGGCGGAGTTATGGCACTTTATACGTTTTAATGCACAAACTTTATCCGGACTAGTTCTCCTGAATCCCTGGCGAAACTCCAACGAAACTTGGCAAGGTTGATCAGTATCAAGCCTATTTGTGCACATCGTCGCCGTGTTCCCTTTGAATGATATGTTAGCGAAGTTATGACCCTTTCAATGTTTTAATACACAAACTTTGTCCAGATTAGTCTCTTCTAAACTCCTGGCCGGATTTCAACGAAAGATTTTACGGATGATCAGTACTAAGCCTAGTTGTGCATATCATCGCCGTGTTACGGTTGAATTATTTTTGGCAGAGTTATGGCCCTTTAACGGTTTTAATACATTAAATTTGTTCAGCTTGTTCTTCTGAACCCCTTGCCGGATTTCAACGAAACATGGCAGGGACGATCAGTACGAAGTCTAGTTGCGCATATCATCGCCGTGATCCGATTGATTTTGGCGGGGTTATGACATTTCAATGGTTTTAATACACTAAATTTGTTCGGCTAGTTCTCCTGCACCCCTGGTCGGATTTGAACGAAACATGGCAGGGACGATCAGTACAAAGCCTAGTTGCACATACCATCGGCGTGTTCCTGTTAAATGATTTCTGACGAGTTATGTTCCATTAGACACGAACTTTATCCGGACTAGTTTTCGTGAACTCATGGCGGGATTTCAATGAAATTTTGCAGGAATGATCAGTACTAAGCAAGGTTGCGTATATCATTGTCGTGTTCCAGTTGAATGTATGGCCCTTTTGCAAGTGTGTGAGACATCTGTATTTACTGAAAAGAACCTCTAGTTCTAATTTGGTAGGGTTATTTAGGAACTCGAGGCACAACATCATTATATAAAACGAATTTTGACCGCCTGCATATTTTGAGTCCCCTCTACAGGGGTGGAACTTGCGGAACTTGCAGTAATTTATTATAACAGAGTTTCCGCCTTGTGATGCTAACTCCCTCCATACCCTTTGAGATGTTATGTTCATGTGTGGTGTATTTCTTAGTTAAGAATGTATAGATGCACAATAAGTTTTCGTATTTTGGTTCCGTCTGCTTGGGCTCCCTAGGGGTAATCGGGTATTAAAACACAACATTTTTACTATCTTGTCCAAATGTGAATACATTTATCAAACGGGTTTTGTTACTCTAGCGTTAATGGGCCACTATGCATGGGTACTTGGAGGTATTTGCAGTAATTTCTGTTCGACTGCCATTTAGCTCAATGCACGGCAAAGGGTTTTCTCATATGTGCCACACCAACTAATATCCCCCACCTCCCACAACCACAGACTCCATATAGCCAGTAGAGCGATACAGGTCCTCTTGGGTCTCTTGTTTTTTAGAATTGGTTGTGGTCGGGTTTAAGTTTTCAAATACGGAACAGGACTCTTAGTGAGTTTTATGCATGCACGCGTGGTATTTAAGATTCAGTCTATTGAAATAAGGCAGTTGTGTAGGCAGGCATTGCTTGGTGTCTTCATAAACCTCTTTTGATGGGGTCGATCCTGATACCTACCTATTTTATAAAGGAAGGCATCGTAGCTCTATGGTAGGTACACATCTTAAGACACCCGATATATGTGTTGGGCATATACCCGATATACCCGATATCTATATATACTCGATATAACAGATATACCCGATATTTCCGTACACCCGATACCCATATAAACCCGATATACCAGATATTTATATATATCCGATATACCCGATATGCCCGATATTCATATACCCGATATCCATATATACCTGATATACCCGATATACCCGATATATCCGTATACCCGATACCCATATATACCCGATATACCCGATATTCATATATATTCCCGATATACCCAATACACCCGATATACCCGATATAATCGATATACCCGATATTCATATATATCCGATATCCATATAAACTCGATACAGATATACCCGATATACCCGATATACCCGATATACCCGATATGCTTATATACCCGATATGCCCGATATACCCGATATACCATACATACCGATATATCCGATATTCTTATATACCCGATACCGATATATACCCGATATACCCGATATCTACATATACCCGATATACCCGATACACACGATATCCATATATCGTGTATATATGAATATCGGGTATATCGGGTATATATAAATATCGGGTATATCTGTTATATATGAATATCGGGTATATCGGGAATATCGGGTATATCGGTATATCGGGTATATCGGTATATCGGCTATATTTGAATATCGGTATATCGGGTATATCGGGTATATCGGGTATATATGAATATCGGGGTATATAGGGTATATATGAATATCGGGTATATCGGGTATATGTGGATACCGGATATATCGGGTAAATATGAATATCGGGTATATCGGGTATATATGAATATTGGATATACCGGGTATATATGAATATCGGGTACATCGGGTATGTATGAATATCGGGTATATCGTGTATATCGGTTATATATGGATTTATACCCGATATACCCGATATACCTGATATACCCGATATACCCGATATTCATATATATATCCGATATACCCGATATTCATATATACCCGATATACCAGATATACCCGATATCCATTTGAATCAGTAGTTAGCATCTATTGTGTACATATTACAATAGAAGTGTGTTTATATAACAGATACACTGTTAGAAGTGTAATGGAATTCGTAATGCACTTTTAATATTTATACTTCTTTATAATACATCCTTTAGTTTTTCTTACTTTCTATACCTTGTATAATTGCGTTATTAAGCCTACGTTACCATAATTTACGTAACCTTGTTAAAATAAAGTTGTTTGGTTAAAAAATTAAGAACATTAAAGACGTAAAAGGTATTCTAAACCTTACAAATATCAAAATCAAATTCAAATTCTATTCAAATTCTTTTTCACTTCTGTTCATACATAACAGCATAAGCATATATCAATGGCGACAATTCTAAACACGTATACATCAGGAAACGACTATATACAAAATATTTAACAGTGCGGTTTAAAAGCCTATTAGAAATATTATTTTCAACTACAACAAAATAGTTTCTGACCTTGATATAGTACATAATACTCCTAAGGAATGTGAATGCAACACATCAAAATTTTGCTATGCTCCAGCAGGTCATGTTATCACTGGTAATTTTGATATTATTTCTTTGCATGCACAATAGTATTGTTTGTGCCTTGTGGCGACCGTAAAAAGTCTCCTCGTACATCCAATCAATATTGTTATTTTTACATCCTACAGGAATTGTATGACATTCTTTGATCCAGTTTTTCCTTAAACACGTGTGTTTCATATACCGCGTTGAAGGTTTTGTAAAACGCCTATTAGAAATATTATTTTCAACTACAACAAAATAGTTTCTGACCTTGATATAGTACATAATACTCCTAAGGAATGTGAATGCAACACATCAAAAGTTTGCTATGCTCCAGCAGGTCATGTTATCACTGGTAATTTTGATATTATTGATAAACGTATTCGGCATTTGGTTTCGAAAGGTCCTAAATATAGATTACCTTCAACTATTGATTTTAATGCCTGTCTTGCCCAGATCGCCCACTCCATTGAAGATTTTAGTATCAAATGGTGTCGTAGAGAACATGCGGACCCAAACTCACTTTCTACTTGGAAAAAGTCAATTCTGAAAATTATAGATACACGTATTAACTTTTATAATGCTAACCCCTCTTTACTTCCTCCGAGACCTAGGTTTTCCTTTCGTAATTTAAAATCGGGAATTCAGGAATTTCATAATAAATTTGTTTTAGTTCCTGCAGATAAAGCAGCTAATAAT
The DNA here is from genome assembly GCA_037043455.1 of Cyrtodaria siliqua. Lineage (NCBI taxonomy): Eukaryota > Metazoa > Mollusca > Bivalvia > Adapedonta > Hiatellidae > Cyrtodaria > Cyrtodaria siliqua. The sequence continues at coordinate 7,895 of JAWPHD010004544.1, read as the reverse complement.
GTAATTATTGTTTGACGCCTACATTACGTCAATGTTTTATCTCTGGAACTCGGCAGCACCATTTCGTATACTCCAGTTAATTCTACCGAGGATGATGTTGTTTCCGCACATATCACTCGGTGCACTACTTTCAAGGCTGGTGTAAACGATAAGCAAAATAAACTGCCTACTATGTACTGGATTCCTAAATTACATAAAAATCCATATAAGGCTCGCTTTATTTCGAATTCTAGTGCCTGCACCACAACAAACATCTCCAAATTTTTAACTTCTTGTCTTACTGCCGTTAAAGATCACGTTAAACTGTATTGTGATAAAACTTATGAAAACTCTGGGATTAATTTATTTTGGTCTATAAAAAATTCAGGAGACGTTCTTGATAAAATGTTCAAGAAAGGTCAAGTTTCATCAATAAGCACTTATGAATTCTCTACACTATATACAACCTTACCACATCACCTTATTAAAGACAAGCTAATTTCTCTTATTTAAAAAAACATTTGCTAGAGAAAATACTACATTTTTGGCATGTAATAATATAAAAGCGTTTTTTACTAACGGCAGTTTTGACAATTGTACTATGTGGACTTGCTATGAGGTTTGTGAAGCACTCATCTTCCTATTAGATAATATTTTCGTCAGGTATGGAACCACCGTTTATAGACAAATTGTTGGTATCCCTATGGGTACGAACTGTGCACCACTTGTCGCAGATTTGTTGACATATTGAACATTGACAACCGTTTCTTTCCGACTATGGTTAATTATATTTATCCTAAAGAACTTCAGCTTAACAAAGCTAATATATCTGATAATAACGCTTCTTTTCTTGATTTAGATCTCTCGATTAAAAATGGTAAAATAATTAACAAAATCTATGACAAGAGAGATGATTTTAATTTTGACATTGTTAATTATCCCCACTTAGATGGGGATGTTCCCCGAGCCACTTCTTATGGGGTATATGTGTCTCAACTTATTCGTTTTTCTAGAGTTTGTACTCGAGTTGAGGACTTTAATATTCGTAATCTTTGTATAACTAAAACGTTACTCAATCAGGGTTACCGTTACCATAAACTTCGTAAAACCTTTGCAAAATTGTATTATCGTAACCCTGATCTTCTTTCCAAATATAAAAGTAATTTAAGGACTCTTCTGCGACAAGGACTATCACAACCTGACTTCTATGGTGATGTGATTTATAAACTTCGTAAGATTCTAGGTCATGATCACTTTCATACTATCTTTGTTAAACTTGTTAAAAAGTTTATCAAAAGAGGTTATGACCCTATCATTTTGCAACGTACTGCATGATTGGTGGTGGACCCTTTTACAGTTCGCCACTATGCTTTCCTCTTTAATTGTACGATGACCAGACAGGCTGTGGACCCTATGATGACGCCTACCTAAAGCCCATTGGGACGGTGGCGTTTGATGTTTGTCCATGATCTTTCTTGTCGTGCCCTTAATGGTTTATTCTCTTACTGCTCTGGCTTCTGCAAAGTCATTGAGTACCTTCATTGTGGCTTTCTAGGCTATTGTTTTTTTTGTATTATATTTACACGAGCATATTTGTGTTTTTCTTATATTGCCTATTGATGCTGCCTTGTTGGTTAGAGATTAGATCATGGCGGGGATTTCTTTATTTACACTGTCCTATTTTAATGGGATGACAGTAGGGTAAGTATGAGGTTTAATGCACCCTAGAAACGGTTTAAACCCCCCAATGGCTTACTTTGCCATCGACCGGTCCAAGGGGGTAGCCCTATTGTCAACCCTTTTGTGTTTACGATGTCGTTTGCATTTATTATTACTTTTGCCTTCTTTTTTGTCTGTTTGCGTGTTTGTTTTTGTGTGTTGTGGTTGACTGTCCTCCTTGAATGCTATTTTCCCTTTCCGATCTTTTTATATTTCTTTAATGATGTGCATTAAAAAATATTTGGACGATTGTAATATAATTTATTGATATATTTCTTCCTCATTTCACTAAATTCCGGACAAATTAGAAGATAATGAAATGCATCACCTATATCATTTCAATTTACACATTTTCTTTCTTTCTTTAGCGGGTACCCCTCTTCACCGCCCTACTTCAATAGGCAAGCGATGATTTCTAGTTATAAAATATATATATCGTTTGTATACAATTTCAAGCAATAGTTTTGTACAGCTTCTTTGTCTAAACTCTGTTTTTAACAGTTGATACATATTAGTGTTTGATGTTCTAGCAATTACGGCACACCATTTTTTAATAAAAATATATTTTAATCTTTGATAAAAAGATTTAATTATCCACTTTGATTTAGCAAACATATGGCTATCCCAGATTCCCGAGTAACCAGAAGAACATAAACTATCTTTCCAATAGTCTTTCCATGCTGATTTTACTTTTCTAGATATATACAAATCGTGTGATAGCGAATACACCATGGATGATAACTTATAACTCTCATTTCTAATAATATTTTTTCTATCAGATCAATAAGCAATGATCCTGCTTTTTATGTCTATAGATAAAGGAGGATTTCCACTATCCCCATATACCATATAAAATGAGTTGATTTCTTAAGAGTAAAAATGAATTTTAAATATGTAAGCTGCACTCTTTCTAGTACATCAATATTTCCAATACCCCAAGTTTCGCTACCGTATTGGTTTCACGGTTTTGTCAAAAATATCAATTTGTATTTCAAAAGGAAGCGATAGTAATTTAATTTTTCCTAATAAAGAAAATAGAGCTTTGTTTGATTGTTCTGCTATGTATTTTTTTGTCTTACTGAATGTCCCATTTTTTTAAAAAAATCCTAGATACTTATATCCTTAGACATTTTCTATTTTATAATTTTTCAATTTTAAAATTTACACTTAGCGATGGGTTTCCTTTGCTAAAAATCATATATTTTAGTCTTGCTTACATTTAATGAAAGTTTCCATGAATCACAGCATTCTATAAAACGATTAAGTGCCAACTGAAAATATAATTCATTGTCACTAAAAAATAACAGTATCATCAGCATAAAGTAAAATAAATAACTTTAGATAAACATGCACATTGTTAATTATTGTTTCATTAATAATATCAGCAACGCCACTTCTACTTAAATATTCTTCTAAATCATTTAGAAAAATACAAAATAAGAACGGCGACAAATGTTCGCACTGTCGTACGCCATTTAAACATTTGAAAAATGATAAATTACCTTCCTCTGTAACAACGTTGGATCTTATACTATCATATATATTATGAATAATATTAAAACAATTCCCATTTATATTTTCAATTTCAATCACAAACTTACGTGTCCATGTTGTGTACAATGTTTTGTTCTTGTAATATACATTACACTGTGTTGTGTTTTTTTAAAATCAATTTCCATTTTTCGCATGTTACCAGAAATCATGCTTTTAGCCCTCTTTGATTGTAACAACTCATTTCGAACATTAGTTAAGCCTTTTAGAATACAAAATTTTGTTTCACATAATTGTTATACCTAGGATACATGCGTTAAATTAAGCCTACGTTACCGTAATATACGTTTCTTTGTTAAACAAGGTGTTTGAAAAAATAAGAACATTAACGGTTTTATATCCGAAAATTATATCAAACCATATGGGTTATAAAAAAACATACGTATCTATAATGTGAACAATGTTTTGTTATTGTATTGTCTGATACATGTGTGTGTGTTTTTAAATCATTTTCTATTTTACTTGTGTTACCAGAAATCTAGAAAATCAACCAATACAATATGAAATATTTTTATTGCAACATTCATTTAGACATCATCGATGGTAACAAAATTTGAGCTGACACGTACCCGAGTCAAGGCCGTTTTCGCTTCTTGGAGAAGAAGTTAGACGGGGTATGTAAGTTAATACTCGAACCACGTAATGCCATAAGCTTATACCACATGCAGAATATTAGACGTCTATCTCTTGTAATTTCTGTCAAAATTGTTGTTAAATATGTTTCTATATGGATCTATGTAAATGTGTGACATCAGGGGTGGGGCCAAATATGACAAAAGGCAGGGACAACACTTTAAAAAAATTGGTGGAGGGTCATATACTACCTTCACAATAGTAGACGTTTAACTCTTGTAGTTTTAGAAAGGTGTTTAAAAAAAAGAATTTGTCCTATATAATTCTATAAAAATATGTAGTCCCCGTGACGGGGCCAAATATGACCCCAGGGAACCCCATTTTAATAAATTGTGTAGCTTATGCCTTATGGAAAATATTAGACCTCTATATCTCTAATAGTTTCAGAAAAATATATTGTTTAAAGAAACCTGTTTTTTAATTAAAAGGGGAGATAACTCTAATATTAGCAGGAAACAGCTACCCTGTTGGCACTGAGGTCATTGCCGTGGATTTTTTATTTCTATACAATATACTCCATAACATGATACACGTAAGAATTTGCGACCTGAGATGGTAACAAAAAACTGTCTGGCCCATGGTATATTTTTTTAAACGATGTTTACAAATCGCATATTAAATAAATCCAACCACTAACATCACAAAGGAGACCAATTGGTATTCATATGAAGCGTTGGATAAACTACTCTGACTACTGTAGTTTAGTCAGCAGCATTGTCAGCATTTATATATACCTAAAATGGGAAAAATGGTCCGATAGAAACCACAGTACCCAAACACAATGGCACCGTAGGTCCGCACTCTACAACAAACACAATCAAATCAGCAAAGTACATTAGTTATTATTACTGTTGTTTGTTTTACAAATTTACACTCTCAATTTGCATTGCGTACTATCAAGAAAACTGTGTTATTGTAGTAGTACCGGTATGTCAGACATAGTGAGTTTTCATAGGTAAATATAACTGTGATCACTAAATATATGTACTATCCCGATACCCTGTTATCAGTCTTTTTTGTAAGATTAGTTTTTTTAAAGTTCAATCTTATATTTAATTCTTTATCATATTGTCATTTTAAGTAATATTATTTAAATGAGATGTTTTCTTACCTGTATATTTGTTATCCCAAAGCATTTGCCATTAATCGATATTGCCAATCAAAACATAGCTGCAATGAGCTGGGCATATATAAGGCTTGCAGTCATATTGCATCTCGAGACAGTCCAGACATAATGCGGTGCCATTGGGGGATCTTCTCTTGGTACACGGGCGACGGGACTATATTCCTTAGAACAACATATACCGATACTTCCACTCGACAAACATGAATTGATGCCACATTTGCTAGAAAAGAATGACTGGTTTGAATCCAGTTTCTTGGGTATAACCTTTTGATTGAAATAATGAAGTTTTAAGCTGTAAGCTGTATGTATTTCAACGCAGTCACCCACATAATGAGCGCGTACAATTGTATAGCATGGTGGACTTGACATCCGGAGAACCCGGGTGCAAGCCTCGCCCGCACCAATGAGTTTCATCGGTGTGTTATTGGGCAAGACACGTTCCCTCCTGAAGACAGAAGTAGCCTCGTACGCAGGATTGGGACTTAAACTGGGCGGTCCCGCGTATCGGTGTTATTTAAAGGAATAAAGTAATTATTTGGTATTAGGATTAGGACGTATCAATTCCGTCTCTCTGGGACGGGTCTAAATAACATATAACGTGTTGATGAATCGTTAAACAACATGTAATTCATTCAATTACGTTTCTTTAAAAGTGCATATTGAATAACCACTAAATTAAGGTAAAATTGTGCCTTTTATCAAAACACAATTTGGAGTAAATTCTTATATACTCAGTACATTTAAAAACACAACCTATTTGATTTTCGAATATGTTTAGTGCGCTGTTGTAGTTTTTTCAAATCAAGATTGTATTTATGTTAATACACAAGTCTGTTTGTCCTAAAGGTTAATATATGGCGATAAACAGTTGCATAAGATTGTATCTACTTCTTTCAGTTATAACACATTTTGTATGAGGAAGGCTAAAAATATCGGACAGGGAAAGCAGCATTCAAGGACGACAGTCAACCACAAAACACAAAAACAAACACGCAAACAGACAAACGGAAAGGCAAAAGTAATAAAAAATGCAAACGACATCACAAACACAAAGGGTTGACAATAGGGCTACCGCCTTGGAACGGTCAGTGGCAAAGTAGGCCACTGGGGGTTTAAACCGGTTCTAGGGTGCACCAAACCTCAAACTTACCCTACTGTCATCCCATTAAAACAGGACAGTGTAAATAAAGAAATCCCTGCCATGATCTAATCTCTAACCAACAATGCAGCATCAATAGGCAATATAAGTAAAACACAAATATGCTCGTGTAAATATAATACAAAAAACAGTAGCCTAGAAAGCCACAATGAAGGTACTCAATGACTTGGCAGAAGCCAGAGCTGTAAGAGAATACACCATTAAGGGCACGACAAGAAAGAACATGGACAAACATCAAACGCAACCGTCCCAATGGGCTTTAGGTAGGCGTCATCATAGGGTCCACAGCCTGTCCGGTCAACTTACAATTATAGAGGAAAGCATAGTGGCGAACTGTAAAAGGGTCCACCACCAATTCCTCACTAGCAATTCAAAAATACCCAGTGTTGCGTTTTCAAATATACTGAGTGTATTAAAATCTTCAGGAACAGTTATTTTATATGTATACATAGAACCATGTATGGCAGTCTTTGTCATTGTCGCAACTACCACCATCATTGGCAATAAACTTTCGATCTTTTTTAGGTAACTGTCAATCAATTTGCATTATTACTGCGTGCACAAAATAGAAATGATGCTTACTAACAGTCCCAGACCTATGTTATGACTGTACTTAAATACGAGGAATATGGTAAATAGCTGCTATTGTAGCAACTGTACCAATGTTTACAAATACTTTTCGTAGTTAGTACAGTAGTCAATATGTTACCCTTAGGCGTCTTCTTCATTGTTATTGTTTTGATTATTGACCTTTGCAAAAATGGATCGCGCAAATGCATATAAGAGATTTTAATTTCATATGCAGAATTCTTCATTGTGATTTATGTGGGTGGGGTAATTCAAACCAGTGTTCGAAAACGTTAAAATATACATAACTTACTATTAAAAAGCATTAAAATAGACATATATTTGGATATGTGTTGTGTTTACAAGGTTAACTATTAATTCGAGTCTTTATGTGTAATACATAATCCAAAAATCTCAATCATAATAAGTATTGAAATAACGCAGACAGCTAAAACTGGAATATTGTTATAAAAACCGAAACACTCTCATTTCTCTTATCTAGAATCATTTGGACTGTTTGTGTCTTTCTTGCAATATATATGTATATATCAGAAAATATATCGGAAAATTAAAATAATATTGAGGTTGTAAATAATTTTGAGGCAAGCTTATACTTTCTGTTTGATGCGCGTATCCTCTTTTCAACCTTACTGAACTTGTCCGATCTTTTTATATTTCTTTACATATGCAAGCAACCAGGTACGTTTGACGATTTGGCTGAGCTAAGTCTATCTAAACCTATCAAAACAATCCCCAATCCCGAATTCGTAATATATTTAAATCTTGGTATAAAGGTTGTAAATTACTGATTCTTACAATTTTATACATATAATGTAAAACTTATTAAATTAAATAAATGCATAAAAAAGTGTCAGTAGTGGGTGGGGTAATTTGACTTCCAATTTTAAGCATAATAGTGATTTTAGGCAAAATGCATTGCCCAAACAAAGCTTGTTTATTCTGTATTAAACTAAAATGAATTGCAAACTTAATTGCAAACTTTTAAAGTACCTTAACAATTATCAAAAAAACACAAAACAAAAACATAGTGTGCATAAATTATCATCTAAAAGTTGATGCCAGTATTAATTAAACTGTTTAAGCTACTTCAGTGGGACTACCTTGTCTCTCCATATAATGTTACTGATTGTATTACAGCCA
>JAWPHD010004543.1:0-184839 GCA_037043455.1 Cyrtodaria siliqua | reverse complement strand
CTCAGAGTGTGAAAAAAGGTTTTGTATGCCATTTTTCGTCACAGATAAAGGACTTGCTGTTCAAAATTCCCTGTACCAAGGGGTAAAATCTGTGACAGGGAAAAATTCTATCGTGACGTAGTACTGACTTGAAATAAGGTGGAGAAGATACTTTGTAAAACGTCGCCCAAACACAGGCATCAGAAATGTCCCGTTTGTTACACGACATACGCTCCAGCACACGTATCTGTCAACTGTTAAGGACTTTCTGAAGTCCCAGAAGATCACTAGTGCTCCCACCATCCAACCTTATTCTCCAGATTTAGCCCCGTGCGATTTTATTTTTTCCAAAACTGAAAAAAAATCCTCCTGGTCGAAGATATTTATACCCGATCTGCACTTGAGATTCTGCTGTCTTTATCAGTGGCTTAAGAGGTGTGCCAGAATCAGGGTACCGTGACGCATTCCAGAAGTGTACTTGTTCGGCTGCTGAAATTACGTATTTTCCACAAGGGGGAATTCCTTGAAGGGATGACAATGAAAAAAACAAATGCCAAAGTTTCAATCAAATTTCAAATCATGAATGTAATTGCATTACATTTGAGACACCCTTCGTAAAAACATGACTGAGTAAGGTATATTTTATAAGTGCCTTGACCAACAATACGACAAACCTATTCCTAATTAAAATAGTTTTAAACCCCGCATACTTCGGGATCAAATGACTGTGTACTTGTGATTTTCTTACCGGTTGATGGTTCCCGGGAAATAAAAGCCAAGCTTACTACGTACGAGTCGTTCCGATTACTCAGACTAGAGAATGAAATATGTTTGAACAGAATAATATATTCAAACCTGCATAAGAGACCACCTCTATTAAAAAGACCACTATGTTTTTAAAAGACCGCAGTTTTCAATACTCAATTTTATTTTGTTTAAGTAACATACACCTGTCTTAAGAAACCCACCTGTGTTAAGAGACATTATTTTGATCCTGCCTTTAGCAATCTTGCCTGCATTACCTTTTAACGATTATCGAGTGAATAAAGGCAATATGTTGACATCAGGAAAAACAGTCACATGTGAAATTAATATTTCTAGCAACGAGTAAAAGTGAATAAAACGTTATACAACTATCGCCTTTCCTACGGAAATTCTCTTTATGGATGAAACACCCAATGATATATCCCATCAACCAAAATGCAATTGTGTAAACGTCCTTTGTCGGTATCTCCGTACCCTGTATTTATCACATATAACAAAGGTTAAGTAAAATTTACAATAAAACAAATATCATATTACTCAAAATTTGGGGCTCAGTATATTGGAATCAAAAAGAGAGCGTGATCGTGGACCTTTGGAAACGGCCGAACACGATAAATACGAAATATTGCAGTCCTCGGTTTGATTTAGACTGTTCATGAACGGTAAGTTAAATAAGCTTGCTACCGTTCACGTTGCTCCTCCCCTAGCCCCGGGTTGAGCAGAACTCAAATATTCATAAAAATCAATAGTACAGAATGTTAACCATCCCGAAGATGGCATTCATATGGCGGTGGACATGCTACTTGTAATGTCATGATTTCCCATGTCCAGCGGCGTATGGGTCCCAGTAATCTAAACACAATTCTATGCCCCGACGTGCAAAATAAACAAAAAGGAATTTAGTTGGGAGCAGTCTGTTATGAAGCCTGCGCATCACAAGGAACAGTCAAAAGACTAGAATTAAAAAATCAAATCATACTTTCAGTTAAAATTGCGTTTTAATGCGTAATGATAGGTAGTTATTCCAACTTCATTAGCATACACACATGCAATATATTATAATGTTATTTTCGTTGGATTAAAACCTAACACGTGACGTCGTCTTTCTAACAGCTTACATACGCATTAAACTCTGTTCGCAGGAACTATCTTTTTATTGTGTGTGGTAGTCACACAATATGTTATTATCTTATTTTAAGTTATTTCCTCAATTCTTAACTTATCATTTGATAATCGACAAGTTTGAAGAATCTGATTTTAAGCGGGTTAAAACATCTCATTTTTGAATCAGAAAGTAGTGAGGGGAAAGGTGCAAAATACCATGACAATAATACACACACGCGCGCGCGCGCACACACACAACACACACACACACACACACACAGAATGAGCTTCAACTCAAGAGTTTGGTAATTTTGTTTAGTCAGAGAGTAGTTATATGATATAATTTGATCAGTAATTTTAGGATGTAAACCTGCCCAATAGTATGTTGGGCGTGTTGTGCCACTGGACACTACGTTCGCCCTCATGATAAAAAACAGTAACTCGAATTTAAACGGGGCCCGGCCCGGAATAGAATAATTCGTCTTCTTAACACATGTGGTCCCTTATAACAGTTCTCAATTTGTTTTTAAATGCAATTGGGAAAGTGAGAGGTTGTCTTAAAAGCAAACGATCATTTTAATAAAGCTGGTCTCTAAAGTTGAGCAGGGTTTTACTGCACAAAATGAATAGAGAGAAAGAATGAGAATGAATGACAGGTTTTACATAGACATATCATTTACTAAAAATACTCAAACCAACATCAAACATTAATAATAGCGAAACGTGTAATTGTGTCGTAGAACAGGTAAATAATAATTATTAAAAAATTGAGACGCGGATAATCAGACCCGACCCTTCACACACAATGATTGGGATTCCAGAATGGTGGCCTAAACATTTTACAGTAATACTGAATAATTTTCGTCATTGTTTTTGCCGAAAATAATTTTAATTTCCATACATATATCTGTCTGTATTTTATGAGTCAAATCAGCATAATATCTACATATATTTACATGTAACTAGGGTTTTCAGAATCCGTTATGATTGATAAGACATCAAACTAATGAATATGTCTCTGGTAAAGTATCAGTTGCTAGCTTTATTGGAAATTTGGTGGAACATAATAGCTGTATAAGTTGTGTCTATTTTAATTGTGTTGTGTCCATTGTATCGTGCAAGCACTGGATGCCGAATCTTTGGATCATATCTTACGAGCAAAATCTAATTTAAGATTTAGGTAACGGTATTGCAATCATGAGGATATAAGTCGGCACACGCTTTCATAGCAAGCACTGTAGATGGTTACTTGATCCTATCTTTGGAAGCATGTAAATAGAAAACCCACATTTCAAACCGTTTCGGGAAAACACATTAAGAAGATGATGCCTTACGTCCCAAAATTGTGTTTACCCACACACGTTTTAATGAAATATAGAGGTAGATCGGAGTGCCTTTTTGTGCTGAATTTTCCTTTAGTTTTTAATGAAAATGTTTTGGATTATCATAAACTAAAGGAAAACAACTACCGATATAGAACGTATTATCTAGGTAAAGGGTGATTGCCATCAATATTTACGAGTTGCTCGTTGTACCCATTAGTGGAGTAAGTGAAAAGATTAAAAGAACATCTTACTGTACGAGAGGTGTTCAACTTATAACGTAATAACTTTTGTTTATCATCATAAAAAAATGCGTGATTTGATTATGTAAAACTGTCATTTGGAACATATACATTTTAAACTAATCTCCAATTTTCACGCGGTTTCGTTTTAAATTACATTTTGAATTAGGTGCATGCTATTTTTCCAATTTTAAGCCTATATGTTTCTATTGAAGTAAGACTTTTACCTTAAATCCAAATAATTCCCACAAAATGCATAGCATAATTCTTTAAAAAGTTAGTTTGCAATTTTAAATGTGATCGTATGTTTTATTTTTAAGACAAAAAATATAAATGTTGAATTAAAAAGTTTCGAATTTTATCGCAATATTAAAGAAATTAAAAAAATGATAGAACAGTTTGGCTTCTATGTTTAGCGATGACTTCCATTAAAAACTACCAAAATAAGCATTTTATTCATAATTTTTTACGACAGAAAATGAATAGTTATTTTTGCTGTATTATCACATACCATATCTTTGGTCATTAATATTTTTTGTTTTCATCATTATTTGCAATATGTGTGTTTTTAACCCTACATCTTCAGTTATATATTTTTTCTTTCTTTTTGCTATAAGAAATTAATGAAAACCTATTTGTTATAGGGGAGGAGAAATCATAACAAAAGCCTGCAGCTGATGTTTCGAACTAGAAGTTTTCAAAGATTCAGTCATTTTCAAAGTCAAATTTCATGTTAATTTTCGTTGAAATCTTGAAAACTGACGAATAGCAAAAAAAAAATGCATATATCCAAATGTTTACCTTCAGACATGGGCATATCAGACTACTATAACCTTAAACGACAATTTACAAGAATATTTTTTTTAAAATTTTGTATTGCAGTTATTTTATATTTGAAGATTTTTGCTTCAAAACATCATTCTCTACCCTTTTCCAAAATACGGATGCAACAAATTTAGGAAGCACATAAAAGTTCATGGCATAATGTTTTATATCGAACTTGTCATTTAAATAAACATATTTTGACGAGAATGTCAATATATTTGATACAGTTACAAAATGAAAGTGTTTAAGTTATAAGTTTGAACACCTCTTATAATTGTCTATGGGTATTTGCACCTTCCCTCACTACTTTTTTCTTCGCATTTTTATTGATGTCACACGAATCGAACCTATTCATTAACATATGCTGAGACAGGGGAGTGGTTTATAGGTTATCCACAATCCTCAATTTTATTTTACGAACCTGTTTGGCTTCCGCTTTTCTGGAAGTCTACTTAAGAAATTTCACATTGTTTTTGATAACCTATATTTTTGATAACATGCTTTTGGAAATGTAACATAATCTCTTGGCTCATAGTTGCATTACTTCCCAACTGTATAAGACAATATTAGTTATTGGGATAGTTACTGAACCCTACAGAAATATGTGGAGTTCAGTAAGATTTTATAAGGGGCGAATCAATAGCCGAGTCCCCCTATATATCTGACTGACCCCACATATTTCTGTAGGAGGGTCAGAAACAAACCCAATAACTGATTTATTGCGTCGAGCACTTTTCTTTTTTAAAGGCAAACACCGATAGTTAACCCATTTTAATGGAACGTCAACGTCATTGAGACGTTCGCGCATTTGACATCATGAGGTTGACGTCAAGACCGGTACAGTTTGAAAACATTATTAATTTACTTATTATGTTTGTTACTAACGCCTTAAAGAACTACTTGCAAATGATTTAAACTTTGAATCGGAATTGTAATCCATATTGTTTTAGTGACCCTCTATAAAATCTACTGACCCACTATAGAAACATAGCGGGTCACCAAGTTACCTTACTCTATCAATGAGATGCCTAGACTTTTGTGTGAACATTGACAACCCATTTTTTTCTACTATGGTTAATATCCTAAAGAATTTCAACTTAACAAAGCTAATATTTCTGATAGTAACGCTTCTTTTCTTGATTTACATCTCCCTATTGAAAATGGTGAAATAATTAGCAAAATAGATGACAGAGATGATTTTAATTTTGATATTGTTAATTATCCCCATTTTACTGGGGAAGTTCCCCGAGCAACTTCTTTTCTTGATTTAGATCTCTCGATTGTAAATGGTGAAATAATTAGCAAAATCTATGACAAGAGAGATGATTTTAATTTTGACATTGTTAATTACCCCCACTTGGATGGGGATGTTCCCCGAGCAACTTCTTCTGGGGTGTATGTATCTCAACTTATTCGTTTTTCAAGAGCTTGTACTCGAGTTGAGGACTTTAATATTCGTAATCTGTGTATAACTAAAAAGTTACTCAATCAGGGTTACCGTTACCATAAACTTCGTAAAACCTTTGCAAAAAAATTATTATCGTAACCCTGATCTTCTTTCCAAATATAAAAGTAATTTAAGGACTCTTCTGCGACAAGGACTATCACAACCTGACTTCTATGGTGATGTGATTTATAAACTTCGTAAGATTCTTGGTCATGATCACTTTCATACTATCTTTGTTAAACTTGTTAAAAGGTTTATCAAAAGAGGTTACGACCCTATCATTTTGCAACGTACTGCATGCTTGGTGGTGGACCCTTTTTCTGTTCGCCACTATGCTTACCTCTTTAATTGTACCATGACCGGACAGGCTGTGGACCCTATGATGACGCCTACCTAAAGCCCATTGGGACGGTGGCGTTTGATGTTTGTCTATGATCTTTCCTGTCGTGCCCTTAATGGTTTATTCTCTTGTTGCTCTGGCTTCTGCCAAGTCACTGAGTACCTTCACTGTGGCTTTCTAGGCTATTGTTTTTGTTTTGTATTATATTTACACGAGCATATTTATGTTTTACTTATATTGCCTATTGATGCTGCCTTGTTGGTTAGAGATTAGATCATGTTGGGGATTTCCTTATTTACACTGTCCTGTTTTAATGGGATGACAGTAGGGTAAGTGTGAGGTTTGGTGCACCCTAGAATCGGTTTAAACCCCCATTGGCCTTTGTTGCCACTGACCGTTCCAAGGCGGTAGCCCTATTGTCAACCCTTTTGTGTTTGTGATGTCGTTTGCATTTTTTTATTACTTTTGCCTTCAAGTTTGTCTATTTGCGTGTTTGTTTTTGTGTTTTGTGGTTGAATGTCGTCCTTGAATGCTGCTTTCCCTGTCCGATATTTTTATCTTTCTTCTTATGGCGTCTATGTGTCTCAACTTATTCGTTTTTCTAGAGCTTGTACCCGAGTTGAGGACTTTAATATTCGTAAAAAGCTATTCCATCAGGGCTACCGTTACTATAAACTTCGTAAAACATTTGTATAATTTTATTATTGTAACCCTGATCTTCTTTCTAAATATAAAAGTAATTTAAGAACTCTTCTGCGACAATGACTATCAGAACCTGACTTCTATGGTGATGTGATTTACAAAGTAGGATTTTTGTCCATGAACACTTTCATACTATCTTTGTTAAACTTGTTAAAAGGTTTATCAAAATAGGTTATGACCCTATCGTTTTGCAACGTACTGCGTGCTTGGTGGTGGACCCATTTACAGTTCCACACTATGATTTCATCTTTAATTGTACGATGACCGGACAGGCTGTGGACCCTATGATGAAGTCTACCAAAAGCCCAAAAGGATGGCGACGTTTAATGTTTGTCTGCGGTCTTGTCTTGTCGTGCCCTCAGTGGCCCTCAATGGTTTATTCTCTTGTTGCTCTGTCTACTGCCAAGTCATCGAGTACCTTCTTTGTGGCTTTCTATGCTATTGTTTTGTATTGTATTTATATATACACGAGCATCTTTGTGTTTTACTTATATTGCCTATTAATGTTGCCTTGTTGGTTAGAGAATAGTTCATGGCGGGGATTTCTTTATTTACACTGTCCCGTTTAATTGGGATGACAGTAGGGTAAGTGTGAGGTTTGTTGCACCCTAGAACCTGGTTTAAACGCCCCCAGCGGCCTTTTTGCCACTGACCGTTCCAAGGCGGTAGACCTACTATCAACCCTTTTTGTGCTTGTGACGTCATATGCCTTTCTAACTAGTATTGCCATTCTTATTTGTCTGTTTGCGTGTCTTTGGGTTTACTTTGTTCTGTGAAAGCTGAATTTCCTGTTCGACCTTTATACTTATGTTTATAAGACATCCTGTGTGAATCGAATGTAAGAGTATTCAGGTCTGTCTTACACCTAGTGCTCCTCCTTCTTGATTGTTGTCTCATTAGTTGTCGAATTATGCATCTGCCGTGACAAGGCCGGTTCAAAACACATTACTATTTAATAAGACTGAGTAGTTGATGTGTACCTACAAGTGTACCCGTTATAGCGCGGAATGGCATAATGGATCAAGATAAATAGTTTAGCAAATGTATTTATGTCGGGTGTTTCCTTGTCAAACTTCGGTCAGTATTTTTAACAACCAAATATGACAATTCTTTTCCTGAACATGAGGATTATATGCAGTTTTCGATTGAAGCTTTTCACGGGGTGCATTTAACCATGACAATTCCTTTTTAAATTGTGAACATGCTTTGTCCGAATTCAAACCATTACCTCTTCATCACCTGATTCAAAACCACTCCTGTTACCAAAACCGTTATGGGTTTGTGTTTTTTCTGGAAACTAAATTTGTGTCGGGTGTCTGGTACTTAGCGTTTTCTTCCTCAATAAGTCGTCGGTTATTTTCTTCCTTTGATTACAGTTAGATTAGGTAGTGAACACTTTGGTTTGGGGGGAAAAGTCATATGTTATTCTCAAACTATACGTGCTAGGTATGAAATATAAGAACATTTTGTCCAACCAGGCTCATTAAAAAGCAAAAACAGAAACAAAACAATAATCAACTGCATTATGTTTATTAACATCAAGTGAAAAAACAATTAAGTATAAAATAATACTATTATAAATATAATATTTAAGAACATCTATGAGTGTTTTTAATATCATTTTAACGATTAAAATGGAATGATATTATGTTTAAACTGTGACCTTGGAATACTCATATAGGTCATACCACACCGTTTCAGTTTCTTCTAATTGCTGTACATCTACGAGTATTTCAGACTGTGTTCCTCTCACCTACAACACAATAAAACGTGTTTATATTCGATAAATTATAAAACTTATATTTCAAACCGAATAACACACTACTACTTTTATGGTGCAAAAATGATCGTGAGTTAAAAGGGGCTAATTGGGTATTACGACTTATATACAGAAAAAAATAATTTAGCACATAAATAAGATGATATATACCATTGAACATATTCAAGAAATATAAAAAGATCGGACATGGAAAGTAGCATTCAAGGAGGACAGTCAACCACAAAACACAGAAACAAACACGCAAACAGACAAACAAGAAGGCAAAAGTAATAATAAATGCAAACGACATCACAAACACAAAAGGGTTGACAATTAGCTACACTATCAGCTTCATAATTAGCAAGTACATGCAGGACATTATTTTTAAAAGATATCTGCGGAAAAAAGTAGCAACATGTTTTAATTTACCTGCTTTACAGAAATTATAATTTCGTTCTTATTTCAGTATAAAGGGAGACAATTTTAAAATTCATAAATCGATTATAATGACAAGGTTAATGTCAATTGTATTTGCGTTTTTTATCACTTGAAACCCAGAATTGTTATTTAATAAAGTTTAACCCTGTTCTTAATATTACTATTTTTAATGTGAAATGTGTTGTTTTATATAAATGGAAGATAACTCTGATACCAACTTTGAATCATACATAATAAGTGAAAAACAAGAACACCTTCAAATACTTCACATTATAAAATAAACATCCAGTTTCTTTAAGCTAGATATGCAAAATACTGTGCTAAACTTATTTTTTTCAGTATATATTGTACAGAACAATATACTAATACATACACGCCATTTTTATTTATTATGCAAACCAATTTTCGCGTTTCAACACAAACAGGAAAATGCAAACAGATTCATTAATCTGAATATAGAACAAATATAAAACCAATCGATAAAAATCAACGTAATTAAAGTGTATGTTGCAACTAAAATATTAAACAGGATGACACTGAGTGATAAATCAGTACATTTTCCATAAATATTTAACGACGATGACAGTTTACTTAGTAAAAATAAAACAATAGAAAAATGGTCCTATAGGACTCACAACACACAAACGCAATGGCATTTATGTCCGCACTGCACCATCAACTAAATCGAATAGTAAATAACAGCACAACATAAGGATTGGTAAAGATTTGGAATACATTTGTACTTCTAACTGTCATTATTGAGCCACCAACGGCCTTTTTGCCACTGACCGTTTTCTAGGCGTAATAATGCCATCCCTGTTCTGTTCAAGTGCCTAATCATTACGTGTTCCTGCCTTAATTCCATTAAGCGATAGGAAATCTTATATCAGCATGATTTGAAAACGGATATGTCGACAATAAAACATGTTTAAAAACATTTTATACTGAAAAAAACTGTTTAAAATTACCTATTAAATGTTTTAATTTTACAATATGCAGACTTTTTAAGCCGAAATTAAGGTTTCATTGTTGGATGGGGTATGAAAGTTAATACTCGGATCACGTAATGATTTTGCTCTTTTTGTTTTCCTCGTGATTGTTGATTGTTTTGTATGCACGTTTTTGGTTGATTGTAGTCTGTGAATGCTCTGTTGTACCTACTTTTACTCGTATACTAGTAAATAAGAATGTTTTCCCCGCAACGTTAGCTCTTACAAAATAGGGCATAAATGTAGATACACAGATAACATAGTTAATACAAATAATTAACAAGCAAGGTTTTACGCAAGCGTAAAATAGCTGCCGAGAGAAAATAGCATTATTTCTGGTCTGGGTAGGAACTGGGAACAAAGTTTAACATAATAACAGACCAAGTCACGGGTGTTAAAACAATATTCAAAAAAAGAGTTGTCACGGAGATGTAAACACGCCATGACCGTTTTTTTTTACCAGACCCAATTTTTGCCACTAAACATTCCGAATCAAGGTGGGCGGATCCTTGACATGCCTTACAAATTGATTACATATTCACCTTTGTAGCACGACGTGCTAAAGTACATATCAGCACAGAGATACAATTAGTCACATGTATGAGATGCGTTTGCGTTATCGTCCAATACAACACAGATAAACTGTTCATTGCTACAATGTGTAATTATAAGATTGCGTTATCAAAGTGAAAAAAATCAAAGAAACTATTCATATCTACCTTACCATGTGCAATAACTAAAACAATATAAGAGTCGCTGCTGTTCCGGCAGCGAATGACAAATAGCTCTTTAGATATAAGAAATAATGCCCTCTTGTGCTTCCATGTAAATATTGCTAATAATTTCTTCTTTCGGAATTACAGACATATTGCCTTAGAACTGTCAGTGGCAACATCAACGATAAAAGCTCAACGATAACTGTGCCTTAGTTACTTATACTGACGGGCAATGAAAACGCACCATTAACTCTATCTGTTTATACTATTTTTAAGTATTGGATCTTGATACCCAACTTGCCTTGCATGATGATTGACAAGCAGTTAACTCAGTTATTTACGTTGTCATTTAACATTGTTTAATATGGATAATCCTAAAACTGAAACTGTTCCACTAAATTTCAATCTGCATTAATTTGTCTCGGAATAAATTCCAATCGATTTTACTGGCCTTTTTATTGTTTGACTTCCGAGTTTTTGAGAAAATGATTTCTTTGTGCGATGTAACTGAAGAAACCCCCAAATACACGCGCATTTCATAACAACAACGTGGAATGCACAAAAGCCAGATATGCACGTACAAAATGTTAAATGTAGACTCATTATATGGATTATATGTTATTTTGTCCAATATGCCTCATATTCTATCTTTTAAAAGGATTTATTTTGTGGTGCGTTTTCATTGGTCATGACTATATATGACCGTGGAACATAGTCGGTTCTTGCATGAAAATAATTGGTTTCCAAGTTTGTAGCCAACTGTATAAACAGTGCATAGAAATTAACTACGTTTATCTGAAAAGTATTGGCTAAAATGTAGGAAATCTCAATTGTAACAAAAGGTTGTAAAATGATTAATCTGGACACAACTGATTGATTTGGCAAGATATTTTAACGGACTACTATTAAACAATATAATATGTGTAAGTATATTTTCCGTTTCTCGTCGAATATTTATCACCCGATGACAGCTCTTCTAGAAAATAGCAATGCCATTATTATGTTTTTCTATTTATATTCAACATTCGAGATTTATACTATATCAAACCCACTTGTGACTTATAGTACAAACGTTATTACAGATTCGTGCCTATTTCCTGTTTAAAATAGCTATGCTGTCAATAACAGCCCAATTTTACACCATATGTACACCATTTATAAAATTACTGACGACGAGATATACTATATACATAACTTGCATATTTTGAGAATCAAACACACAATATAAACGGCTTTACCCAGCCAGGCCAAATCCCAAAACTGGAACGTCGAATTAAGAGTTACAAAATCATAAATACATGAGTATATGACATGTAGCGTAATTTTGCACTTATTAGTCGGGTTAGTTTAATAAGAAACCGGAACTGACAACGCACATTATATTGTTCATGTTCTTCCGCCGTGTCCAAGCAACCTTATGTACCCTATACACAGGGATATATCGACATTTTTATCTGTGAAACTGAACTACAATTGACCAACTTAAACTCAAAGAGTGTGTAATTCATTGGCCATTATTTCCACACTTTGCACTTACCAGTCTGAGAGGTAAACTACATTTAGTTGTTTAGTTGTTGACACATTTACAGTTCGCCACTATGCTGTTATCTTTAAGTGAGCTATGATAGGACATGTTGTGAACCGTACTATGCTGTTATCTTTGAGTGAGCTATGATAGGACATGTTATGAACCGTACTATGTTGTTATCTTTGAGTGAGCTATGACAAGACATCTTGTGAACCCTATGATGACATTTGAAGTGAGGTAACATTCAATGTTTGTCTTCAATCTTTGTCGTGTTATTAATGGTTTATTCTTTTGTTGCTCTGTCTTCTGCCAAGTTATTTAGTACTTGATTTGTTGTTTTCTATGCCTTATTTTTCTATTCATAGATACATGATTTTATTATATACTTTCCAGTGAAATAGTGGATTTTATGATTAAAATAAAACCTTATATTTTCATTGTTTATTTTTCACATGTGAAATATATTATATTTTTCACATGTATAATATATTATATTTTCTCTCAAAATGACGTCATGCAACTGGACGTTGTTTAGGTTGTTGACGTTTTGACGTCATTGTTTTGGCGCATTATGTTTTTTTCTGCATAAATTTCCAGGTTGTGAGTATATAATAAATAGAATATTTGTTGGTTTGTCGTGAATATAGGATTTATATTCATCTCGAAGTGAAAAAACTGAGTGAAAAATGAGCACTCCTGAAAATATAAGTTTTCTCACTTCTCGATAAAAAATAAATACTATATTCACTCAAAACAAACACATATCCTGTATTTATTGTATACTTTCATATTGTCCCGTTTAGTTTGCATTGAGCTAAGCGTACAATATTCTACGATATTGCACGCATTGATATTGCACGGGAACTTTTGCTCGTGCTTGCTAAGAGCCGCAAAATAGAAATAAGGAACTACTTTCAAATAAAAATAACGGAATCCTTCCTATAGTGTCAACAAAAAAATACGTGTTTTTTTACAACCTTTTATGGAAAAAATTGATAAAATAATTCAAATGGTCACTCACCCACTGTTTTTAACGTTATCGAATGGTAAACAAACTTCCGAAAATCGCTTGATGTTTTTAATGACGTCATCCGACGTCGACGTCGTTTTCGCGCAAAATAATCATCCACACAAAATGAAACTGAATGGCAAGATAGGAATTCCATCAAAAGCTATAAAAATAACACAAATACAATGAAAAGTAATAGTCATACAATTAACATTGATCAAAAACAATATGAAAGTATACAATAAAAAGGTTATTGAATTTGTATGGCTAAATATTACTTGGAACGAGTCGTTTTGGCGCAGGACGACTCGCAAGCTCGTCGTCCTTTGCCAAAACAACTCGTTCCAAGTAATATTTAGCCATACAAATTCAATAACCTATAATATTCTTGCTAAGCTTGTATTAGCTCTTAATCCCCGACGGGCTATAACCTTTAACAAACTATGCAGCATAAATATGTAATACAAGCAAAACACAACGATGATGATGTACCTAGAAAGCCACACAATAAGCAACGATTGGACAGATGCCGGAGCATGAATGAATGAATGAATGAATGGTGTTTTATAGCACGTCGACACATAAATAGATCATATTGTGCGCAAAAACCGATAAATGATGAAAAAATGAAGTAGTAATTAAAAATAATGTAAACGTATAAAGATAAAACTATCTACAAATAAGGGATGACACGGTAGCAATATAAACTATGTATATATGTAAATCAACAAATGCCCGTCAACGGGCTTGTAAACAAGTTAATATAGGAAAATATTATATTGATTTATAAAGTCTGATTTCTTTAAAGCTACAGACCCTCTATATAAATCGATTTCTTCTTTTGTAGGCGTGTCTTTATTTGTAACTTCATATTCACCAGTGTAATATAGCCTGTCCAATTCCTTCTTACTATAAAACACAAAGTCAGTTCTTGTCTAAGAAGTTTAATTCTCGATCGTATAGCTTTTACTAAATACATACATACGTCCTAACTACATAAGTCAACAGTATGTGCCGGTCTGAGATAACCACTCAGAGCGGGCCTATTTATACTAAAATATCTACATGTTATGAAACAATGGTTTTTATTCTGGTCCTTTCCTTGAGTCCTTTAAGACCCAAGTGCTGACATTTAAGTGATCGTATCCTACTCGTGACTTGACTAGGGTGGCACCGATAATTTATCGCTGCCATTTCGTTCGTGTTTCATGGTCAAGCCTGATTTGAACTTGGGGGTGACCGGTCGCTAATTACTTTATACTTGATCAGTACACACAAATGTTCATTGTTAAGAATGAATGACCGACGTTAATTAGACGGCTCTCTTGATTTACAAGTGATTCGGCACGACTCGTGCCTTAATATTTCCTGTTGATCATGACTAAGTTATTAAGCTGTCAGCAAGTGATTATTTCATACATCATATAGTTCATAATATACATTGGGATATGACTATTTTACACCAGCTTATGTCGAAATCGGGTATTTAAGCGAGCAAATATAACGTAGGACATCATTTATTGTATAGACATCGACCAGTGCACATCGTACCTGTACACAGGTTACATTATGATTTACAGAAGAAAAAAATGTTTGCCTCTTTCGGGACTCGAACACACGACCTTCTGATTTAAAGTCCGCTGCTCTATCACTGAGCTATAACGCTGCTTGAGAAAATGGTATACAAACTACAATTTATTATGTGGCAAAATAACTTAACATATATTTGAACGCAAATCAAGATGAATCCATAAATATATAAACCATCTTATCGGACGTGTAAATTAGCATTGCCTGCTGTAATACTATATATATATTATCAATATGAATCCAATATTCCGCCTCAAAACAACCATATATCGACTTGTTATTTAGCGCATGATGAGTTTGTTTGTGTGCTAGTTATTACGTAATGCCTATTTAGTGTTAATAATGTTAGATAGCCTTGGTCTAGTGGTTAAATGTACGGCCTTTTAAACTTAAAAGCGCAACGGCTGTGGTTCAAATCCCATTCCGGGCAAGTACTTTTTGATGATTCATTAGCTTCAACATATACTTTCGGCTGGCGATGTACGAAAGGCTCCTATCCTTGATTATGTATAAGATCGAGCATCTGCAAGTACGACTTGCGAGTCGATCCATATACTATTGAGCCGTAGTCCAGCTTGGATCTGATAAGAGATATGTAAAGTCGCAAGAGGACTTTTCGATCTGCTCCCCTATTAGTGTTTGCAACAACTTTAAGTAAGTTAAGAGCTTTAGGGCATTTGGCCTTCAAGTATTTAAGGTTTGGTATAAACGTTAAATAAGACCTATGAATTTTGTCTCATCCACTACTAGTAAAGGTGAACCGCCCAGTGTTAGATGATGGTCTTCGTGATGTTTGCGTAGTTGACAAAAGTGCATACAATTGGTTTTAGATTTAGAAAATTTAAAACCATTTTCATCAGACCAGGACTGAAGTTTATTGAGACATTATTGTAATTGTCTCTCAATAGTATTCATATTTTTTGCACGATAACATATAACAAAGTCGTTAACATTTAGAGAACAATCCACACCTGGATTGATGCATTTTACTATACTGTTAATCTTTATATTAACAAGAAAAGGTATAACACATATGTTATACCATGGGAAGTACGGACTACATGTAGATGACGTGCAAGTAGTTGATCAGCAGGGAGGGCCTAACGCATTAACCATTCGCCAAATCACCATAGGCGAAGAGTAACCAAAACTGGCGAATGGAAATCGTAAGAAATACATAGCAAATTCGCCAGACATTGGCGATCAGGCAAATCCGAATTTCAGACCAACTTTGTCAAAAAAATCTCGGGAAATCCCAAATTCAAAAACACAAAGCCAATATGCCGCTGGGTGTTATAAGGTAATTAGCGACAATCAATTTTGACCGATAACTAATAATCGCTGTGTTTATTCAAAACCGCTGCCAAATTATCGTGTGTGCGAAAGACGCCGCCCACTTTTCCGCCTCTCGATGATATTCAAGTAATTTGTGACGCCGTGCTCAATATTATCCATATATTTAATTGCGTTATCGAGCCAGGTAAAACATCAAATAACGTGGTGCCCTCTAGTGGCCAAAATGGCTGATCAAAAGAAAAAAAACCCAGAGATACTCTCTTTAAAGGGCATCAGTGTTTTTGAACTTTACGATCAGTCCGATATTCATTTACGTGAAGTTTCGTGAAGATTCCTTAAGGGAAGGTGAATTTATTCAGCAGAAACCAAATTTTATTTGTAGTAACAGTGACCGTGAATAACAATCTCATGTTTAATTATCTTGAGGTGATTTTTTTTGTTATTTCAATTTCCAATAGCAGCAATGACCTTGACTGAAAATAAAACTTCCTAAATAACAATCCCGAGCTTCCTTTCCATGAGATGCACTTTGTGCGTGCTGGTTTCATTAAAATTCCTTAAGGAAAGTAAATTTATTCAGCAACAACAGGTAAATAACCTTGAAGCTCTACTGATAGGTTTTGATAGCTAGATCAGCATTCCTGTAAAGTTTCAGTCAAGTTGTTTCAGAGGAGTAGTCGCTGCAAAGTTTTTATTATATAACTCTATGTAAACAAAGAAGGCCAATGGCAGCCATGTTTAATGTCGAATCAAAATAAGTTGCGACAAGGATCAACATACTGTTATACTGATAATTTTAGAAACAAGAAATCCGCGGATTCACATGTCTCGCCTAACGGGGAGCAGGACTTAAAAACAAGAGGGCCAAGATGGCCCTAAATCGATCACCTGAGTACTGGCACATAATCAAACTTTTTCGAAATCTTATGGTCGTATACAATCTGTGCAAGTTTGGTTAAGATTGTTAAGATTGTTACAGAAATGAGGGCTCTGTTGTGTATAACAACATTGATATTATATAAAGACACTGACAAAGTTTGGTAAATATCAAATACGAAATGAAGGTGCTAGAGTGTAACACCTTGGGCATGGCCAAATGTGACCCCAGGGCTACATGTAATATATGAGAGCTTTGTGGTTTCAGAAAAGAAGATTTTTAAGTTTTTCCCTATACATGTCTATGTAAAACATGACCCCTGGGGCGGGGCCAAATGTGACCCCACGGTCACAATTTGAACAAACTTGGAAAAGGACCATAAGAGTATAGTAAATGCAAAATATTAAACATATGGCTCTTGTAGTTCCAGAGAAGAAGACTTTAATGTGTTTCCTATATAAGTCTTTGTAAAACTGTATCCCACGGGGCGGGGTCAAATTTGACCCCAGGGTCTTCATTTGAACAAACTTGGTAGAGGACTATAATCTTATAGTAAATGCAAAATATAAAACATCTGGCTCTTGCAGTTTCAGACAATATATTTTTCCCCCTGTATATATAAGTCTATGTAAAACTGTGACCCCCGGAACGGGGACAAATTTCACACCAGGGTCACCATTTGAACAAACTTTGTAGTAGAGGACCATAAGCTTGTAGCAAATGCAACATATTAAACCTCTGGCTCGTGCAGTTCCAGAGAAGAAGATTTTTTTCAGTTTTTCCCTTTACAAGCCTACGTAAAACTGTGAACCGCGGGGCAGGGCCAAATGTGACCCCTGGGTCACCATTTGAACAAAATTGGTAGAGGACCATAAGCTTATAGCAAATGCAAAATATTAAATCTCTGGATCTTGCAGTTTCTGAGAAAAAAAAATTTTAAGTTTTTCCCTATACATGTCTATGTAAAACATGTGACCCTTGGGGCGGGGCCAAATGTGACCCCAGGGTCACCATTTGAACAAACTTGGTAAAGGACCATATGTTATAGTAAATGCAAAATATCAAACCATATTTAAAGATTTGTTTGTTTTGTTATTTCGGATTCCGGAAATCGTTTACGGAAATAGACGAGGTTTACCTAACGTTTACGGGTTTCTTGAAAAGAAGGAATTGTCCGCCATTTTGGTGTGTGGAAATATATATATAAAAATAGAACAGCAAAAGCAGCATTCAAGGACGACAGTCAACCACAAACACACACAGAAACAAAGAACACATTTAAAGATGAATAAAAGTCCAAATAAGACATTACAAACACAAAAGGGTTGACAATAGGGCTACAGCCTTGGAAGTTTGGATACATTGTAGAAGTTTGGATACATTCAGGTTCGTATTTGGAGATGAATCTATACTGTATTTGTTCATTTGATATATATTTTATTGCATCTGTGCTACTGTAGTGGAAATATTCAACAATATAACTATAAGATGAAAATTATATAATCTAATTGCAGATGCGCGCATCAGAGAGGCGTGGCGCAGTCGGTAGCGTGGCGGATTTGTAACCGGAGGCCCCGGGTTCACTCCTCTGTGGTGCCACTGAGTGTTGTCCGTGTGTTCTTGCTTGGGCAAAACACTTTCCCTTAGCTTCGTCCGTCGGATGGGCTTCAGTGTTCCTATTTGGTATTTTGGGAATGGGGCGGGGTCCCTGCAGTTGGGAAAAATATAGTCGTGAATGCCAAAATGGGGGCAAAAATTGGGAAAAAAACAAGATCTACTAGTCGATTCTGAAATTTTTTATAGTGGAATATAATTCTATTTAGAAATGTAATAGAAATCGTCTTCTTTTCTGCGTGTGTCATATTTATGTATCTTTTAAAACTAAAAACAAAAGTGTTTTTTTAACTTTGGAAATTTGTGCCATGTAACTGGGGAAAAGAACATACTATTTTGCATTGTAAATGGTGCCGATATTCGGCCCAAAAAAACAGTCAAAAATGAACACTGGAGACGTAAACCGGGCGGTCCCGTGTATCGGTCTATCCCCTAAGCACGTTAAAGAACCATAGGAATCTATTCCATTATAAGAGTAGTGCACGGTTTCCGGATTCCTATGTAGCCCCTCTCTCTGGGGCGGCTGTAATTTAATCTATACTAGATTGATGAGCCGTTAAACAACATTCAATTCAATTATAGTTGAAATATTGGTATTATGTGAATGGATGTATTGCTTACTGGCAGCAATACCCATGTTTTTGTTGTTTTAGTTAGCGTCTTATGGTTTTAGTGGTCAGTAGGCTCCGTTACTCTTAAGTAGACGAATACTCTGGTATGTCACGCCCTTCCCCAGTGGAATCAACGTAAAGGTCACTGTTACTAAACATACATCTGGTTTCCGCTCAATAACTTTTGTTAGGAATGATATACTGGCCTGCAAATTTATTTGTACGTAGATTATATGAAAAGCAAGTTTGGGATTGTATTTGGGGTCAAGGTCAAGGTCACTATAAAAGGAGAAAAATAGTTTCCGCTCAATAACTTTAATTAGGAATGAGATATTGGAATGACATTTTATGGGTAGGTAGCTCATATGGAATGGAAGCCTTTTATTGCATATGCAAAACTATCCTCTTCAAACAATTCATTCGCAAAGAACTACCGACATATATAACGTTTACGTTATATTTTTTCTTGTTACTGGTCCTTTGGGATCAATGAGACCAATATAGGTGACTTTGAAGTAGAATGCCGTTTAAGCCGTGCTAGAGGTGTGTGCTAGGTGTAACTATCATGAACAGACTCAATAAAACCAGGACTACTGATTTATTATCTTGGTTGTGTTTGTTGCTTACAAAGGATCTTACCTTATCAGAATGGATTACTAATGTTGACAGAACTACAAAGCGTTTTATTATACCTCACATAAAACGCCCATGCTAAAAACCCATAGACAACAATGTGTAATTTCTTACTATCTCACGCGAGGGTAATAGTACAGGGTGATAGTAAATCGCAGGGTGATAGCAAACAATTATCGCATGCGCAGCTTTGATGTGCGTTGGAGTGCGTACTGTTTCAGTGACGTCATTGGCTCAGTGTGGTGAAATGCTACTTTTTGACAGAACTACAAAGCGTTATAATGGAGATATATATAAAGGCAAAAAACACTGCTGATTACCCTAAGGAAAATATAATTGTATTTCGATTTCCTGTATCCAAATTATTAATTGACACCGTCTTAATACAGTCTTCGTAAACTCGCATCTTATTAGCTTTTACCGTTGTAAGTATACACTTTCCAGTACTGACATGTTTTGCTAACTGCTCAAATTATAAGTCTCAAAAAGAAATGTGCGAAAACAATAGCAACATGTGGTAATCTACATGTTTTACAGAAATTATAATTTCGCTCTCATTTAACGAATGGTAAACTTTGTTTCCCTATATCTTTATAAGGGCAAGAAAATGTATCAGTTATTTTGCGGTTTTATAACTTGAGACCCATAGCAGTTATGTTGTAACGTTTAATCTTGCAATTAACCTTATTTGTATTTAGTATGTTTTAACTAAATGGGTGATAACTCTGATACTTACCTGAGGAACACAAAAAGTAAGTGAAAAAGAAGTTCAACCTAAGTCATGCCGATGATTTAAAATGCTTCACAAAATAAAACAACATCACATTTAATTAAGATAGTTGTGCATAAGGGTTTACTAGACTTTATTATTTCAGTACGTTCATTAAACTGGTAATTGTGAACTTTTTGCAATGCATCAGACCATTTTCATTTTTGGCTCTTCTAATATAAATATAAGTTTCACCAGTAACAGAAAAAAAGAACAGCAGGATCTGTCCGACGTGTTGACGTCAATCAATAAATCATATTCTAATTTTTCAGTGGCATTTTACACAAAAAGTGATAGAGATATAGTTAAAATCATATTAAAGAGATCGATATCAACACCTTGATTAAAGAGAAATGTTTCCATTTTTTGTTTAGTGACGACGCATAAACTATGTAAAAACATTCGTTAATGCGTATCCATTATTCGTTTGAAGCGTGTCTAAATTATTATGTTGGCCGATTCTCCAGAGCAAACAAAATATGCTCATATACAAGCGAATTGAAAACTATCATTACAGTTATATGTGTATATGTGTGCTTTGGAAAAGAATCGGGTGCCGACGAATAGTAGTTTTACCTAATAACGTCCTTCAATATAGTTAGCCATTACGAATAGATTGTATATTCTGGTACTCTGGTACAAAATATCATAGCATTGAAACAATATATAAATTAAACAAAACAAACATTAAACCAATTGCTCATACTGTTTAACATAAAGTAAAGATGGCCTGACCCAGAAACAGAAACGTATGAAAATATAGGCATCCATTTCGACTGTTTTACTCTGATTTCAAAAGCTTTATAATATGTAGGTTTTGCAAATATGTTACTACGAGTACCTCAGTGCTGAAAGAATAGCCATCAGAAGAACTGTTTAAAAAATTAAATACGTTTTACTTTCATAACCAACTTATTTACATTCTTATTCAATTCCTGACTCACTCAATAACTGATTGATATGCTTAATATATTACTTAGCTACTTCCTTGCTTGCTTCCTTCCTGCCTGCCTGCCTGCCGCCGGCTGCCTGCCTGCCTACCTACCTAACAACCTATTAAAGAGATCGATATCAACACCTTGATTAAAGAGAAATGTTTCCATTTTTTGTTTAGTGACGACGCATAAACTATGTAAAAACATTCGTTAATGCGTATCCATTATTCGTTTGAAGCGTGTCTAAATTATTAATGGCCGATTCTCCAGAGCAAACAAAATATGCTCATATACAAGCGAATTGAAAACTATCATTACAGTTATATGTGTATATGTGTGCTTTGGAAAAGAATCGGGTGCCGACG
The DNA here is from genome assembly GCA_037043455.1 of Cyrtodaria siliqua. NCBI lineage: Eukaryota > Metazoa > Mollusca > Bivalvia > Adapedonta > Hiatellidae > Cyrtodaria > Cyrtodaria siliqua. The sequence continues at coordinate 162,984 of JAWPHD010004543.1, read as the reverse complement.
AATAGTAGTTTTACCTAATAACGTCCTTCAATATAGTTAGCCATTACGAATAGATTGTATATTCTGGTACTCTGGTACAAAATATCATAGCATTGAAACAATATATAAATTAAACAAAACAAACATTAAACCAATTGCTCATACTGTTTAACATAAAGTAAAGATGGCCTGACCCAGAAACAGAAACGTATGAAAATATAGGCATCCATTTCGACTGTTTTACTCTGATTTCAAAAGCTTTATAATATGTAGGTTTTGCAAATATGTTACTACGAGTACCTCAGTGCTGAAAGAATAGCCATCAGAAGAACTGTTTAAATAATTAAATACGTTTTACTTTCATAACCAACTTATTTACATTCTTATTCAATTCCTGACTCACTCAATAACTGACTGATATGCTTAATATATTACTTAGCTACTTCCTTGCTTGCTTCCTTCCTGCCTGCCTGCCTGCCGCCGGCTGCCTGCCTGCCTACCTACCTAACAACCTACTCACTTACTTACTTATTGACTTACTTACTTAATAATGTATTCATTTGCTTTCTTGTTGTCTTGTTTACCTAATTACCTCCCTTTCTTTCAAAACACCAGTTGACTTTTACACTGTATTATTTACTTAGTTGTTCTGGAACATACATCTTTTATGCTTACTATACTAAAGACCTAAACAAGAGATGCATGATAACGAGCACGTATTTTAAACTTTTACACGGTTTGTCAAACATCCTATTCACTGAACGGTTCGTTTTAAACTTAGACAATGTTCAAATGGTATCAAATGCACTAGTAATACTGGAAAGATGGCAATGTGTTAGGGTTAAAAAGTGGTCAATTATAAATCAACGTCAGGAAGATAACGAAAAACAAATGCAGGACATACAAAGCTAGTATGGCTGGAACCGAATTGATGGTATATGTTCTAAAAATAAATTCAAACGGTCAAGGATTTGATACAAACCGTTCGTTACAACTATGTCGGACATCGCATTGACTGAAGTCAAGAAAACTGACACCGACAATTGTGTTGGCTAAATTGAATAATATTATCCACGCTTTGGGTTGTAATTATACAAAAACAATCGAAACAAAACTGAAGCTGGACTGCTAGAAATACATTATTGATCATGTGAAACAGATGGTTATCAACAAAATACGTGCGCTGACACCTTAGGTAAGTAAACATTGGCAGTATCAACAGTTTACCTAATGTATCATCGCTGGAACATCGATTTATTTTGCTTAATTATCATAATCTGATGTTTATTTTGAAACGCTGTTATCGATGTTTGTTTTATTCATGCGTAGTAAATAATGTTTACCATCCTAAACGACTACATATTCAAGAGGCTTGTTTGAATAATGTTTGAATAATGTGTCATCAGTTTGACTATTTACATTGCTTAAATGGGCATACGGCATGCTTTGATTAGCCCCACGATTTAATTAATCCAGTATTATTTAGACTTCAATCATGCTTGCATATAACTAAATAAAATTTTAAGTTTTCAACTTCTCATTGTTATTCTACCCTAGGTTTGAATATATAATTGGTGAACTATAATAAACAGTGCAAAACCAACTCGCTTTATACTATTCTTAAAATTAATATTAATAATTGAAAAATTGCAGTTGATTAGAAAAACTAATTGGACGCCGCGAGTTTTACAAAAATCAAGATGTCTGGAAAAAAACCTAAAACAGACATATCTGATGAAATAATTTTGTCGGGTTATGTTGTACATGTACTTAATAGGAAGACACGTTCTCGTTATAGCTCCGGTGGCATCGCTATATTAATAAAAGAAAATCTAGCCCCATATGTTTCCATTGACACAAACAATGACCGCAAGTTGATACAATTTTTCACAATTTCTAAGGACATTTACGGAACAGAGAATAGTGAAAGAGGATCATATGGTATTATATACATTCTACCAGTAAGTTCAAGATATGCTCATGATGACCCTTTTTTTGAAATCCAAAATGAACTTTTAAGACTTGCCCAGGTAGCAACCATATGTTATTTTTGGCGATTTTAATGCCAGATGTGGACACCTGACTGATTATACACGACTTGATGATTTATAACAGATATGTATGACTTGCAAAACATACTTTTCAAAATTTCGATTTAAATAAAATTCCATTAGATAGAAAGTATATTGATAACACAGTAAATATGTATAGTAATCAAATTATAGAATTTCGTAAAACCAATAATCTGTTTATTTTAAATGGTAGAATTGGTTCAGATTGTTTAAATCATAAATTAACATGTGGAGAATCAAATACAGTTGATTATTTTTTATTCACATCATACCTGTTTCAAAATGTTATTAGTCTTCAAATTGACGATTTGTATAATTTATACTCAGATGTTCTTTGTCCTTTAAATATTGGCATCAAAGCTAACCATAAAGCAAGTCCGTAAACAATAACGAACTTCATAAAACTAAAGTATGGACTCTATGAAATCAGACATATTAAAAGTGTTGCAACACATGATGTAATGAAAGACGATAGTACCAATAATTAAATAAATAATACAATTAACGAACCAATCGCTGTAGAAGAAATATTATTTGCTGTTAAAAGCTTAAAAAACTAGAAATCGTTATTGTCCATGGGGCAAAAACGTATGGCTCCCCCACTCGCCCGAACAGACATAATTGACGACTCTAAGTCCAACCGTTCTCTATTGATCTGAGATCGTTTTGATATTCAATATCCCTGTGACTGTATCTACTATCTGTATAAGTAATATCTCCAAGTTTGAAGACCCTAGGTCGAACCATTGTATAGCTGTTGATCGGACATCGTTTTGATATGCAATGTCACCGCGATCTTGACCTTTGATCTAGTGACCCCAAAATCAAAAGAAGTCATCTACTGGTCATGACCAACCATCCTTCCAAGTTTGAGGACCCTAGGTCCAACCATTCTCTAGTTATTGATCGGACATCGTTTTGATAGTCGATGTCACCGCGACCTTTACCTTTGACCTAGTGACCCCAAAATCAATAGGAGTCATCTACTGGTCATGATTAACCATCCTTCCAAGTTTGAGGTCTAACCATTCTCTAGTTATTGATCGGACATCGTTCGTGACACAGACAGACATACCTACAGATAGACAGACAGACAGACAGAAAGCACAACATCAATATGGCTTCCCTACCACACTTTGTGTGGGAGAGCCATAATAATAAATTCCCAGGCATCGATAATATTGTTAATGAGCAAATTGAGAGCTGGACTATTCGACTCATAAACCCATTTTCAAAATCAGAGGAGACTCTAAGCTTCCTGAAAATCATTACCGTCCAATAGCATTGCTTAGTTGCATAGGAAAACTGTTTACGGGTATTCTTAATACTGGATTAACTAAATATGCAGAGAAATATTGTATTATACATGAAACACAAGCTGGTTTTCGACTGTTGACAACATATTTATTCTCAAATGTTTAATAGACATTGTCCAATCAGACAAACAGAAGTTATTCTGCTGTTTTATAGACTGTACACAAGCATTTGACTCTGTTTGGAAAATTGGTCTTTGGCAGAAATTAAGAAATGAGAACATAAATGGAAAATGCTTTAAAGTTATATAGAACTCGTATAATAATATAAAATCAAAAGTTGTAACGAATTAGGGGAATTCTCCCTATTTCAACTGTCATGTCGGTGACAAGGTGAAAACCTTTCCCCGTTTTTATTTACTTTTGAATGACCTTAAAGGATATGGTGTAGATGGCATTAAAAGAGACATTGTAATAGAAGAAACACAAATCTTTTTAAAATTGTTTATACTTTTATACGCAGACGATACCGTGATTTTTAGTGATAACGAACACGGACTTCAAACTGCCCTTGATATATTTAAAGATTATTGTGACACGTGGAAGCTTAATATAAGTGTAAATAAAACAAAAATACTGATTTTCAGTAAGGGGCGAATATTACGAAATACTGTATATAAAATAGGAAACGAAAACGTAGAAGTTGTTGATGAATATAAATATTTAGGTGTATACTTTTCTAGAAGTGATTCCTTTAATAATGCAAATAAGTATATTTCAGAACAAGCTAATAAAGCCATGTTCTATTTGCTGAGAAAGATTAAATCATTATCACTTCCATATGATATACAAATTGACCTTTTTGAAAAAACTGTAAAACCTATACTTTTGAACGCTAGTGAAGTATGGGGTACCGGAAAGATAGATACATTAGAAAGAGTACAGCTAAATGTGTACAAGTATATCTTTAATATGAAAAAGACTACTCCATCATATATGATGTATGGAGAACTTGGCATTACCCCGTTAATAATTGATATCAATAAGAGGGCAGCTGCCTACTGGACAAGATTAATAGAAAACATCAGTAGTGACAGTACAACGAAACTCTCTTCAAAATTTTATATTTTGATAAAAGAATTACATTATTCGGAGCTGGTCAAATCTACCTGGATAGAAAATATTAAACATATTCTACTCACGACTGGCTTTTCCGGAATTTGGTACAGCCAGGACTTTTTTAATGGAAAGTGGTTCAGCCAAAAACTTAAGATATCTTCATACAAAATTGGCATTCCGAGCTTGGTCGTACATCGGTCACAAATATCTACAAATATTTGTTAACTAGTTTTAAACAATGTTTTTATATTAAAGCATTAACAGTTTTAAACTGTAAGAAACGTTTAGCATTTTTAACAAGAAATCACAGGTTACAAATAGAGGTCGGATGATGGAGAAATACCTCAGCATCTGACAGAAAATGGACCCAATGTAATGATTTTGGGGATGAGGTTCATTTTGTTTTAGTATGCCCGTTATTTCTAAATGATAGAAACAAGTTTAATCGCCAACCATTTGGAATACAACTGCTGAGCCAATATATTTTTAACCTGGTTAAAAATATATTGGCTCTGCAGTTTTATTCCAAAAATAAAAATAGTTTGTGGAATGCCGTTTGGCGGGCGATCGTGCCGGCGTGCGGGCATGCGGGCGGCGTCAAATTCTTAGTTTCCGCTCAATAACTTTTGTTAGGAATGAGGTATTGCAATGAAACTTGCTGAGTAGGTAGCTTTTATGAAAAGAAAGCTTGGGATTGCAGTTGGGATCACTGGGGTTAAGGTCAAGGTCACTGTTACTGAAAAAAGAAAAATGATTTCCGCTCTATAACTTTTGTTAAGAATGAGGTATTGCGATGAAACTTGCTGAGTAGGTAGCTTTTATGAAAAGAAAGCTTGGGATTGCAGTTGGAATCACTGGGAATAAGGTCAAGGTCACAGTTACTAAACCGCTCAATAACCTAAGTAAGGAATGAGATATTAGAATAAAACTTGCTGTGTAGGTAGCTTGTATAAAAAAAAAGTTTGGGATTGCATTTGTGGTCACTAGGTTCAAGATCAAGGTCACTGTTACTAAAAATAGAAAACAGTTTCCGCTCAATAATTTTAGTTAGGAATGAGATATTTGAATGAAACTTGCTATGTAGGTACCTTATATGTTAAGGAAGCTTAGGATTGCATTTGGGGTCACTGAAAACAGAAAAACGGTTTCTGCTAGGAAAACCTGGTTTTCGTGGAATTTTCACGTTTCTTGTTTATTTAATCTTGATACCTAACTTGTCTTACATGTTTATTCGTAGGCGTTTATGACAAGCAATTACGCAGTATTTACCGTGTCGGTCAATATTGTTTACTATGGATAATCATAAAAAGAAAACTGTTGCAATATGCTTCAAGCTGCATTAATCTGTCTCGAAATAAATTCCTATTGATTTTACTGGCCATCTGACACTATTATGCAATGCATATTTCCGAGAAAATTATTAATTTGTGCGGTTTCATAAAAACAATGCGGAATGCACTAAATCCAGATATGCACATAAAAAAGTTAAATGTCGACTGGATAAATGGATTATATCATATTTTGTCCAAAATGCCTCGCATTCTAACTTTTAAAAGCTTTTTTTTTTGTCGTGCGTTTTCATTGACCGTGAGAAGAAATGTTTTTCTCACAATGTTGCATATTATAGTTATAGTTTTACCCCATTATCTGACTTAAGTTAACAAAGTATATGACCGTAAACAAATAATCTCAATTATTTAAATGAACCTATTGTAACTAAAACATCCCATGTGTCGGTATAGTATGTCAATTAGTTGGGTGCGTCATTTAGCAACAAAGTGCCAGACAAAGAATGTAATTTTAGTTTATTGCATACGCGTTTACAAGCTCCGTTTACTTTCAAATGATGTGTAGTAAAGTTATATTGGGTGTGTAATGTATACTTGTTGTGACTGTTGCACTATTCTGTTCATGTCAAAGAAAGTATATCACGTGATGTAAACAATATTGATTTTATTGTGAAAATTCCCATTATGTAATGACAATATGTTTGTTTCAAATAAATATTTTTTGTTCAAAGTTAAATTTTACAACCTGTGTTATTCTCTCTAATTTAAAAATGCGTATGCAATGAAAGGGTTATTATATTTATATTGGGATATATGCACTCGTTGTTTTGCGCATAAATATTGGTAAAGTCGGGCAATATTAATACGCAAAAGAGCTTGTGCATATATCCCAATACAAATTTAATAACCTATAAATATACGTGGCCATCTAAATCAATTCTACAATGGATGAAAACCTCGTTATGGGATTATTGTATTTAGTGTTTAGTCAAGTATTTTGAACGGACCTAGTATTACCTGACTACAGTTGCATCGAGCACACTGCAACCATTGAAGCATACAAGCAATAAAAGGATACAATTCATCAAAAGGTAATTTAGTTTTCGAAATAATATTAAAGGCATTTAGTGAATGTATCTAACGGACTAATATCGAATTGTTAGTGCTGCTAGAAGCGTCAAATACATTGCCATACTTACAAATTAACGTTAGACTATGTATATAAAGCGGAACATGAAACATGTTGGGTTTTTTAAAATTAGGTTAAGATATAAGGATATCTTTATTTTATTGTTTTAAGCCAAATATTTCCCATGAACATGTTAACATAATATATACAAATAGATTTTTGTTAGATGGCATTAACTTTAATACATGTATACAGTGTTTTATCAACGAATCATCTAATCATCTATGTATTATAACGAGAGCAATGAACCAGAATCTGCAAATGTTTTAGCAGGTTTACCTTATGTTAGAATTAAGTTTAACCGTAATCTGCAGCAAGCGTTTGATTGTTATCTAGATGGGAGATATCTTTTGAATTTATTTAAATATCAAGAGTATGAATCCTTATCTTGAAGTGTTTACAACAACTTGGAACTAACATGACTATCTGCTTTTAATGTAATTGAAGCAAAAACAACAATGTTCACATACAGAAAAATAAATGTGAACAACGCTATACCTTTAAAAAAGAATGAAAAAAAGCCTAGTTTGGTCAACTCAATGGATATACTCTTTCTACTTAAGTTTCAGCAGTCAACAAATTAGAAGTGATTGATATGTGTTCAATATAGTACTAATCTCGAAAGCCTTATATACATATTACATATATATATTGAAAAGCCCTTCGGTTTTGTTTTCGTTAATTAATAACTGAACGAACTTCATGTAATTTGGTTTTTTCCGCAGTATTGTTTTATGTATGATTTTCTTAACTCTGTATATTTTTTACAATCGATCACGAAATGATACTCGTCTTCTAACACTGACATTGCCTGCATTTTCTGTTGCGGAAGGGAACACTTATGGGCTTTCTCCAAAGACCGCACTCAACATCTAGTATGTGAGAAGAAAGTCTAAGTCTTGTAAAAGCATAGTGTTATTTGGAATTTTCGAACATGTCAAGATATGGTTTATATTCAACGACTGCAATTGTTCTATAAAATAACGCTGTCGTAGAATCATTTAATCGGGTATTCCAATTTTAAACAAATACGTCTTTAGACCGTTCTTTGAAAACTGTCAGAAACATTTCCACATCTCCAACTCCTTGAACTAGCATGCTTCATAAAATCTCAGCGTGGATAACTAATTTCTAATTATCAAAACCAGGATTATTTTATTTATCTGTCTTTCATCCTCATTTCTTAACATATCATATACTATCTTTATGTATTTCGTATTACTAGTTGCACATATTTTAACCAGTATTTTGTAATTATATAATACCTTTTGTTTATGTAATTCAGTCTTCCAGTTTCACCGTATATGAAACTGTTTTGTGTTGTTAATTTAACCACTTAAAAACGTTTACAAAAACCTAAATGTGTCCTTTTTACTAGTGCACCTTTATTGAATCCCCATACCGTGGCAGAATAGTTTAATATAGGCGAGATAAGTTTATCAAATAAATCGAATGTGTGCTTAGGGGATAAATCGGTAAATTTCTTTAAATATTTATTTATTTCGAATATAGCTTTTAACGATTGTCCACCCAACATTTTGTCAGTTTCATTGAAAGCACACCCTGAAGTAAACACAACACTGGTGTTTTTAAAACCGCTTATAATGTAAAGCTCATTTCACAGTTAATACAATTTAATATTATCTGGTAACCTCACTCCTTTTCTAAAACACATAATCATCGTCTTTGTCGTATTAACAGTAAGTTTCCATCTTTGACAATATTCCTCTAAAACATTAAATGACTTCTGCAAAGCTTCTGCTGAATTTACAAATAAAATAATATCATCCGCGTATAAGTGTAAGCCTTTTTTATCATCACCACATCTACCTCTTCACCTGATTTAAATGTCAATTCTTCTTCAAAATCATATAAATACATGCTAAATGAAAAAGGCGAGAAACATTCACCTTGAAGCATTTCGAGAAAACAAGTGAAATCCTAACCTAATGTGGTCATATATTTGACCTTTGGCTTAACACTGTAAAAAACAAGTAAAATTTTTTTTTCGAAAGCTTATAACGTGGGGAATTACGCAAGACAATCATCTAATAAAATAATATATTTGTATAGCAAAGTTGAAATTTTGTTTCCATATTAGTATACACGCAAAGGTAAAACAAATTTGGATTTACAACACACTCCACCAAAGTGTACGGTGTCATTATGTCAACAAAGGACAAGCTGACAAGTATGTAATAATTTAATGTGTACTTAATAACTGTAAGGAAGAAAACAATCACACACGCCTGTGTACCTGTATCAAACCTGCATCGTGTATATAGCCGGCTTAGTGTTGTCTTAAAGGGAATGTAGCGACACAGCCACACCATCTTTATTATTGAGAGTTCTGAAAAAAATGATTAAAGGTGAAAGAATTATCAAAATCGGATGATAAACAAAGAAGATATGATCAGTTGAAAGTTCTGTTGAAACGGATAAGGAAGCCGCCATTGTAAGGGCTATGACATCACAGTTCTAAATGACCTTAGATGGAATATTTTTAAATCTGAAAATTACTGATTTATGGGGAAAAAATAACAGTAACTGTACAAAAAATATGCATACTTAATGGCAGTAATGCTTTATATGACCAGTAAAGGAATTTGCATTCATTTGCATTGGTTTCTTAGCCTTATCTTTTCTTCTAGATAACATCTTTATAAGATACGGTAAAACTATTTACCGCCAGGTTATTGGTATTCCTATAGGTACTAACTGTGCGCCACTTGTTGCAGATTTGTTTTTGTACTGCTATGAAAGAGATTTTATGTTGAGTTTGTCACCTGCTAGCCGGGGTGAAATTATTGATGCCTTTAATAATACTTCTCGGTATCTTGATGACATACTCAATATTGATAATCTGTTCTTTGCTCATATGGTTACTAACATTTATCCACCAGAGCTCACGTTGCATAAAGCCAACTGCTCGGATACAGTAGCAGCATTTCTCGATCTTCATCTCTCGATTTCAAATGATTGTATTCATACTAAAATCTATGATAAGAGAGATGATTTCAATTTTAACATCGTTAACTATCCACACCTGGATGGAGATGTGCCTCGTGCTACCTCATACGGAGTGTATATCTCCCAGCTCATTCGATTTGCTAGAGCGAGTAATGGTGTTATAGACTTCAATGATCGAAATCTAGTTATTACAAGTAAACTTCTTCAGCAGGGTTTTCGTTATCACAAACTACGTAGATCTTTCTCTAAATTCTACCGCCGCAACAAGGGCCTGCTGGAAAAGTACAACACTAACCTTAAAACACTTCTGCGACTAGGCATATCTCAACTCTCATTTTATGGAGATGTGGTCTATAAACTTCGAAAGTTTAAGGGGTCTGACGGGTTTCCTGACCACTTTACAAATTTAATCAGGAAGTTCGTCAGAAAAGGATATAACCCTTTGGTTTTACAGCGCACTGCATGTTTAGTGATTGACCCCTCTACAGTCAGTCATTATGCTTCAATGTTCACTTGTGCGATGAATGGACTACCTCTTGGGACTCTATGATTGCACCTACTGAAACCCCAACTAAGGGAGGTGGGTGTATGAGCTTTCGTCCCTCGGGTTTTCTTGTCGTACCCTAGATTGGTTTTCTCTTTATCTGCAACTACTATGGTTGTTCAGTACGATTCTGGATACATCCTGAGATGTTTATTATTTTGTATGTGTTTCTTTAGTTAGTTTCTCTAGATGTGGACTTTATTGTTAGAGAATTCCTTTTGATGGGATGTAGTTTTGTTTACACTGTCGTGTCTATTTAGGTGCTGAAGACAGGATAATAGTGAGGATTGTGCGCAAATAAAATCGATTCAAGCTAACCAGTAGGCCTTATTGCCTACTGACCGTTCCAAGTCGGTAACCCTGTCTTCACTACCCTTTCTGTTGTTTTTGTCTCTTTCATTGTATTGTCAAGTCCTTGTTTGCAGTACAGTGCGGAACTACGATGCCATTGCGTTCAGACGCTGTGGTTTCTATAGTACCCTATATATAATATTTAAATGATATTTATCAAATTTCCATATATGGAATTTGGAACTATGACGTCATAGTTCTAAAAATGGCGGCTCCCATAACAGAACGTGTTTTGCTGTGTCGCTACATTCCCTTTAATGTGCTTTGAAACATAGTCACATATACCTACGAAACTCATATTACATGAAACTTAATGATATGAATAAACACAGGTTGTTGATATGACACAATTGTTGTAGGTCAACGACACGGTCCATCTGTGTATCGAAAATCAACGTTACAAATACTGATGATCTAAGAAAGTTCATTTTTCGATAAATCTTATCTAAATCTGACTTGTGTGATTTTCTTTGTAATTGGATGTACTCGTATTTAACGACAAGAACACTAGTGTTACATGAAGGCTAAACTAGTTATTTTTTTCATTTAACTTCAAGTGAAGCATAGTGGCGTCTTTAATTATTACTTCGCGTTGTGTACTTTAATGAATAACTATTATTCCATCTTAATAACAGTTTTAATCAGCGTATTTACAACATGACTTAAAACAGTCTGACACACTCTGATTCTGATTGATCTACTCTCTACTGATCTGATCTGATGCAACTGGTTTCTAATATGAAATAGGCACTACCTATGTAACGGGCAAAGCAATTTGATAGCATGTACACTTTTTACCCATCTCTATTTTAAGGGTCAGAACACTTTAAATTTGGTCAGATCTTATTCTTAAAGTCAGGAAATAGTTATAGATAGATCTTTACACAAATATGTAAATAAATATATTTGTAAGGCCTAATAAAATAATACCCGTAAATAAAATTTACTGCAACAATAGGTAGTGGGTAGGAAGGTCAGCTTTTTGTTTTATTTTGTATCTGTAATAAGACTTTAAACTCGAGAACAAGAAGATACGGATAGATTTCAGTGCAGACTTTATTTGATCTTTTTCTTTACACAGAAAATATGCGCAAGCATTTTTGGTGCATCAGTGTATTTCAGTTTTCGGGGGCTAACAAACTGAATAGTTTTCGGAAAAAAAAGATTCGTTTTATTATCATTAAAGATGTTGGCAGCATTTTAAAGGAGATGTTCCGGTCACGGTGAACACATGTTTATTTGTAATCCGAGCCTTCTCTGACCGAACCACTGTAGATAATCTCAAAGAATCTAGCAACATGTTTATTATTTATTCTAGCATGTCCAAGTGTAAGTGTATACATAAAATTGAAATATCAAGGTTTTGTTTGTTGGCATAAATACCGATCAAAATACTTAGGATGTTTTTTCTATGTTTAATGAATGAGACTCATAGGTAGTAGTAGGTAGGTAGTCGAGGCCGTTTAACCCTTTTTCGCAGCGGTCCGTATAAGGCTACTTCCCCATCTAAATTACTTTGAAAATCATGCAGTTTTCCCCATTTTTTAAACTTATTTATCTCTGAAAATGTCATTCCCCAGCCATGGATCTTTCTCACATTTTAGGCCAAAAAACCCCTTTCCAGAATTCAGGGCTTTTTTAACCTATTTAACACGTGCCGAAATTCGGCCTCTTAAACAGGGGCTGAAATTCGGCCTCTTCCCAATTGCAAAAACCTCTATTTTTTCTATTTTTTCCCCCAATTTTGAGATAAAAAATTCCCAATTTAAAAAAACAAAACATATATATATTATTTTTTTTGGTAATTAAGTGACATACTTTACATAGTGTGTATGTTAAAATAACTCAGTTCTAAAACCTAATCAATGTTTTACCTAAAACTACATTTGAATGAAAATTCCCCTTAAAAAAAAGCATTTCCCAAAACAACGAAAATCACGCTTTTTTTCCCCAATTTGGACAGTCTCGCGCTTCTTTTTCGCAAATTCAGCAGGCCTAGGTCTTTTCCCAATTATCTTGAAAAAAAGTCCTGGACCTAGTAAAAGGCTCTGGTGGTGATGAGGAGGGGGAGGGGCAAATTTGTTTTCCGAATTTGAGACCGGAAGTTTCAAAATGGTGTCGTCTGCCATTTTGGAGACGAAATTTAAGTTGGACGCACTACGACAATGAAAATTAGTAGCGTTAGTTAGTGAGTATTTAACATATTCATTCCCATGCATACATGTACATACGTGTAACATATAGTCGGCAGGTCGAGCTTTGCCCGTATTTCCTTAACATTTATGCAAAATACGTGACATTTCTGAATTACAACCCATGAGAATATGTGGCTGCTGCTTGTACCAATTGTCAATCATGTTACATATTAAAGAATAGTGTTTTAATTCCCGAAGCCAAATACACCAAATATTATGTATAGTATATACAACTTATCGCAACATGTTAATTTAATTTACTAATAATCAGTTACTAATGCAATTTTTACATCTGTATGAGAAATGTGCTACATCTACATTATCGAAATGTCAATGTTAGTCATTGTTCAATGCATTTAAAGGGGCAAATGAAGGCTATTTGTTAAAGTAACTGTGTTCAGAATTAGTATATCATTCTACTTTCCCAATTTAATTATTAATAAAAGATTTATAATTAACCCCAAATAAGGTAACTATGTCACACAAGAACACTGGTTTTACATGTAGGCTGAAATACATATTTACGACAACAACTGTCACATGTAGGCTGAAATAAATATTTACGACAAGAACTGCTACATGTAGGCTGAAACAAATATTTACGACAAGAAATGTTACATGTAGGTTGAAATACATAGTTCCATGTGACTATATAGTATATACAAACTATTGTAGACTTGTATCTGCTAAGTATATGATAGAGGCTATGAAGATAAATCTTCACCATTAAGAAACCATTAAGTAGCAGAGTGATAACCTGTAGTGTGATACAGGTTGTTGTATTCCACTGTAAGAAAATGAAGGTACTATGTATATATATATTAGTGATAGGTATATAATAAAAACTATTGTAGATGTCTATCTGCTAAGTATATGATAGAGGCTATGAAGATAAATCTTCACCATTAAGAAACCGAAAGGGAGGGAGCGTAGCTTCGGGCTTAGTGTTTACGATAGGTTTTATCGATAGTCTCTATATAGATCACACTCCAAACCCTGCAGAGAGATGGTAGTAAAATCTTCATGAATAAATTATGCAAGTATTTGACATTCTGACCCGTCTGATTGGTTTAAAAAGTGGAGTAAACACTAAAACGCAATGTATTTCCCAGAATAAATTACACGTATTTATGAAGATGTACAGCAGTTCTCTTAAACGTTTACTTATTATGTTCCTGTCATACCGAACCATCACGTGCATGGCAGCAGACGACACATATTGACACATGCCTTGTATAATCTACAGATGAAGAACATCATCATTCTGATTTTGGTACTGACCACAATAGGAATCAGTGCTCTTCCGTTGCAATCGACATCATCGTCGGCAGCATTTTTACCTTTGTCGACGTCGTCTGTAACAACATCATCATTATCATCATCATCGACGCATAACGACCGATTTACATCAACCACTGCAGAATATATACCCACTGGATCTTGTAGATACAGGAGAGACATATACCGAAATGGTAAGTGGGATATTTTTATTTTTTTTTTTCAGTTACCAAATAGGTAACCCATTTATTCTCCCCGTGAATGAGTGTGTTGTGGGTCGGGGAGTGCCATCCCACCGCACACTTTACAAAGAAAATTATAACAATATAAAATAGTTGTCACAACACTCACTCATTCTGATACTCTCTTTCCTCTAGTTTCAGTATATATATGTTTTTCTCTTTGAAAAAATAAACTAAGTAAGATGGGAAAATCTTTTCTATTATTAATTTTCAACATATATGGGTTACCAATTAACTGTACAGTAGACACACCCTCTGTAAGATTGTTTATAATAAATCTTTAAGTCCAGTTTAATCTGGATTGATTCAGATAATCAGTTGTCAGGATCTTGGTATTAATTTTTGCATAATGTTAATAGTATATTAATCTTCTAGTGCTTCTTTATAGTTTGTCCATTTTTCCGAAAATGATTCCAAGGTATTATTTTTGACGGCTATACATTTATGGGATTCATATGAATGCTTAAGTCTGTTCTTCATAGCAGTGAGGGATAGTGATTTGTTCAGATGTTTTGATGAAAAAATATAATATTTGATTTCTATAATAATGTAAAGATCGGTTGATGATAGTTTTTTTTCCAATATTGAATAAAGATAGTTCTTCTATAAATGTAATATGTATATGCTTAGTTAGTAACCAGGCCTTGATTTCAGTAAGAAATGTTTGTGTTTCTGGACATGACCAAAGCATATGTGGAATGGTCTCGGGTTGGTGGCAAAAATTACAAAGTGGACTGTCAATGGCTTTAATTGTAAATAGATCTTTTTTTGTTGGTAATATTCTATGGTTGATCCTTACCTGAAACCATTGAAGTCTTGTACTAAGTTTATATATAAAAGGGGACATATAAATATCTTTCCATAAGTGATTTTCCATGTTATAAATGTTATCCCACTTCTGTTTAGATGTAGGTTTATCTTCATTTTTGTTTAGTATATTATATATGTTTTTGGTTCCTTTGGTGTTTTTAGTTAGAAGTGCAACATTAGCTAATATTAATGGATTTTGTAGCTTTTTATGGAACTTACCCTTTAATTGATGCAACTATTCCATTATATTGAATAAAATTTGTTCTAACATTGTACATCTCCTTAAATTCTAGTTCTGAGTAGAAGTCTCCATTGTCTTTAAATAAATCATTTATAAAAGATCTGCCTTTGTTATGCCATGACTGAATGAATATAGCATTCCCACCAATTTTAAGATTATCATTATGGAAAATAGGACTTGCTAGAAATTGTTCAGCAGTTTTAGGCTGATTTTTTTCGTTAATATATGCATATGATTTTAAAACATCAATCCAAAATGGATTTTTTATCTGTGCAATTAGTATATCTGTATATGTTTTCCCAAAACTTGTTATATTTTTTAAGTTGAGTGTATGCTAAATAATCTGTATCCATTTACCACCTGTAAGTATCCATCTTCTTAACCATGTTGCTTTAAGACCATAATTAAAAGCCTTTAAGTTAAAGCCATCATTTTAAGCCCTCCTTCAAAGTATTCTTTTACCAGAACACTGTGTTTTATTTTTGCTGGTCCTTCCCATAAGAAATCATAAAAAATTGTATTTATTTGTTTTATAATATTATCATTAGGGTTTGGAAGTGATATAAATAAATGGTTAAACATAGGTAGAAGAAGGGATTTTATTACTGTTATTTTTCCAAATGGGGTTAAGTATCTACGCTTCCATTGTTTGATTAAGTTTTTTATCTTTGTTATTTTTTCTAAATAATTTATATAAGTGATTTTATTCAAGTCTACATTGAAATTGATTCCTAGAAGTTTAAAATCAGTTTTCCACCATGACAATTTCCACCTTGTTTTGATTGTATCATTACTGTACTTTTTAATCCCTATCCATATTACTTGTGTTTTATCGAAATTTAACTTAAGCCATGAATATTTTGCAAAGTAGGATAGCTCATTAAGAGTCTCATTCAGAGACGTATTTGAACCATCTAATTTTGCCGCAGCATTATCTGCATATTGTGAGAATTTGAATTCAGTGTTTCCAATAGTTATTCCTTTAATATTTTTATTATTTCTGATCTTAAAAGCAAGAATTTCTGCGCACAAGATAAAGATATATGGTGATAATGGATCTCCTTGGCGGCAGCCCCTCTTAATTGGAAACAATGATGACAAGTGTCCCCCTTGATTGATAGCCAGCTTAGCATTTTTGTATAGAACTTTTAGCCATGAAGTAATAGATAGAGAATCAAATGCTTTTTCAAAGTCCACCAACAAAATTAATCCAGGTAAGTTGTTTTCTTCAGCAAAGTGCATGATGTCAAAAAGCTGCCTTGTATTTTCTCCCAAGTATCGCACAGCTATAAAACCAGTTTGATCCCCATTAATAAGTTTATATAGTGTAGTTTTAATTCTGGAAGCTATAGTGCCATATGCTATTTTATAAACACAATTCAATAATGAGATAGGCCTATAATTCTTTAAAGACTTACGGGGTTTATTATCCTTTGGTATGCAAGTTATAATCCCTTCCCTTTGCGTTATTGATAATTCTCCATTAAGATAACCAACATTTATTGCTCTTATTACAAAATGCCCTAAGTGCTTCCAAAAAACGTTAAAGAAATCTGCGCTGAATCCATCTGAACCGGGACTGGGATTATTTGACATTGCTTTCAGCGTTGATGATGCTTGTTCAAAAGTTATCGTTCCTTCCAGAGAGTTTGCTTCCTCAGGGGAAAGCTTTGGATTATCATAATTAAGAAGTTCTGTATCTAAATCTACATCTATCATGGTGGCATCTGTGCTACTATATAATGATTCATAAAAACATTTAATTTCTTCAAGAATATCAAATTGGTCCGTTATTAATGTACCGTCATCTTTTTCAATTTTTGGAATAACTTTGCTTGTGTGATTATAGGATTCAAGATTGCAAAAATAGCTATTGGGTCTTTCATCTTCTTCAATAATAGTTGCTCTTGATCTAATAATAAAACCTTGCATTTTCTGCTTACGTAAGTCTGTTAAAGTTTCTTTTAAATTTTCTAACTGCTCCAAATTTTCTGGTAAAAGGCTGTGTTCTAATTTCTCTATTTTTTGGATAACATCTTTCTCTAGGTTATCTTGTTGTTTTCTTTTTAAAGCTTGAGTATGACATGGATTTCCCCCTTAACTCCATTAAGAGTGTATCTAAAAATAATTGGTCATTGATGACAAACTGTATTTCTTCATTTGGTATGTATTTGATGTTTTGGATGTCATATATAGGTAGCGCATATTGTGTTATGATATCATTTATTTTTTCGTTCATACAATTTAAGTAATCTATGTCTTTCAGTAAAGAATTGTTATGTTTCCATAATGGTTTTCCTCTTTTAAAAAGGGTAAAAGAAAGATCTAGAATAACCATGGAATGGTCAGAACGATAGCTAGACTCTATCGTGCTTTTGTTTACCGACGGTAATAAATTGTCTGTTATCAGAAAAAAGTCAAGCCTTGCCTGCTTTAAAGGGTTTTTTTTTCTCCATGTATATCTTTTTAAATCTGGATTATTTTCTCTGAAAGGATCAATAAGGTAATATTTTTCTTTTATTTCCAAAATCTTTTCACGGGCATTTTTATTATTTATGTTTTTGTAATTGTAGTAATCAGTTTTGAGGTCCTGTACAAGATTAAAGTCGCCACACCATATCATTTTATCATTATTAATTGTCTCTGATAGTGTCACAATATTATCATAAAAGGTAGGATTATCGATATTTGGGCCATATATGTTAATTAATGTCAGTCTGTTATTATTAACTGTTAGATCTGCTATAATAAAATTGCCTTCGGGGCAAGATATATGTTTATGTAGAGTGTACTCAACATTTTTGTTAAATAATATTGCAACTCCTCTGGAATTTGAAGTGCTAAAATACCAGAGCTAAAAATGCCATCAAATCCCCATTGTGATTTTATAATATGTTCGCTAGATTTTGTTGAATGAATATCTTGAAGGCAGTATATATGACATTGTTTTGATTTCAAGTAATTAAATACATCTAGACGTTTCTCAGTTGAGCCAAGACCCTGACAATTAACTGACAAAATTTTAGCCTCCATGAGTCATCATATAAGACATGTAATCAAAGTAAAATCCAAACAGAGAGGGTCCCCTGTACAGTACCAGTAACATGAAATAAAATATAAGGGAATGCAAACAAAAAGGCAGAATGATAAGTGCCAGATTCATAACAAAATGAACCAAAAGCTCACTTTGGCAAAAACAAACAAGCCTGTAATATTATTAATTATGTCTATATAGATCTATTATAAATATATATTAGGCTTAAAAGAAAAAAAAGTGCTTGTTTCCGCCAACCCGACCGACCCTATTATTTAGCCAATGTACATAACCAAAAATTGAAAAAGGGCCATAACCATGTATTCTCTAGGTAGTAATACCTTCCCCAGTATTTTTTATCATATTAAAAGTGTTTTTTCATTAACAAAAATAAGGTCATTAATAATAATAAAAAAAAAGAAGAAAAGTTTTGCCTACCTACCTACCCTAATTATTTTGAAGCCGTTAGCGGAAACAAACCCTTTTTTCCCTATTGCCTTATGAATATCAAAAGAAAAGAAAAAATACTCAAACTTAAAAACAGATTGTGGCTGTTTAAAATACTTTTTTATTAATAGATATTTTTTTCTATTACAGCTTTTCAGCCTTTGTTCTAAACATATGCAAGAAAATATATTTAAATGATAAAAATACTCACTTTTTAAGCCAAAATAATTATAGTCCTCAACAAGATTAATATATTTCATAAACTGCACATACTAAATATGTTCATGGTATATCCTCTTTGGATTTCAAAATCACATTCACTGTCCTTCAGGTATATAATTATATAGAATCAGTAACTGTACATACTCCATAAATGTGTGTCACTTAGCGAGTTAAATAACTGTTATAATCTTTAGCTGTCCACTGAATATTATCACAATCCAGTAAAGAATGATTCAACACTCAAAACTGAATTAAACACTCACAACTTTCACACTTATATAAGATTTAAACTATAGAATTAAGAAGTATACATATAGTTGTATTTTTATTACTTATTGTGAAGTAAATATATTTCATCACAAGCTACTGTCAGTGTCCCCACCTAAATTGGGAAATATTCACTTCCCCACAACGGCCGCAATGTCATCGAATATATCGAATCGGTGTCGTGTTCCTGCCTCGGTCTTCCCGAAGACGGACCCATTGTAATACCATGCCTTCTCAATGTCTTTGTGGTCCCACAGGCTCTTGATTAAATGTGCATTGCACTTTGTGACATCGTCCACAAGGCGGTGACCCATTTGTTTAAACTCGGACCTCTTTCTCATGATTTTTGTTTTTTCGTTGTTGTTGGCCAGTTTAAAAGTGGGATATTATTGCTGAAGATACGTTGGGATAGTATAATTCATATATATATATGATACATTTTGATGTGTCCTGCTTTATTTATTTAATTCGAATAAACACAATATAATTTTAATTAAACCGCAGACGCTTGTAAAATGGGAGGTATACATATAGTGTGTTAGTAGTATAGATACTGAGGATTCTGGCGCAGTTTTCCCCTCGCGACGGACGAACAAGCAATTATCCAGTTGCCCTTAACACAAAGATGCAAACGCCAAATGGCGGTGGCATACTTGCTACCAGACCCCTCGCAACTATACAAACTGCGTGATTGTCTCCTCTTAGGAAGATACGTTGCTGAAGATACGTTGGGATAGTATAATTCATATATATATATGATACATTTTGATGTGTCCTGCTTTATTTATTTAATTCGAATAAACACAATATAATTTTAAATAAAACCGCAGACGCTTGTAAAATGGGAGGTATACATATAGTGTGTTAGTAGTATAGATACTGAGGGTTCTGGCGCAGTTTTCCCTTCGCGACGGACGAACAAGCAATTATCCAGTTGCCCTTAACACAAAGATGCAAACGCCAAATGGCGGTGGCATACTTGCTACCAGACCCCTCGCAACTATACAAACTGCGTGATTGTCTCCTCTTAGGAAGAACTTTACCAAACCTCCAGTATCTATTAATTTAGTATGAATAATATCCCACCGTCTCCTTTTTGCAAATAACTAAAACATTTGCAATTCATTAAGCAAAGTCAGACGGAACCGGACAGTAGTCTTCATCATCGCTGTACATATCGTAATTTACCATGGAATAATTTACTTGTATTCTAATGTATCTTGTCCATTATCTAGTATGTATCTTTTTATCATCCTAAGCTGGCAACAAACTCTTTTTGTTTATTACATAACTCCTTAGTTTATGTTTTTGTAATCTTATAACTTTCATCTCATGGTGGGCTTCTGTTGCCGTAAACAAAATCTCTTTGTAATTATCATGCGTTATATTTTTTTTAACAAAACACTTTTTAACTTATCCTTGCATTTTTTTGTACTAACCACATTATCTAACATATACGAATACAGTTTACTTCGTAGTCCAACAAATTCAACAATAGGTATACCACAAGTTTCATCTTTCATTTTGCCAATACCTTTGTATTACCATTAAAATCAAACTTACTTTTTGAATCATAATCACAATTATCAAAAAGTTCTGTATCCTTGTAAAAGTCCGCATACACATATTTTGTCTTTGTTTCGTAGCACAAGGAGTCAGTATCAGTAAATAATAATTTAGCTTTTTTATCATATCTGTTTTTGATATAGTTGTAATGAAAATCATACATTAAATAGTTTGACAAGTCTAAAATACACATGCCAACATAACAAGGACGATTTAAAACTAGTCTTTCTTTCATTCTGTTTATAGCAAATAAATGTTCATTAAATATTTTATAAGAAATAAATGAAGGTCTTGCTGCATATTTTAAAGGGATCTCCTCATCATGAGTCAATTTAACATTAATTTTTTTCTCAAATTTTCCATAGCTTTACCAAAAACTGAATTGTTCATCAGTTTGAAGAAATCCTTTTCAAAAGCATTTTTACCAGCTGTTCTTTTGGCAGTATTAAAGTCTATGTATGTCTTTAACCACTTTGATTCATCAAACTGTAGCATTCGGTGTATTTTTGTTACCTTCAATCCAAGCTTTTTATACAGTTTTAAGTTTCTGTAATGCAAAGCATACTTGTCTTTATTCTTTAGTGTTGTAACAAGTTTGGTAACTTTGCTAGATCCTAAATTAAACTTTTTTAAACTTTTACAATAATCTGACAACCACTCATCTTTAAACATTCTGGGGCAAGAGGATAGTCATAATGCAAGTCATGCAGTTTATTGGGATACTCGATATCACACTCAACAATGTAATTTGATTTTCGTTTTTTCGATCTTATTGACCCACTTACAGTTACCAGTAGGCAACGGTTGGCACATAGCCCACCCATACAAGTTATTAGCATCAAGATATATATTATGTACTTGCTTTCTTTTTTCTTGTCATAGTTTTCATATATTTATTGTAAGCCTGTGAATATCTGTTTGCAATATAACTTGTACCGCCTCTTAATCCTTTTTCAGATATTAAATCAAGTTGGATACCAGTCATATTAAGGCATGCATCCCAGGCTAAACCAGGACTACTGAAATAATGACAAGGCTCTAATTTGTAATACTCAATGCACATTTTTCTAAAGTTTTCAAAAACATCTGTCAGCATCAGCACATCAGTCTTAAGATACAGATCATGATATTCTCCCATATTTGTAATCTTAAATGTTTTCCATATTTTGTTAGCATGATCATAATCTGCATCTGAAATGTGCTCATCATTTAATTGAGAATAAAAGTTATTTTTTCTAGGCAATTTAGTTTCCTTAGGACGTTCAAACTGTTCATGTAATCATAAGGATAAACACCTTTTATTTTTATTAATTCTAGCTTGTCATCAAAGTATTCTTGCGAGGTGTATTGAAACGAGGGGATGTTTTTTACTAAATTTTCTAATGATTGGGACATAAACACCAAACTTTTTTCTAACGTAAAAGCCATGTACTTTTCCATTGTATTTGGTATAACATTATTTCTTTTTTAAACTTTTCGATGTGCTGCATTATAAAGTGAGAATCATATCCTCTCAAGTTATGAAACACAACAGGTATTTTTTTAGTCAGCCTGAAACTAATATTACATATATCATGAGCGCTTCCCCTATACTTTCCAGTTATATGACAATGATCTCTAACTTTTCTAACAGAGTTTTCATTTGCTACTGTACGACCCGCGTCAACTTTTTTGAGAGTTATTACAAAACCATTACCGCAAATATGGCATGATTTAGATTCTTGGAATTTAGCTTTTTCTTCCGACGACATCACCACATCTTTCTTAAAATGTGCATTTATAGTTTTCTTGCATCACTTTTCTTCTTCTATCATTTTTTCTAAAAACTTGTAAACAGCATTCGGTCCTCTATACGTTACAACTGGTTTTGAATATTGATCATCATAACAACAAACAACCTTATACCTATTACCACAATCAGTATGTTGCTGGTATACTTCCGTGTATGATTCTTTAGGATTTTTAAAAGCTTATTTTTTTCAAAGTCAGCAAATATAACAAAGAGAACCATCAGCTGCCTGTCGTTGTTTTTAAAACAAACCTTTTCATCTTTGTTCGGTATTTTTATTGCTTGTTTTCCGTCAAGTGAAATACAATCAGGCTCATGCTTTTTTAACACTCTTTCAGTCGTGAAGCACTGCAAACATGTTCAACAAAACCATTTTTTATTTGAATGTAATGTTTGATTAAACATTAACCTGTTAAAGTTTTGTATGCACACATAATGATTTTTTTCTTTTTCAGTGATCAAAGGCATATCACATGTTTCGTTTGCTTTATTTTTTAATGTGTATAAAGGATATACTTGATTATCTTCATATCCAAATATGTTTAAACAAATGTTGTTTTGTTTTTCTATTTTTGGGATTTGTTGTATTGTAACAGGAAATGTTATTCCCTTGTAATCAAGATCATCAATATGGTTTTTGTACTTTATTATTATTTGAAGATTTTTTTTAACAGGAAATTTATAAGCCAAATGACACCATCTAAAGCAGTCTTTATCTTTTTCATTTTTTATATTTATTAAACCTTTTTATGATAAGCAAGTTCTCTCGGCAAATCTAAATACGTGCTACCTCGCAAAGGCTTGTACTTTACTCGATTTATGTAGTGCGCCTCAACTGTTGTAATTCTCGAACCACTTCCTTTAGAAAGCCAATTGCTAATTTTCTCCAGAATTTCAAGAGATGCTTCAGCTAGCGCCTCATCAATTTGAGTTTTGTTTGTAATTAATAATGCTTTGAAAGCAAAATAAGCGATTTATAAGTGGTTATTTCAATTTCACCTTATTCTTTATCATGTATTGTGTACTACTTTATTTAAAGAAACTTTTAAAGTAACATTCATTTTAAGACCGTTTGTGCTAAAAAAATCATTTTCAAGGACATCTATTATAATTGGTTTTGTAAACCAAAGTTGCCTGATTGGACTTTTGTCCCATACACTAATAACTCGAAAAACTTTGTTGTATTGTTTTGGTGATTTTTCAATTTCCGCAACTTTGCTATATTCTTCTGGTGGTGATTTTACAATTTACACAGCTTTTCTAACCATTATATAATATTACATGAGATTATTTCTTTAAGCCTATAATTATTTTATTTAATTATTTTGAAGTAAAATATTTCTTCCCTGGTTATTAAAATATCACAATAGTTTATGAAAGACTTTTTATCAACGAAACCACAAGCCATTAGTGAGTTTATTTTCTCAACAAAATCAAGAAAGCTTTTTCCATAAGGGTCTGCACATAGTAGACTTCCCAGTTGACCTCAGACGGTTCACTTTCCCAGTTAGTGAACTCTCCCTGGAGAATCTTACCCCAAGTGTTTTTCTATTGATATTCATGTTACAGTCAAATGTATAAGGATGAGTGCTGTATGTATCCTTATTGCTGTAACTACACCAAGCTTACTCTATAACTGAAGTGTAGTGTTCTACCTTCGTTGTTATGTGATTATTGTGTAAGCTATCCGTATTAATTATACAACGTAATTACACCGTGATTTGATCACGGGATGTGTGTTAAATTTTCTCACTGAGTATTTAAACCTAGACTAACAACAGTGTCTACTTTACCAGGAAAACAATATCCTGTATGCAAAAGATCTTTCGGAAGAAAAATTCCTTCGTCAGCTGCTATAAAGAAGCACCGTTGTGTTTCAGTATAGGCGTTATATCCTAAATACACGTATACGCACTATTGCGCAATTTAAAGTGTGTGTTTTTTGTGTAATCAAATGTGTGGTCTCGTCTGTTACGGTGACCTTTATATTCTTCAAATGTTTAAACGTATACATTTGAAACGATTTCCAATATTTGTTTATATCAGAATATTTAGAGGTTGACATTCAGTAATCGATTTATGTTAATTGCAACTGAAAGCTATTTCAGTCACCCAATATACAGTACAGTAGAGTGTGGTTTGTTGTATTAGTAGCTACGTGTTGTAGTCATGTATTGTCAGGTGAACTGAGCTATTTATTACATTTATTGTATTTGTTGCACCTTGACATAATTGTGCAATGTGTATTTGTGGTTGTTAGTTATCTTTTTATGTAATAGAGTCACTTTATTCATACACTCAATCTACCCTGTCACTACGATTCGATTACTGCGGTCAATCTCAAATATTCGCCCTACTGTAGCGTGGGAGTTTTTAACAGCATAGCATTCACCCGAAGTGAATGTTGTCAGTATAATGCGAGTTTGTTTCACGCGTACTTTACTTTAATATACTTTTTATTCGCAAGCCATTACGAGTTTGGTTACCTTTTAAATTGCTTGTATAACTGATTTCAGTTTCACCAATGGTTTAATTGGTTTCAGTGTGTAGTCGAGTGAACTCAACTCCCTTTCTCCCGCGTACTATACTTTAAGAAGCCCAAAACAAGTTTCTGATTTATATTTTAAGCAAATGAGTGTTTGGTTACCGCTTTAATTTTGCTTTAAGTATATTGCGTGTTTGGTTACCGCTTTAATATGCTTTTTATTCGCAAGTAATTACGAGTTTGGTCACCGTTTAAGTTGCTTGTGCAACTGATTTCAGTTTTACCAAGGGTTTAATTGATTTGTAGTGTGTAGTCGAGTGAACTTTGTTGATGGTAACATCTTAGCTGGATCTAGCAGGCAGAGTGACTAAGTTCTTAAGTTTTCAGAACGTCCTATCAAAGCATATTTTACCTGATCTTCCCCGATGGCATTATTTTTTTCATGTACATTTTTTATATGATTTTCTATAATGTCATTAATTTTTATTTATTTTTTTGTTTAATTAATCTTGCTTAAAATCCTCGATTTCTTTATTTGCTATTTCCATACATGTTTTTTTAAACTGTTAATTTCCTCTTTTGCTTGCTCCATGAGAAGTTTTACAGCAGTGCTGATTTCCTCGTTCATGCGATTTTTTTCAAAATCACTGATTTCTTCTTTTGCCTTTTCCGTACAGTTTTTTTAAAAAAAACTAATTTCTTCTGTATAACTTTCCATATACTATAGATAACATTATTGTTATTTAACTAGCATAAACAATAATATTAATTCCTTTGTCTAACAAACTGCTGTAGTAAGCAATAAAAGAATCCTCAGTTACAAAACCACGAGTTGCTGATGAAATTTGCTTTTTTACACAAAGCATGCAACCTGTTTATATCTGGGGTTTTAATTTTCCATGGTAATTTTAGTTGTTGTGCCATGGTTATAATTCTTTCAGTCAGATCTTGAAAGTTTGTAAAAACTATTAACTCTTTCAAGTTTAGTTCTACTTTCGAAATCAACTATTCGCACAAGTCATTTGATTTTATTTTTTTTTTAAAGTTTTTGATTTTCTTTTCTACGCGTTCCATTATAATATTACATAAGATATGTTCTTTTAAGTCTATATTTATTTAACTTTAAAATATAATGCTATATTATAATATAATGAATTGTAAATATTGTGAAAGAGTTTTGGATATTATTGATCCCCCTGGAGTATGTTTAGATTGCATCTGATTTTGCATGACTGATAAAAAGAAGCTTTGTAAATATTGTGTTGGAACCAAGCTTGCTACAAGTGCACGTATGCGTGTATACATTGTAATGGTACTTATGAAGTTCTCGATAACGAACGTATCTGTTTTAAATGCGGGACTCACAATGGTTATAATCCCATTGCAGTTTATCTTAGAAAATACCACATAGAAAAACATTTGTTAAAATATAATCTATCTACTGCGAAAAGACAAAGATTTGAAGAGTTATTTTACAAAATTATAAAGAATTACGACTGGATGCCATGACCGTTTAACTTAATTTTTTACATATATATTTCCAAAGGCTCTGTAAAGTTGTGATTCTTTTGGATTTCTAGCATTTTGCTAAAGGTAATTCTGATTACTTCTTCATCATTGTCTAATCCTATGGTTGCTTGAACATTTGACAAAAGTTCCTTAAAACTTCTGTGATGTGTTTTTAACAAAGTCTTTTTTTCTGGTATTTTTGTTTTACTTATCACAAAAGCATCTATCGGGGGAATTGTACCGACTACAACTACAAAAACAGGAATTGCCGAAACCAATAACAATACGGCAGTACAACCAATTATTCCACTAACAATTTGTAATGTTGTGTTTATGATGCCGCATAATTTATAACTACGCCTGTATACAGCTATAAGTCGAGTCAAAGGATCAATTAATTCTTCTTTGTTAGTAATTTGTGCCATGTATAATCTTAGTTAGACAATAATTTAATCAAGGTATTTAGAAAATAGTTGCTCATGTTCTTTGGGTGACATTTCGCCTATTTTTAATAATTCATCAATTATGCTAATACCTTTATTTATTACCTGTGGACTATTATTTCCTGATTTGATACTTCCGCATACTAACGCCAGATCATTAATCAAATCATCAGGACTATTGTAATATTCAACATCGACACAACCTCCTAAAATCTTTTTGAACTTTGAAGAACCTTTGTGAATTGGTAAACCAGATAATTCTGTTAGTTGCTTGAAAACATTCTGAGACAGCTTTGAATACGTTTTCTTATTATTGTAACGCTTTGTTATCAAGTCTATAAAATCATCGTCTACTTTCAAATCTGGCACAATTGCTTTTTCTTGCCTGACAATAAGTTTGTGATCATATGACCAATAAGCTTAGGCAAATCAATTTGCAACATATCGTAATGGCCATCTTTGCTTATTTTGTAGTAATGCCTTTTTTATGTTGCAACCCTTTACCAGTCTTTTGTGTAGTTTCACTAGCTGCTCGAATTCGCTCAGGCAACCAGTCTATATCTATCTTTGAGTCTTTCTATGTCGAAGTTGCCTATCTTTGTGTCTTATATCGTGAATCATTTTCTTGCATAGCTCTTTAGCCCTTGCAATATATTTATCATAATCAGCTTTTCCTTCCATAATACATGGTATTTCGGTTGTTATTGGTAATTTATATTGAGTTCTGCTCAACCCGGGGCTAGAGGGCGTGAGCGGTAGCTAGCATATTTCACTACCGCTCATGAACAGTCTCAATCAAACCGAGACTGCAATATTACGTATGTGTCGTGGTCGGCCGTTTCTAAAGGTCCATTATCATACTCTTTTTTAACAAGTACTTCTTTATCCATACCAACATTCAAGTTAATATCATACACCGGTTTGGGTTTCTTAGGCCTCGCGGCAGGTTTTTCTTCTTCCCATTCTTCTTTTTCTTCTTCTATTTTTTCTTCCTCAGGCCCAATTGAAGTACTTTTTTTTATTTGTGTTTTTTTTAAATAATGCTTCCGTGGGGTTTGGCAGGTTTTGACCTAAGCTTTCTTTTGAAGCACTTCTTAATTTTGGTCCAGACTCTATTGCCCGCTTCAGTTCCTCTCTGTAATCAGCCGTCGGTGCTTGGTCTTTAGGATCTACGGTTTGCATGATAGCTGTTTTTTAGAAACAAGTGGTGGTAGCGTTAGCGGTGGCGGCGTTGGCGGCGGTGGCGGTGGTGTGGCGCTATAGCTCAATGCTCAGGCGGGATATCTAATTGTGTACGTATTGCCTCAGGAAGAATAGTCAACTGTTGGCCTATTTCTGGAAGGGTAACTAAATGTTCAGCTAGCTGTCTTGGTTGCTCTGTTATTTCACAAGTTCTGGCTGGAGCATTTTTTTATATAAATCCTTACTAGCTCCTCTTTCTAGTCTCTTCTGAATAACTTTGTTTTCATATTCTTTAACAATTTCACTTGGGTTGTTTTTATCTGCTATTTTTTTCCACTCTAAAAAAGACATGTATAATATAAGGTTAAATAAAATAGCATAAGTTAACATAAGTTAAGATAAGTTAAGACAAGTTAAGATAAGTATTATCCAATTATTATCCAAGTATTATTATAATGGAAATTCCAAACTATGACATGAAGACGGAAATTGGTAATTTCAAGCAGATATGGAAATTTATGCCAGACTGTTGTTTTAGAATGCTTATATGTGGTAATTCATGATCTGGTAAAACAAATACTTTTGTCGCGACAACCATGGGATGAAACCTTTTTTTTTCGTTTGCTTGCCATGGGACGTACAGTTGTTTTATAATAATAGGTTATTTAACAGTGTATTGTGCAATACGTGGTTTTCATTGTCCGAGTACATTTTGTGGTGAATGTCATATTGGACGAGACGCCTTCGGCGTGTCGTCCAATATGACTTTGCCTTCGGCGTCTCGACCAATAAGACTTTCACCACAACATGTACTCGGACAATAGAAACCCGTTTTGCACAATACAATGCTAAATATTATTATTTTTTTTATTATATACCTAAATTTACAGGGGAATATAAAACAATTAAACAACAATGACCTTTAACATCAATAAATGAATCATTTATTTACTATTTTCAACCATATTATCACAGTCAAATATCACAGTCAACTTCAGCAGATATGTAACAAATAAATGTAACAATAATAAAATCTTTACACTGAAATGTGTTTTGGGTTTCACTTTGTTTGGGTTTCAATTTATGTTGATGTTGAAGTTTACACCTGTGATTGTGACACCTGAAAAAAGATCACTTGAACCAAATCCGTCTTTTATTAGAAAAAATGGTTGTTTAAAAAAAACACGTTTCAAACAGTTTCAAACCCGTGACCTTCAGTGTCGCAGGCGCCTACGTTAACCATTACCCTATGCCGTCTGAACGTATGCTAGGTTTAAATGTTGTATATTTAAACAGTTAAGTTCCCTGCGGAGCTGTCTCCTGTGTTGTTAATGGTTATTACGTAGACACACACGCAAAATGAAAACAATACAATAACAAACTTCATATTTCTTCGTAATTAATAACACAAATCTAGATCTACAAACGAAATCGCCACGTACCATTTCTTCTTCTCATTACGGGGTCCCGCCTTAATTCCATTAAGCGATAGGAAAGCTTATATTAGCAGGATTTTATAACGTATATTTCGACAATAAAATATGTTTAAAACATTTGTTACTGAAACAAATGCGATAGCTTTTTAAAATTGCCTAATAAATGTTTTAATTTTACCATATGCAAACATTTTAAGCCGAAATTAATGTTTTATTTCATACCCCCAGCCAACCCCGTTTTCGCTTCTTGGAGAAGGAATTCGATGGGGTATGAAAGTTAATACACGGACCACGTAATATTCTGTCACTGTTTCGGACTGCTTACCTCTCCTCCCCTTCCCATCCCACTTTAACTGGCGACCCTTTGCGGATAATACAGCGCTGCTCGACTTAGACTCCTCTGATCTTGAAATACTTTTTGGATACCTTTTATCTGGTAAATACCTAACAAGGCTGCACTTTATGCCAACAAGCGTACTTAGTTCATAATCTTCTCCATTCTTTTTTCTTACGGTCATATAGAAAGAGCGTAAGAACTGGTTCAGCGTCGGTGGTGGATCTGCGCTTTACTTCGGGAACTGCTGTTGCCATCCACGAGTTAAAAATGTTAACATCACTTTTTGTCTAACTTTTAGTGTTTGCGGTAATCTGTTCACATAAAGAAAATGTTCCAACATTGTGTTGTTGTTTTAACGCTTGTTGTTGTTTTAATTCATACGCAAATACTCGGATTCTCGGAACTCATTCGGAACTTTCTGTCGATAATCGGTTTTTATCGTTGAAATTTCTAGTGATATTTTTTAAAAAATCCACCATTATGTTTTGGACCGTCCAATATGAAAAAAAAATCGGGACGGTACAACGTCCAATAACAACATTAAGTATAACAATAACAACATTAAGTATTGTACAATCACGTGGTACAAATACGAACCGCTGATAGGACTGTAAATGTAGGTTTATAATAAAACATTTTTATTTGCACCGGTCCCCACCCCCCGATAAATATTGTCTGATCCCTGGTCAACTTGTGATGGTCATTGACAGAGAAGTGTTCTTAAATTACTTGTATATATTCAAATCAGGCTGGGATGAAAATCGTCATATGGGGCCCTGAATCAGGGTTACGACAGTAACATTTTGATTTACGAATATTGAGGTAACGGTAGCCTTGAAGGAATAGCTGTGTAGTTATAAAATTCTTACGTCAATGTAAACGTTCTCAACTCGACTTAAAGCTCTGGAAAAACGAATAAGTTGAGAAACATATTCTCCATAGGAAGTTGCACGGGGAACATCCCCGTCTATGTGGGGATAGTAAACAATGTCAGAATTGAAATCAACTCTCTTGACATAGATGTGCTCGTATTTCTCCATCTCTTTCAAATGAGAGTTGTATATCGAAAGAAGAAGCGACAATATCATAAATATTAGTATTATCAAAAATATTGTTGAGTTGAAATTCTTTAGGACACGTATTATTAAAAGTAGTAGATAAAAGTGTTTTGGGAAATATACGTTGATGTGAACAACGATATATCGCCCCCTTAGAGGTAAAAGGTGCTAACTAACATTTTCACAGAAAATGGTTTTCTGGCATATTTAGATTCCTTTTAATAATATGTTTCGTGTCAGAAAAAATCTTTATTGCATATTGAATCAATCTGGAGATATTGATTAAAAGGATAAGGTGCTATCTGCTTTACATAAAAGTAGTGTGCGGTAAAAGGAGTTATGTGTATACAACATTGCGGTAAAAGGGGCCATTTGACAAATAGCACCTTTTCCCCCAAATTGTTACCTCAAAAGCATTGGTTTAAAACATGATAATGGGGCTAAGTGGCAAATAGCTCCTTATTCCTGTAAGCATTTTTACATCTTGTGTATTGCTAATAACCAGGATTATTGGTGTGGACAGATTTGATATCACAGTACCTGTTCTGGTATGAAGCAAATTATGTTCTAATTACCTAATGACATTATTCTGTGTTAATCTTGCATTTATACAGAGATTTTTCAATGTGAAACACGCTCAATTAAAACAAAACAAAAACATAGATGGAAATAATAGGGTAAGTTTGTTCATTTAAATCAACTTACTGAAGGCTAAAACGAAGAAGAACATTGATGGAACCGAAAAGGCCAACGCTCCGCTGCGAAATTTTCTAGAACTGTGCATGAACAATTCTTGAACTGTTCTGGATAGATTGTTCAAGAACTGTTCTTTAACTGTACCTAATCTGTTCTGGTACAGTTCTAGAGCAGTACGTGAACGTTAAATGAGACAAATTTTCTAGAACGTATGTTCAAGAACAGTTCTAGAACTTATGTTTAAGAACAGTTCTTGAACTATCTGTACTGGAACTGTTCTAGAACTGTTACAGAATGATCTGTACTGGAACTGTTCTAGAACAGTTCTAGAACTATCTGTACTGGAACTGTTCTTGAACATAACCCAAGACTAGAAATTTTGTCTCATTTAACGTTCATGCACAGTTCCAGAACTGCTCAAGAACAGATGAAGCACAGTTCTAGAACTATCTGTACTGGAACTGTTCTAGAACTGTTCCAGAACGATCTGTACTGGAAGTGTTCTAGAACAGTTCTAGAACTATACTGGAACTGTTCTTGAACAGTTCAAGTAAGATAGTTCTAGAACTGTTCTTGAACATAAGTTCAAGAAATTTTGTCTCATCTAACTCAAGAACAGATGAAGCACAGCTCAAGAATAGTTCTTGAACAATCTATCCAGAACAGTTCCTGCACAGTTCCAGAACTCCCTTGGCCACTAATTTAACCAACATAACAGTTCAAGAACTATTCATTAATTGAACCTTCAGAATGCCTGGTCATACTTGGTGAAATGTTACATATGATACTGAAATGAAATAATATCTGCAGTGCTGAATACCATTTTTCTGTCAGCAACAAAAAAAGAAAGTCAATCCGCGAAAACACATGACAATAGGGGTTTCATTTTAAAATACTGTTTCTAAAGACTACATTTAGAAATTTCATCTTTCAAATACAACTATTAAATGTATAAGATGTTTTGACACAATAAGTAATGAAAGTAGTATCACAAAACACTTACATTTAATCATTAAATGATGTAAGCACAATCTTCAGTTGGACTGGCATTTTACCGCCAAAAATTCAAAAGAATGGCGTCTGCATTTTATTTGCAATTTTGTCAGAATCACTCAGGTGTCATATATTCTTTACCTACTTAAATGAAGACATGGGCTTTTAAACTGCAGATAATGTTATTATATTAAACTGTTCATGCATTAATGTCATTATCATATATTTGTTTGTTAATAGTAGTATAGATTTGTTTAATTAATGAAGATGAACACCTGCGAAACATGTTCTTAATATGTTCTTAAACATTGAACATTTTCAAGAACTATTGAAGAACATTTCAAGAACTGTAATTTTTCTTTTAACCTAATACTGTGTTGATGAGCCGTTAAACAACATTCATAAACATTCAGTTTGTTATGGAAAAACCTGTTCTGGAAATGGTGTAATAAATTATGTTGTTTTGTGGAAATACTCAAAAGATTTGAAACTATTGAACTTTAATTTAATCAACACAAAATTTAAGTGCTACAAAATAATTGAATTGAATTGAATTGAAAGTCTTTATTTATCGAGGGTGACCCAATTAGTTTATACTAATCTAAATGTCTTTTTATACCAAGTTTATGGATAATTGTTTTCATGTCCCAGCAAAAGCCATCTATGTATACTTGGAGTGTGTTCAAGCTACTTAAAACAAAGAAATTTCATATTTCAGTTTAATACCTGTGCCTGTCAGCATTACAAAAATAATGCCTTTTTCAAACGCTGTATCAGTAAGTAGTGTGACTAATAAGGGAAGATCACAATAGTTTATTAGGTGGTTAATATAGTGATTAATGCTTACTAATTTAATGTATATTTACATTTGCACAGCTTTAATCGATTTGTAACGACATTCCTATTTAGATAACATATTTGTAGATATTTTAAGCACATCTTAATTACATTTCCTATTTGTAGCATGGTCACAGACAATTCTCTTTGTTCAGACACATGTGCAAATCGTTTAATTCAAAATAAGACCTGTCAGAATAACTGTGAGAATAACAGTGAGAATAACTGTTAGAATAACTGAAATAGAGCTGAAATGGACATGCTACAAAACAAATAGAGTATGGTTACATCTCGTTGGTTAATTTAAACACCTCGATGGGCTACGCCCATCTCGATGTTTAAATGAACCAACTCAATGAAACCATACTCTATCTATTACTTAAAGGAATTTAGTGCACATTTTAAAGAACATTTGAAGAACTTTAAATAGAGAAGATGTTCTAAAACTGTTCTTAAACAATTTCAAGAACAAATGAAGAACAGTTTAGGAACTTCAAGGGTTTAAACTGTTCTTAATTAGTGCTTAACACTTAAAGTTTAAGAACACTTAAGAGTTAAGAACTAATTAAGAACGGTTTAAGAACCCTTGAAGTTCCTGAACGGTTCTTCATTTGTTCTTCAAATTGTTCAAGAACATTTTTAGAACATTTTCTCTATTTAAAGGTTCTTGAACTGTTCTAAACTTGTTCAAGAACCTTTCAAGAATATCTTAAGAAAAATTAAAGTTCTTGAAATGATCTTCAATAGTTCTTGAAAATGTTCAAGAACATATTAAGAACATATGTTCTAGAACAATGAATCAAGAACAGTTCAGGAACTGTTCTTAATGTTCTAGAACTGTTCATGAACTGTTCTTGAGTATAAGAACAGAGTTTCGCAGGGGTTTTGAGTAGAAAGATGCAATCTGTCAAAGATCATATCCGCCATACACATATCAATCGGCTTGATCAACTACTTGCCAGTAATGTACTGAAACGTGTGCCTGTCCGTGCTGACGGAAATTGCTTTTTCGCAGCAATTGCTAAATGTGTAAAATTTAATTATTCAATTTTGTCACACATGGATGCATTTAGAAATTCAGTGTGTGACTTAATGATGTAAAACATTGCAAGAAGACTGTCTTTTCCCTGTATTTTTTCGACTTGGTGTTGCTTTCGAAACTATGTCACATATAAAACACCTCTGCCTTTCCCCAAGATGACTCGTACCTACTAGTTTTTGCTTCAAGAATAAAATGTTTTCACAAATTTTGTTTGCAGCAAAAGGGGCTATGTGTCAAATAGCACCTTTTACTCCAATTTTTCTTTGAAAATTGGTCCGTGGTAAAAGGCGCTATGTACAAAATTGATTATATTGATTGAACTATTGGTTTATTATTGGTTAAAATATGATTAATAAATAGAAGAAATATAATCCCAAATATGTGATTAGTTTCGTTTTTTAGAATTAAAATCCTGATTTTTCACAAGTCCTTAAACCTTTAAACGCGATTTTCTCGAAATAATGAAAAATGCACATAGCACCTTTTACCTCTAAGGGGGCGAATGTAGTTTTTAACAACATAAAAACAGTATAAACAAAATGCGAAACATATATACATGAACAAGTAGAGAACGAACATATACGTCACAGCTGACGTAGGCTGCGACGTATAAGTACATCATCGGTGTTCACATGACTGATATTTCAATGTTCTGCGTTATCATCCAAATATCGATGGATGTTATCGAAAGATATCTGCCTGAGTATATTGTAAAAAGGTAACATGAAATAAAGCAATATACTGTGTGTATACTTTCTTTGTTAGCACAACTCTTGCCAACGTTAAAAATAACATTGTCTAATCATTTTGTTTCTATTTTAAAGGGCAAGAAATAATAAAGGTCTTAGTGTACACGTGTGTCTCTGGAATTAGATGTCAAGACGGCATACTAATAACGTGGGAGGATTGTACCGCTATGTCACCCACTACCACCAAAACTACCAATACGGCACCCACTACCAGTACAACTACCGATATGGAACCCGAACTCCCGGGTAAAATGAGGAAGAAAAATGGGGAAAAAATAGAAGAAAAAATTGGGAAGAAAATGAAAAACTAAATGGGGGAAAAAATGGGAAAAAATGGTTAAAAAAATAATACATGTATATACTTAGACTGGTTGTCGCCTCGGTAGTTATAGTTTAATTTAATCAGAATCAAAATGAAATCTTAATCCTAAAAATGTTTATCAGACTTTCTCTGAATAGCTCTGAACCACTGATGTTTGAAGACGACAATTCAAAGGGGACTTAATGCAGACTATTTTATTTGATGATAGCTTGAGTTGTCTCAAATATTATAAACATGAACAAACATAAGGACAA
Organism: Cyrtodaria siliqua; assembly: GCA_037043455.1. Lineage (NCBI taxonomy): Eukaryota > Metazoa > Mollusca > Bivalvia > Adapedonta > Hiatellidae > Cyrtodaria > Cyrtodaria siliqua. The sequence continues at coordinate 126,784 of JAWPHD010004543.1, read as the reverse complement.
TCTAGTATATACTATTTGAATTGACTTTACATGTGCGCCTTCTTTCGTTTCAATTATATATCTACATACATTTAATCTAAGCTAAAATCGACTCATCCACTACAAGTGAAACTACGATATGGTATCCACTACCTTCGCAACTACCGATACGTCATAGTCTACCATTGTAACTACCGATATGTCATCCACTTCCACTGAAACTATCGATATGGCGTCCACTACCTTCGTGTCATAGTCTACCATTGCAACTACCGGCATGTCATCCACTATCAGCGAAATTACGATATGGTATCCACTACCTTCGCAACTATTGATACGTCATAGTGTACCATTGTAACTACCGATATGTCATAATCTATAAGTGAACCTACCAATACGTCATAGTCTACCATTGCAACTACTGATATGTCATCCACTGCCACTGAAACTACCGATATGGTATCCACTACCTTCGTGTCATAGTCTACCATTGCAACTACCGATATGTCATCCCTATCAGTGAAACTACGATATGGTATCCACTACATTCGCAACAACCGATACGTGATAGTCTACCATTGTAACTACCTATATGTCACCCACTATCAGTGAAACTACGATATGGTATGCACTACCTTCGCAACTACCGATATATCATATTCTACCATTTCAACTGCCAATATGTCATCCACTACCAGTGAAACTACGATATGATATCCATTACCTTCGCAACTACCGATACGTCATAGTCTACCACCGTAACTATCGATATGTCATCCACTACTGGTGAAACAACCAATACGTCATAGTCTTCCTTTGCAACTACGGATGTGTCATCCACTATCAGTGAAACTACCGATATGGCGCCAACTGCAAGTGAAACTACCGAAATGTCACAGTCTATCATAGCAACTACCGATATGTCATCCACTATCAGTGAAACTACCGAAATGTCACAGTCTATCATAGCAACTACCAATATGTCATCCACTTTCAGTGAAACTACCGAAATATCACAGTATATCATAGCAACTACCGATATGTCATCCAATATCAGTGAAACTACTAATTCGTCATAGTCTACCATTGCAACTACCGATATGTCATCCACTACCACTGAAACTACCGATATGGCACCCACTATCAGTGAAACTACCGGTATGCCATAGTCTTCCTTTGCAACAACCGATATGTCAATCACTATCAGTGAAACTACCGAAAGGGCGTCAACTACAAGTCAAACTACAGAAATGTCAGTCTACCATTACAACTACCGATATGCCATCCACTACCACTCAAACTAAGGATATGGTACACACTACCAGTGAAACTACCTAAATGGAACCCATTACCATTGCAACTATCGATATGACATCCACTACCATCGCAACTACCGATATATCATTGTCTACCGTTGCAACAACCGATATAGCATCCAGTGCAAGCAGCCATAATGTATAGGACGCCTAACGTATCATGACTTTATAAAATTAAATGTTTAAATCATTTCAAATCTAACGTTTGATTAATTAATACATTTTTGAAAGTCAAGGAACATTGATAAGAAAGAAATGTTTAGCACTTGCTAGAAACATTGTTAAAAAAGAGATGTTTAACATTTTTTATACATTTTCCAAATGCAACAAAATTGTGTGAGCGGCTAATAATGAGTTGAATTGCCATGTTTTTGCTATCAACCTTGTTTCTATATTGTATTAATGGTTTATATTGTATTAATGGTTTACAAGATTAAATACCTAATTCTCCAACATTAAATAGTCATTGCAAAAGTATGGAAAGCTTGTTTATTTACTGCTCAGGTATATAAACTGAGGCCGAAGTAAAGTGTTTTACTCCAACTAAGTTAGGTGGGTGCATGAGCTTTCGTCCCTCGGGTTTTCTGGTCGTACCCTAGATCGGTTTTCCCTTTAGCTGCAACTACTATGGTTGTTCAGTACGATTCTGGATACATCCTGAGATGTTTATTGTTTTGTATGTATATCTTTAGTTAGTTTCTCTGGATGTGGACTTTATTTTTAGAGATTTCCTTTTGATGGGATGTAGTTTTCTTTACACTGTCTTGTCTATTTGGGCCCTGAAGACAGGATAATAGCGAGGATTGTGCGCATATACAATCGATTCAAGCTAACCAGTAGGCCTTATTGCCTACTGACCGTTCCTAGTCGGTAACCCTGTCTTCACCACCCTTTCTGTTGTTTTTTGTCTCTTTCATTGAAGTTTCAAGTCCTTGTTTGCAGTACAGTGCGGACCTACGATGCCATTGCGTTCGGATGCTGTGGTTTCTATAGAACCCTATATATCATTCTTTCAATAGCATTGTTATAGTGAACAGTATTGTAACGTGCTGATGGTTCAAGTGGTAGCGTACCAGCACATTGTCGCCGTGGCCTCGTTAAAGTTTAAATAAAATGGACTCCGATAGTATACTTGAAAATAAATAAAACGCTATAAAAAAAACTATTTCATATTAAAATAACAAGGAAGATAAATAATTGAACTACTCGTGTGAACGTTTCCTTCTTTTAATTCTCTCTTTAGGAAATGCTAACTATCAATATCATCAACAAGTTAATATAATATATAACGAATGTAACAATTCTTGACTAGATATAATACTCAACAGATTATGATATAGTGAATCTAGTAGATCTTATCAAATGACTTAGATTAAAGTGTAATATTCAAAGCGTCCCTTTAGTTACTTCAAACTATGATAAATAAAATATGCTCTCTTTAAAACAGACTAAGTGTCTTTTAGTACTTATTATTATAAACAAATTCTAAATAAATGCTCCCTATCAGTAGATATTAGATAAACAAATTACCAATGAGTAAATGAATCAAGGATGCTGGAATATCAATGGAGGTCGGAGTCCTTGTGCGCAGTTGACCTTTCCTTAAATACTAAATATCCCTAAAACTGTGCGCCGCACAAGAATTGCATGTGCGAAGAACGCCTCACAAGCATTGCCTAACGAAATACATAATAAACCGCGCAACGTCAAAGTCGCACAAAACCGCACAATGAAATATGTGCGCTTTTCCTACTAGCCTAACTAAAGACTGAAATTACAACATATTCTACTATTAAACTATAGTAAACAATGACCAATATTAATAACCGAATGATTTTTACATAAAACACTTACATTGGATAAACAATCTGACCTTAAATAAGTGTGAAACGAGTGTTTCAAAAGTATTTACCACTCGATTTAAACTTAGCGCGCATAGCGTTGCTATAGAAAACAACCCACAATGCATCGGACATAAACATCCAAAATGGTTACCGGAAGTATATTCAAAACAACACGCGATAAGAATAAACAGCTAGAATTTGGCTATATACACTCGTTACAAAAAGGTAACTTTATAGATTCTAGTTTAGATGATAAATTAGACTGAAAGCGTAATCATTATGTTAATAAATTACAAATATCAATCTAAAAGATCGATCTAACCTCAAATCGTGAAAACGAAAGTAGAATGCAAAATAGCGAGGCACTACATTACCCCCTCTTAATGTGTTAAAGGTCCTCCTAACACCTTACAAATTGCAAATACAAAGTTAACAATAATAATGACATTAAATTTGTTGAAAGTGAGTTCAAGTTAGCACTCAGACAATGAGCTAAACATAATAACCCATTTACCCTATTAATTAAACATTAACATACTAGTATATGAGAAACCCTAAAGCATTTCCTATCACAATTTAGAATTAAAGGTTTTTGAAAATAACATCTTAATCGTTACATAACTATTCCTTAAACATGACCTATATCACTATCACTTCCAACATTCTCTTAACATGAGTATTACTGTACATGTTTAAATACATGTATACATCATTATGCAATAAATATAAAACCACACCAATAAAGTATTTGTTGGTAAACAAGTTACAACTGTTCCTAAAAGTAATATTCACTGTTGTGAAAGTGTCACTGATTGTTCCTTCCATACATATTAGCACTAGAAACTTCCTCAAATTTTTCTTCCTTAAATGTTAGCACTAGAAATGTCCTCTATATGGCTTATGTAGGTATACGCACTTGAAATATCCTCTATGTAAAAAAACGTACTAGAATTGTTCTCTATGTGGCATATGTAATAAATTGTCCTCTATATGGCGTATGATAATAATTATAATCTCTTCCATCTGTTTTCCTTATTTCCTTTTCTCGGAGATGGTCGATCTTCCTTCGTCCGTTTGTAGGAACTCTGCGGTGGAGGATGGTCCTTTGGCTGGGCAGGCTTCAGCAGAGCAGTAAGAGACTGGAGGGCATCTTTCATATCTACCATGGCTCTCTCCTGCCTTCTTACTGCCCTGGTGTTGTCTTCCAACAGTTTGCAAATGGTTGCCGAGTTGAGCTTCAGGGTGTCGTGTATCTCCACTAAGGTATTGTTCCTTACGTCGGAAGCATCCGAGGTGGTCGTTGATGATGAGGAACTGGATGATTCCGAGACACTTCTGGCACGCTTCATGGTTTTTGTTGGGGCTAACAAAGGTCTCATATCACGGCTTGGTGTGCCCAGTAATGAAGCCAATATGCTCTCTGGAGCAGGAGATGTCGTTGTCACGTCAGAGTGTACAGGTGGTCTGGTAGATGTCGTTGCAGCCGATGAAAGTGGTGAGTACTGTGAGGTGATTACAGCTGTATGTGTGCTGGCTTGTTTTTGACACAGTGGTGGTAGTGTGGTCAATGGTGCTGATGGTGGTCTCTGTAATAATACTGGTGACCTCTGTGGTAATTCTGGTGATTTAGGCATGAATGAAGGTGACCTCTGTACAAATGCTGGTGATCTATACACAAATGATGGTGTGGTCAGTGAAGCTGGTGTAAACAAGTGTGAGGTGAGTGATTCTGATTGATGTGGCATTGATGGTTGTGTTGGTAGTGAAGCTGGTGTAAATAAGTGTGAGGTGAGCGACTCTGACTGATGTGGCATTGATGGTGGTGTTGGTAGCGTATGCCTGACGTGTCGCTCATCACCATCTAGTTGAGGGAAAAGGTCAATCAAAGTTGGCAGTGGGGCAAGTACACTTTGTTGAGTGTCCCATCCTGCTGACTCGTCGGGGAAACTCAACGGGAATGCTGTGTTCATGGCCTGTGTCAACATATCGGTAACCCGTGTAATTATTTACACATCTTCATACTACTGTCTATGGCATACACCGTCCCTTGACTATTCCTCGTCTTAGCTTCGTCCGCCGTCACCAGTATAAGTTCCCATATATTCTGCATTGAACGAAGTGGAGTTCTGCGACAACCATCTCAGCTTAGTCGGTTCACTAGTTAAGTTACAAACTATGAAAAGTCATAGTTTTTATTACTAAAATTAGCTACTATTTTGTGTTCTTCTTATCCGAGCTCAGCTTGGTCGAGTCCACTAATACTATAGCTTATTTCACTATTTACTTCTTAAATCGATTCTGCGTTGAATCATGTTGAATTCTGCAACAACTTTCTCAGCATGCATCTGGTCGACAAACTGTTATTAAAACTCTGAAAAGGTGATACTTTTATTTCTGTGTATTCTAACATATCACATGTTGAAAAACCTCTCATTGGATCTGTGATGAACTGCTTTCTCAGCATACACCAGTCGACTCGCATCTATTTACATCTAGGAAAAACATAATTCCCATTACTACATTTTAACTACATACTTCTAATTGTCCATCAAAATACACACTTTAAAAAAAAAACAATAAATTTACAAACTAACAAAAGATGAATGTATTACAGCATACACATCTTTAAAACTTGATTAAAATCATTTACTTTCTCAGCTAGTTCCTATCTTGACTTCTAGCTCTATTCTTTACTGGTAGTCTCTTTGTTCTTACTCCAGTTCTTCTTCAATTGCAAAATCCATCTCCCCGGGGTGTTTCCTTCATATGGTTTGAGCTTGTTGTGATGCACAAGTTTCTCACTGCCATTCCTATCCATCTGGATAATGAAATTTGCTTGTGACATCTTCGTTTTCACTACATATGGACCTGCATAAGTCTTTTCGAGCTTGTGAGCTATTCCGACTGTTCTTGCTTCTGCCAAGTACCACACCAGGTCCCCTACTTCGTACTTATTTAGAGCCACCTTAGCGTCATATAACTCTTTATTTCGTTTCACGGATGACGATAGATGCTTTCGCGCCACATCATGCGCGTGTTGCATTCTACCCCGTAGCAAATTAACATAGTCGCCATACGATGTCACTTGCTCATTGTCGTTAGCTGTGGAACTACAGAAAACCAGTTCGGATGGTAATCTAACCTCTCTACCCATGGTAAGTAAGTTTGGCGTCAAACCGGTTGCTTCGTTTGGGGTAGCTCGGTAAGCTCCCGCAAGACAACCAAGGTGTAGGTCCCACTCTGCTTGTTCGCCGCATAAATATGCTTTGGTCATTCGAAGAAGTGTTCGGTTAAACCTCTCCGATTGACCATTGCACCTGGGATTTCGTGGACTTGTTCTTGTCTTCCTAATCTCGAGCATGCGACACATTTCCCTAAATACCCTGTTTTCGTAGTTTCTCCCTTGGTCACTGTGAATGGACAGAGGACAACCCCATCGAGAGATAAAGTCGTTGAGTATTCTCTGTGCACACACCTCGGCGGTCTGGTCAGGCACTGCAAGAACCTCTACATACTTGCTGAAATGGTCGGTTAGTAGTAAGATATATCGATTACCACGTGGTGATATGGGGAGAGGTCCTAAATAATCGGTTGCTACCACATCCCATGGTGCTCCAGTAGTGATCGAACCCATAGGGGCTCTTGGCGTCTTCATTGGTTTTTTATCTGCTGCGCAAATATCACACTGTTTCACATGTATCCCGACGTCCCCTTTCATGGAATACCAGTAACAGCGCTATAGTAATTTCTCATTGGTTTTCTTGCAACCGAGATGACCAGATAAAATGGAGTTATGCATTTGGAATAACATGTCTTTCTTCATGCACTGTGGCACAACAAACTGACAATGTTCACCACAGCCATTCTTTCTGACGAACTTTTTAAACAGTATACCCTGTTTTACTATTAGGACGTCCCAAAGTACCCAATAATGTCGAGAAGCTTAACTAAATGATAATACGTCCTCACTACTTGGTCTCTTATTCTCGAGTTTTGCCTTAAGAATTGGTGCTATATCGTGGTCACTTTCTTGAAGAAGTCTAATATCTGCCAGTTGCTGACCACCAGCCCATGACCAGTTATAGTCGGTTTGTGAAGTCTTGCTGTTAGCTGGATCTTTTTCGTTAGATGGACCGGGCTGATCGCTGGCTTCCTATTGCTGTGTTGTTCTAACTACCTCCTCTATCTGCTTTAGACAGCTGCTATTTTCCTTTTCTAATGAAACTGCGGGCACAGGAAACTCGACGTGATCATAGAAGCCCTGATGCATCATATCCTCTGCCCTTTTCTTACATTTCTTGCAAGGTCCACACCTGAGTGGTTCGTTGGTATCTTGTAGAGGACAGTCACACTCCTTTGGGTTTTCACACCTCAACAAAGCATCACAGTGTCCCTGTTTCTTACCAGGCCTATATTCAATAGAGAAGTCGTACTGAGCCAAAATCTCTATCCAGCGTGCTATCTTCCCTCTGGGTTCTTTAAGCTTAAATAACCACACCAATGTTTGGTGATCTGTTCTCACAAGAAAACGCCTACCTAGCAGATACTGTCTATAATAGTCTACAAAGTATCTGATAGCCAGAAGCTCCTTCTCTGTGATGCAATAGTTCCGCTCCGCTTTGTTGAGTGCTCTACTGCCATATGACAATACGCGTTCTCTTCCTTCTTGTACTTGGTGAAGAACACCGCCGATACCCAAATCCGACGCGTCTACATCAAGAACAAATTCACCTGGTTTCACCAACGCGTTTACACGCTTATAATCAACACAAGGTCTAACTGCACCTGATTTCTTTCTGACAAGGACGATAGGGATAGCCCATGGTGATGTGCTTTTTCTTATCACTCCTTTTGCGAGAGGGTCCTCAATCGCCCTTTTCTCTTCATCAGCGAAAGCAAATGGAACTCTTCTCGGTGCTTGCTTGATTGGTAGGGCGTCACCTGTCTCTATGGAATGTTCAGCTAGACTGGTGAGGCCTATATCCCAGTCATGTTTTGAAAAACTGTCCTTGAATCTAGTAAGCATATTCGCCACTTTCTGTTTTTCTTCAAATGTTCGACCCTTTACGGCCTTCTCATAAAGTTCTGTGAGATGGGTAGGGATCGATTCAATTTCCTTCTCTGGGGTTGTTAACAGGTGCTTTGGTGTAACACACAAGTTTTCAAACTTAACTCTACGTATTGTGTAGTTATTTGCTTGATCTGTTGCATGTTCTCGATTGGTGATTACTGTCTGAATTGCCTCAATTAGTTCCGCTTGACCGACTACGCTGTCTTGTTTAATTGAAACTGCGGTTGGAAAAGGATTTAACACCCTAACCTTACTTGTGACACCATCATGTCTACGAGAACATTCGCCATCTGCAGGGGGTATTTGTCGCAGAAATTTTCGGTTGGTTCTATAACATAGTTAGAACTTTCACACCAATCGTCATATTCCCTACGTTCAATATATACGTCTATCACCGCTTCACTCTGGGGAGGAATCACAAAGTGATCAGCCGCTGTTACTTTTCTAAATTTTCCCTGAAGACCAATTTGAATTAGAGGTATTTCGTGCTCATCAAGTAAAAGTACTCCTTTACTCAACAGAATATCTACTGGTCCTCCGTTTCCGTTTTGTAAGATATCTACGCCCAGTAGACCTTCATCGTCTATATCAGCAACTATGATTTCTTGACTGATGCTTAATGTTCCAATTTTTATTTCAAAAACAGCTTTACCAAATTCGTTGAGTGATGCTCCCCCAGCGCCTACTAACCTAGCTGACCTAGTTAATGTTGGACGCTTATTTTCATTGAGTTTGTCGTACACTTTCTTTGACAGGACTGTTTTTGATGCGCCACTATCTGCTGTAAATAGTACCCGTTGACCTTGAATAAAACCCTGGACATACACTCCATCAGCTAATGTCTTGCTCCTTTTTACAGATTTCAAATTCACTTTGGCCTTGTTTGATATGATGGGCCTCCCTCTAGCCTTGAGGGTAAGCCCGTTCTAGTTTAAATGGCGTGTATTAGTGTTGTATACATGCGAATTAATGGGCTCATGGTACCCTTTTCTATTCTGTTGAGTGTGTCTATAACAAGATACCTCTTCCCTTGTGTTTGGACACTCTCTGGCATAGTGTCCTTTCTCTTGACAGTTGTAACAAGTAATTCTGCTATTATCTCTCTTGGATACTTGATTTCTTGATGAAATTGTATTTTATTTATTCTGTTGATTAGCCTGTGTTAGCTCTTCTATCTTTTCTAACAGCTGTTTGAGTAACTTGTTACTCTCAGTTTCTGCACATTTTGGGGTCTCCGTTTCTTTCTGCTTAATGGGCGTCTCTTTGTCAGGTAGTTTTGATTTTTGACGTACTATGTCCTTTACCGGTACTCTACATGCATATTCAAGCTCCTCTGTCTCGCTATCGTCTATGCTGTCTTCTTCACTACTACAATGCTCGTCCATCTTTGTCCTTCGCGCATACTTCTTCGCTTTCTTCTCTGCGTAAACGTCTGGAGAACTGCGCCTCCTTGTCTGAATAAAGTTCACTACATGGTAGACTGCATCATCTATATTGTCAGGTTCTTTGTGATACTCAACCTCGAACCTTGCTTCGTCGTCTCGAAGACCATCCAGAAACGTTCTCACTAGATCTTCCTGTCTTGTGCCATTGTCTCTCTCCTGGTGTGCCCTATCGTATAATCGTTTTAAGTCGGCCGCAAATTCTTCAGCCTTTTCACCAATCTTCTGGACTCTTCGGGAGAATTTTGCTGCGAAAGTCTTTGATGTCTCTACCTTCCTGTAACGACTGTTTAGCTCCTCAACTAGTGCTGGATATCTCGACAATACTGGTTTTGGAAGTTGAGTGAAAACAAACTCTCCTGCTTCACCTAGGATCTGTGGTAAGAGCTGATCTAACATGGTTTCCTCATCCCAGTGTTGTCTAGCTGCGATTGCCTCAAACCTGTTGATCCATACTTTCCAACTATCTTTTCCGTTGAATGCTGGCAGCTTCACATGATGACCATTGAATCGTCTATTTGTTGAATTTTGACCTCTGTCCAAATTTGTATAATTTCTATGTTGTTGATAATTTCCAGAAAAATGAGGATGCTGTTGATGATGGGGTCCTGCTTCTGGATACCGGTTATTGTAGGTGTACATGGAGTTTCTATTTCCTGTTGATCTAGGATAAGAATCGGTCATCTCGACAGGGCTGTAGGCATATTCTTGCACAGTGTCATTAAATTCAACTCTATTTTGGGACTGACGAGTCATTGATGTGGAGTTAATGTTATTGTTGTCCCTATTACGGGATAAACCAGTCGCTGTGTCGCTTCCACTAAAAGGCCTGTATTGTATGTTGTTCTCTTAATCAGTTTGTCGCGTTTCATCTTGTGACCTGTGTTGTTTATGATTGCTCGAGCCCTCGCCGAAGTGGTTGTACTCATTTCTTGTTTTTGATCGTGTACTGCTTGGAGTTGGATTTGTAGATGCTGTCACAGAGTGGGAATCATCACCTGACTGCTGGCTGTCTGCATTTAGGCTAAGATTGGTACTAGGTACCATGTTGCTCTTTAAATCCTGTGAAGCTGAAACTACATGACTCAGTATATTAACAATTTGATATTGTTGACTAACACCCGGTAAACCCATACTATCTATGCTATCATGCTGAAGTGAAATACTAGGTCTACTACTAAGACTATGAGGACCTGATTCTATGCGAATGTCTGCTTCATCATCAAAAATGTAATCTCTTTGGTGATGACTGTCGTCCTTATGATTAGTAACTTGCTGATCATGGTAACCTCTCAGTGCTGACTCTGTATCCTCGATGGTTTGGTTGACTTTGCATGTTGTATCATCTCGGTTGATCATTGTTGCTGAAGGATTGTTGATGGTCTGTGTAGAGAAAACAAGCTCGTGGTCATTACTGGCCACTGACATATCGTCATAATCGTCGTTTGTTGACTTTTTGTCGCTCTGCTGTCTTCTGCGAGGCATATTGTTGCAAAAATAACGTTCAAGTTCGTATCTCTAGATCTGCTGATTTAAACAGATCCCACCGCTGCCACCAATAAATGTAACGTGCTGATGGTTCAAGTGGTAGCGTACCAGCACATTGTCGCCGTGGCCTCGTTAAAGTTTAAATAAAATGGACTCCGATAGTATACTTGAAAATAAATAAAACGCTATAAAAAAAACTATTTCATATTAAAATAACAAGGAAGATAAATAATTGAACTACTCGTGTGAACGTTTCCTTCTTTTAATTCTCTCTTTAGGAAATGCTAAATATCAATATCATCAACAAGTTAATATAATATATAACGAATGTAACAATTCTTGACTAGATATAATACTCAACAGATTATGATATAGTGAATCTAGTAGATCTTATCAAATGACTTAGATTAAAGTGTAATATTCAAAGCGTCCCTTTAGTTACTTCAAACTATGATAAATAAAAGATGCTCTCTTTAAAACAGACTAAGTGTCTTTTAGTACTTATTATTATAAACAAATTCTAAATAATTAATCCCTATCAGTAGATATTAGATAAATAAATTACCAATGAGTAAATGAATCAAGGATGCTGGAAATTCAATGGAGGTCGGAGTCCTTGTGCGCAGTTGACCTTTCCTTAAATACTAAATATCCCTAAACCTGTGCGCCGCACAAGAATTGCATGTGCGAAGAACGCCGCACAAGCATTGCCTAACGAAATACATAATAAACCGCGCAACGTCAAAGTCGCACAAAACCGCACAATGAAATATGTGCGCTTTTCCTACTAGCCTAACTAAAGACTGAAATTACAACATATTCTACTATTAAACTATAGTAAACAATGACCAATATTAATAACCGAATGATTTTTACATAAAACACTTACATTGGATAAACAATCTGACCTTAAATAAGTGTGAAACGAGTGTTTCAAAAGTATTTACAACTCGATTTAAACTTAGCGCGCATAGCGTTGCTATAGAAAACAACCCACAATGCATCGGAAATAAACATCCAAAATGGTTACCGGAAGTATATTCAAAACAACACGCGATAAGAATAAACAGCTAGAATTTGGCTGAATACACTCGTTACAAAAAGGTAACTTTATAGATTCTAGTTTAGATGATAAATTAGACTGAAAGCGTAATCATTATGTTAATAAATTACAAATATCAATCTAAAAGATCGATCTAACCTCAAATCGTGAAAACGAAAGTAGAATGCAAAATAGCGAGGCACTACAGTATCTTAATTTTAAAAAGGAGAAAACAACAAATTAACAAGTTATGTTGTACTAAATACAAAACATTGTTGATATGTCAATGTTTTATAACAAAAATAAAACCAAATAACAACTAATGAAAAACCTGCTTCTATGTTTTAATATGTTGACTTCATACAAAATCTGTATTGGGAGGGCCTCATCATCGACATCTGATACAAAAATGAACAGTACCATTTTCTGATGTAGTTGTATGTCTAACAGTGATTTACAGTTACCTATACAAATGTTCTCACACCCCCACACCATCCCCCACCCACCCGAACCCCTCACACCCACCTTACCCTCTGCCTCAATAAATACAATAGGCTGGAAATAGGTACTTAATTAATTAGACAACAGTCGAATGGCATGTGTTCATTTTGGAACAAATTTCCAAACAAAAGCTTACAAACTGTTATTCCAGGAAAGTAAGTATCATTCGGAAGTAATTCCATCGAATCCGTTTGTATTTACTACCTCAATTATTTGCTTGCAGTAAACCCCAGCAAATATATGAATGTAACACGTTATTCACTCTGTTAAAACATTTAAAGTCAATAGCCTTAACGCAAGCTCATGTGAAATGTATATATGTAAATAAATTTATCGAAAACAATTCTGCTTCCCGAGTTTTGGTCCCTGGTTTTCTTAAGGAAAATGAATTTTTTTACAGCCTACATTTTATCTAAACCATTAAACACCTCGATGTGTTCTTTAACCTGCTTGCATAACCATCTGTGGGATAATAGCTCCTGGAACTAGTGTTATTTATTTGTTTATGACAAAAAAAACGACTTTAAATAAATATTCTTGTTTCTTGTATCTTGTATAAACATTTAAATAGCAAGTAATAAAATATGGGAGATTTCAACCTTTAACGTTCTCTTCATTAGTATACCATATATGTATATGTACTACTGGTGCTACAGTGGCGTAGATGCCGTTAGACAATGCAGGGCTGGACTTAAAACCTTTTCCAAATATGTACTGTTTATTCCAGCCAAAATGTCTTCACAAAATTCTCTTATTAAAAACATGTGGGAGTATTCCATCAACTAACAACGTCTGACACGTGGACGATGCGGTGCTCAACTACAAAATCGGCCAGCTACTCCCCTGATATTAAAAAACGAAATCAAATATCAAAAGTAATTTGATTGAAACTTGTTAAATAATTATAAATAATGGTATACGCATATATAAAAAAATATTCATATCTTATACGTAGCATTGTTTGTTTTTAGTGAAAAATATGTATCCCGCTCTATGTTTCTTATTGTGTAAATTAAACGCCAACGGAATCCTATCCAAGCTATGAGAATCATAGCGATTATGGCGTGTACCTAATATAGAGCTATGAATCTTCCTATAGAGTATATAGTAAAGGGGAACTTCACACATTGCCCGCATGCACAACTGCCGTATTTCAATACGAACCCGCTGGAAATATTTTATTTTAGTGACATACGGACGGACAAGTGCAACTCTCTATGCCTCCACGCTCATTTTTTTGGTGGCATAAAAAACACCACCATACCTGTAATCCGACCTTTATATTATTACTTATATTACGGGTATGACTGTCTGAGGCCTTTTCTCAAAGTTCCAAACGCATGTGGAACCACGTTTGCGTTTCGGTGGATCATAATATTATTTTGACTGTGATTTGGGTGCATATATGTATACTGAACTATAATATCGTTTAACAAATAGCTTATCAGTTTAACAGTTAAAACGTTAAATATTTAAAACAAAATAAAGTGTTTTTCTTTAAATCTACTATATTCAACCACTGTATTAGTGAGTGTGCTGCTACCCAAGTTTTGACATATTGGTACCACTCAAGCTGGCAAATTCTAATATGCATTTTCGGAAAGGTCAATGTCTTACGCTTCTTTTAAGCCAGGTTGGTATTTTTAGTTCGGTAGCTTAAGTGTGTAAACTTATTGTTTTATAAAGGCGGGTAATTTTTAAGAAAATGTCCTAAATTGTTATAAAAATGGATGTATGGCATGGATTAACTACACCAAATTTGTTTTTGTGTATTTGATTATTTGTTCAAATGAATCAAGCAGAGAGTAAATTGAAACTAGCATGTCTATACTGCAGCTGGTTTCTGAACTTGGATCGCCACGGAGTTTTCCAGCCAACATGAACGGTTCTCCATATCACTCATTCACTCATTTAATACACGGCGCCGACATGACATTTTATTAATGCAGCTTTGCATATTTATATTAGTTCAAACATATATACATTTATTTTACTATTAATTATATGCAAACATGTTCTATATCATAATGCGTTGTATAGTATACATAAATATCTGTATACAGGCAAATGCCAATAAAACGCGGGAAATACAAGCTCCGTTAGATGCAGTGAAATTCAGTGAAATAACGCGCCGTGTTTTAAACATTAATTTCAGAGTAATCATTATTTATAAACACGAAAACACACGCTGGCACAAAAACAACGTTTACATAAAAAATATATTCATGCACAAACTGTTTAATTAAAGAAACATTTATTTTAATATAATGTTTATACTATATCAGAATATGTGTTTAAAATAGTACTTCAGTAGTACTTCGCAGATATAAAATTATTCTCATTAATTACTTCTCTTCCACTCTTGCACTTATGGTCATATACCACTATTGCATTTTCCAATAGCCTACATTACAGCCTTTTGGCCTTCAACCCCTATTTCTAAATAGGACTGGCTGAAAAATCTAACTTTTCTTAAAGAACTACATGTATCTTAGATACACTAAAAAATGACCAGCAAATTGGGGATAATGTAATGCCTTTAATACTTCACTGAAGGCATCCCCAGAATGGCAGTAAATAAATTGTACTTTTTGCAAATATACCATCAGTAAAATGTTATCAATAAAAATGCAAATTTCGATCAAATTATCCTCAATGAACCTGTTTTAGGATGGAAATATAATATGTTGATGTTTTATAGGGATTTGTTATGATTTGGGTAATTTAATCCAATCAGAATCTACATGTGACAATCTGAATTTATGCACTAATAGATACAAACAACACTATTGCTGTCTTGCTGCATTTCAGGGGAGACTAATATTGGTTTGTAGGTAAAAAATGTACACCAGGAGTAATGCAGGAAAAGAATTGCGTCGGTGGTAGACGGAATGTAAAATGCTTCCAGGTGCATTTGTTTCAATCAGATAAAGGGTAGAGTTAATATGTTAGATTATGTATACACTTTATATATATATTATAGTGATAGTATATAAATCAGATTAAATGATTAGTTTATATATTATATGACGGGTGTAGATTATATATTAGATGAAGTGTGCAGGTTATATAGTAGATGAACAATGTATATATTAGATGAAGTATATATTGAGGATCTTAAACGAGTTCCCATTTCATATAAGATTTATGAAACGAGTTGTGAATTATTTTAATTTAACGAGCCTTTTTGCGAGTTAAAATTAAAAATAATTCATAACGAGTTTCATAAATCTTATATGGAATGGGAACGAGTTTAAGATTCTTTTTATCACATAACATTGCAATCAAATTAGTAAAAAATAATTCAGATGGACATAGAACCGCCACGACGTCAGACACACTTTAGCGCCAAAACGTCATAAAATATGTGACGTGGTAACGTCGCGTCTTACACATAACGTTGCGTATAAAAGAGTTTGTGTTTTACCTCTTTACAAAATAGCAGTTTACGCCAACTTTTTAACAAACCAACAACAACGTTTTGTATAACGTGCATAATTTGTTTAAGCTGTCACAAATAATAAGTTTATGACTCAGATCTGGGTCAATTTGTAATAAATAAAATAGTTTCAGTTAATAAACTTGCGTAGTGTTACAGGTTTAACTCAACCAATCAAAATCGTTCCAGGTTGTATTACACGTGTGTCATACAATAGAATATTAAATGGGTGTTCGACACTGCTAACAAGGGACGTTATATGATAAAGTTTATATATTAGATGAAGTGTACAATTCATAGATTAAGTGTACAATGTATATATTAGATGAAGTGTACAGTTTATATATTAGATGAAGTCTATAGTTTATATATTAGATGTAGTGTACAGTTTATATATTAGATGAAGTATATAGATTAAGTGTACAATGTATATATTAGATGAAGTGTACAGTTTATATATTAGATGAAGTCTATACTTTATATATTAGATGTAGTGTACAGTTTATATATTAGATGAAGTATATAGTTTATATATTAGATGAAGTATATAGTTTATATATTAGATGTAGTGTACAGTTTATATATTAGATGAAGTATATAGTTTATTTATTTTATGATAAGCAATTAAATACTGTATTTTATCAGTGAAATAAAAGTGTTATTCCTCACTGTGGAATATAGAGTTTTATTATCCACAGTAGCTGCCGGGATTACTTTTTTAATGTACAACCAATACAAATGCACAGTAACACGACTTACAAGATATTCCTACTGTTATACTGTTACATTCACTGTTAATTTAATTACTTTCTTTCTATGACATTAACATGTTTCAAAAAAGTGACGTCATGTAACGTTTCGTTACGTCATCGTGAACAGGGCGCGTAGCCAGGTGTGTAAAAGGGGTTAGTTACTGAAATTGCTTAAATAAGTGTTTGTAAAATCATAAAATAAAAAGAAAATATGTTGTTTTGTCGTGAATAACATATTTTAGTTCATCTCGAAGTTAGAAAACTTTTGCATGAGTGAAAATATAAAAGTTTACTTCGAGATGAACTAAAATATGTTATTCACTCCAAAACAACAAATATCCTCTATATATTAGATGAAATGTACAATTTATAGATTAAGTCTACAATGTATATATTAGATGAAGTGTACGGTTTATGTATTAGATGAAGTGTAAATTTATATATTAGATGAAGTGTACAGTTTATATATTAGATGAAGTGTACAGTTTATAAAAAGTTTATTTATTAGACGAAGTCTATAATTTATATATTAGATGAAGCGTACAAATTATAGATTACATGAAGTGTACAGTTTATTTATTAGATGAAGTGTACAGTTTATATATTACACGCAGTCTATAGTTTATATTATAGGATGTATATGGTTTATATATTAGATGAAGTGTATAGTTCATATATTAGATGAGCTATACCGTTTATATATTATATGAAGTGTACAGTTTATATATTAAATGAAGTGTACAGTTTATATATGATATGAAGTGTACATTTTATATATTAAATGAAGTGTACAGTTTATACATTAGATGAAATATACGGTTTATATATTAGATATAGGTGTACAGTTTATATATTACACAAAGTATATAGTTGATATATTAGATGTAGTGTACAGTTTATATATTAGATGAAGTTATATATTATATGAAGTTTATAGTTTATATTAGATGATGTCTATAGTTTATATTATATGATGTCTATAGTTTATATATTAGATGAAGCGTACAGTTTGTATGTTAGATGAAGCGTACAGTTTATATGTTAGATGAAGCGTACAGTTTATATGTTAGATAAAGTGTACATTTGATATGTTAGATGAAGTGTACAGTTTATATGTTAGATGAAGTGTACATTTTATATGTTATATGAAGTGTACAGTTCATGTATTAAATGGAGTGTACAATTTATATATTAGATGAAGTGTATAGTTTATATAATATTTGAAGAGTACATTTTATATATTAGATGAAGTGTACAGCTTATATATTAGATGAAGCGTACAGTTTATATATTATATGAAGTCTATAGTTAAATATTACTTGGAACGAGTTGTTTTGGTAAATACTTTCATATTGTTTTTGATCAATGTTAATTGTATGACTATTACTTTTCATTGTATTTTGTTATTTTTATAGCTTTTGATGGAATTCCTATCTTGTCATTCAGTTTCATTTTGTGTGAATGATTATTTTGCGCGAAAACGACGTCGACGTAGGATGACGTCGTTAAAAACATCGAGCGATTTTCTATAGTTTGTTTACCATTCGATAACGTTAGAAACAGTGGGTGAGTGGCCATTTCAATTATTTTACAAAGTTCTGCCATAAAAGTTTAAAAAAAACATATTTTTTTGTTGACACTATAGGAACGATTCTTTATTTTATTTGAAAGTAGTTCCTTATTTCTATTTCGCGTCTCTTAACAAGCACGAGAAAAAGTTCCAGTGCAATATCAATGTGTGCAATATCGTAGAATATTGCATAATTAGCTCAATGCAAACTAAACGGGACAATATGAAAGTATAAGTATACAATAAAGTTTATATATTAGATGAAGCGTACAGTTTATATATTATATGACGTCTATAGTCTATATTATATGATGTCTACAGTTTATATATTAGGTGAAGTGTATAGTTTATATATTGATGAAATGTACAGTTTATAGATTAGATGTAGTGTGCAGTTTATATATTAGATGAAGTGTACAGTTCTTATATTAGAGGAAGTCTATAGTTTATATATCAGATGTAGTGTACAGTTTATATATTATATGAAGTCTGTAGTTTATATTATATTATATCTACAGTTTATATATTAGGTGAAGTGTATAGTTAAATATATTAGATGAAATGTATAGTTTATAGATTATATGTAGTGTGCAGTTTATATATTAGATGAAGTGTTCCAGTTGATATATTAAATGAAGTCTATAATTTATATATTTGATGTAGTGTATAGTCTATATATTAAATGAAACGTACAGTTTATATATTAGATATAGGTGTACCGTTTATACATTCCATGAAGTCTATAGTTTATATATTAGATGAAGTGTATGGTTTGTATATTAGATGAATTGTACAGTTTATATATTATATGTAGTGTACAGTTTATATATTAAATTAGTCAATAGTTTATATTAGATGAAATTTATAGTTTATATATTAGATGAAATATATAGTTTATATATTAGATGAAGTTTGCATTATATATATTAGATGAAATGTACAGTTTATATATTAGATGAAATGTACAGCTTATATATTAGATGAAGTGTATGGTTGATATATTAGATGAAGTGTATAGTTTATATATTAGATGAAATTTACAGATTATATATTAGATGAAGTATATCGTTTATATATTAGATGAAGTTTGTATTATATATATTAGATGAAATGTACAGTTTATATATTAGATGAAATGTACAGCTTATATATTAGATGAAGTGTACAGTTTATATATTAGATGAAGTGTATAGTTTATATATTAGATGAAGTGTATAGTTTATATATAAGATGAAGTTTACAGATTATATATTAGATGAAGTTTGCATTATACATATTAGATGAAATGTACAGTTCATATATTAGATGAAGTGTACATTTTATATATTCGATGAAATGTGCAGTTTATATATTAGATGAAGTGTATAGTTTATATATTAGATGAAGTGTATAGTTTATATATTAGATGAAGTGTACATTTTATATATTAGATGAAATGTACTATAGGTTATTGCATTTGTATGGTTAAATATTACTTGGAACGAGTTGTTTTGGCAAAGGACGACGAGCTTGCGAGTCGTCCTGCTCCAAAACAACGATTTCTAAGTAATATTTAGCCATACAAATTCAATAACCTTTTTATTGTATACTTTCATATTGTTTTTGATCAATGTTAATTGTATGACTATTACTTTTCATTGTATTTGTGTTATTTTTATAGCTTTTGATGGAATTCCTATCTTGCCATTCAGTTTCATTTTGTGTGGATGATTATTTTGCGCGAAAACGACGTCGACGTCGGATGACGTCATTAAAAACATTAAGCGATTTTCTGAAGTTTGTTTACCATTTGATAACGTTAAAAACAGCGGGTGAGTGACCATTTGAATTATTTTATCAATTTTTGCCATAAAAGGTTGAAAAAAAACTCGTATTTTTTTGTTGACACTATAGGAAGGATTCCGTTATTTTTATTTGAAAGTAGTTCCTTATTTCTATTTCGCGGCTCTTAGCAAGCACGAGCAAAAGTTCCCGTGCAATATCAATGCGTGCAATATCGTAGAATATTGCACGCTTAGCTCAATGCAAACTAAACGGGACAATATGAAAGTATACTATAAAGTTTATATATTAGATGAAGTGTATATTTTATATATTAGATGAAATGTACAGTTTATATATTAGATGAAGTGTACATTTTATATATTAGATGAAATGTACAGTTTATATATTAGATGAAATGTCCAGTTTATATATTAGATGAAGTGTACATTTTATATATTAGATGAAATGTCCAGTTTATATATTAGATGAAGTGTACATTTTATATATTAGATGAAATGTACAGTTTATATATTAGATGAAATGTACATTTTATATATTAGATGTAATGTCCAGTTTATATATTAGATGAAGTGTACATTTTATATATTAGATGAAATGTACAGTTTTTGTACTAGATGAAGTATATACTATATATATTAGATGACGTTTACAGTTTATATATTACATAAAATGTACAGTTTATATATTAGATGAATATCTTAGTTTATATATGTTATGAAGTCTATAGCTTTTCATATCACATTAAGTGTATATATTTTATTAAACAGAAAAACTGTATAAGTATATAATGTCCTCCTAAGGGAAGCAGTTAACACAATGTAAAAAATATCTTTTTACAATATTTCCGATCCTAAGATCTTTATAAAGGAAGGTTTTTACAAATACACTACATTTTACATTTTGTTCCGCAACACAGTTAAACATTATATAATCATTCCTAACATATGTTTCTTTAAAACGGATGTGACGTCGTAATGAAACGACAGACGGGGTCGCTATAGGTTCGAAACTTGGTAAAAACTTCGCTTGGTTATACATGAGGAAGTGGGATGAGGAGCTCATGTAAAAACTTCGCTTGTTTATACATGAGGAAGTGGGTTGAGGAGCTCATGAAATACCCCCCCCCCCCCCCCAACCCCCACCCCCCCACTAAAACACCACTTTTCTATAAGAGACGTAAATTACGTAAATACGTAAAACAACTAGGGTATTATTCTTAGTGGGTACTTATACATTTTGACTAGTATTATGAATACACTACTCACTTTTCAAAGAATTATATATTTTTTAATAATTCATATTTTCATTTGAACTTTTAACTGGCGTCGTTTAACAATATCGCTAGCGACTTAATCTGCCTTGATTGGACTAAAACCTTGTTGATAAACTCAATAAAATATTGGTATGTGTTTCGGAGATTTCCAGTTTTGAGTATTCGTGTTTTTTTCAAAAAAAACTGGGTGACCGATTATAAAAGTTGAATAGTGTAGATAATGAAAAGAAATATAAAAAGATCGGACAGGGAAAGTAGCATTCAAGGAGGACAGTAAACCACAAAACACAGAAACAAACACTCAAACAGACAAACAAGAAGGAAAAAGCAATAATAAATGCAAACGACATCACAAACACAAAAGGGTTGACAATAGGGCGACCGCCTTGGAACGGTACCGCCTTGAACGGAACACTCTCCCCCTCACAGTCATATTCTCGGTGATCATCTGCGACGTTTATAACAATTTAAAAGAACACATCGCATTTTGATTTATCTAAAACTCGCGGCGTTCGTTATTTTATCTACATAACTTCATTTTTTATATCATTTATACTAATTATTAGACAATATCATAGTAAAATTGTGTTTGCATATTAATTACTAACTGTTGATTAAATTGCACTAATAATATCTTTGGCAGAATAGCGGAGAAAATAGAAAGATATGTACTTCTGTAACAAGGTCCGCGAAAACAGCATGATATGTCACCTAATTCTTCGACAAAGTCCAGGAAAACTGTGTGTCACCTACTTCTGCAACAATGTCTACGAAAACAGAAAGATATGTCACCTAAGTCTGCAAAAAATGTCCATGAAAACATAACAATAGTTCGCCTACTTCTGCAACAAGGTCCATTAAAACAGCAAAATGTATGAAATAATTATGTAAAAGTGCCCTTAAAAAGCACGAGATGCCATCTAATTCTGCAACAATGTCCGTGACAAACTACCACTCATCAAGTCACGTGTCTGTGGGAATGGGCATGTTTACATATGTTATAGTATTGCCTCATTTACTTGTTTTAGGCGAATGAATCCTTGTTTTATTAAATGCATGTTCTTTTTCATTTCTTGTTGAAGACAAAATCGAACGTATTATGACAGACTTCCGATTATCCCACTATGCGGCCTTTCCCCAATACAACAACAGTAACTTCTCTGGCCCAGTTTTTTAATTCCACTTCCCGTAGTCCTTTCAAATGTGTCGCTCCCTCTATATATAGCTAGTTATTTAACGACAGCAGGGGTAATTATCAATTCGATACCAGAATGCATGGTATACGCACCTTTAGCATCAGTTATTGACATAATTAACGCTCCAAGTTGGTATTTTAATCCATTTATCGGGAAATCAGAGCTCTGGGAGGTGCTACAAAATGTATGTGCATGTTTGTCGCTGCTGGAGATAAACAGCCATAGCTTTAAATGTATTATTGGCGCAAATTTAATCAACATTTAGCATGTAATATGCAAAAACAATTTGTTATGAAATAGTCTAATTATTGGTATTAACGATGTGAAAATAAAAGTTACGTTGGAAAAATAAGGGCACCTCGCGAGTTTTTACAAAAGTCAACCTTGCCTTGTGTAACTTTCAATGTAATAAACGTCGCAGATGAAAACCGATAAAATATGACTACGGGAAGGCGAGTGGTATTAAAAAGATAATTTTCTAAAACATAGGTTGGGGATAAAAGCCGTACCGTACCGTACTTTCTTAAACATATCGGAAATAGAAGGTGCGTAGCCACGAATTCTCAAAATAGGACGTCTTATCTGAGGACTCGGTACGTCAGAATGTCAATGCAGCCGTCTCGTTTAAAACGTCACTTTATGGATTTCAAGTTCGCTGTTGTTATCTTGAAATTGTTTTTTTTATTTTTTAATCTCCTTTAAACATATTTTTTTCAATTCGGTAAAAGCCGTACCTTACCGTACCGTATCGTTCATTCCAAAACATAACAGAAATAGCAGGTGCGTGTACGGAGAATACCGAAGAGTAGTAACGAATAGCCCATCTTAGTGTAACGAACTAAAGGATATTTATATAGGATGTAAAATAAAATAAAAAATGAATCGAATATGATAATTGAAATAAAATTATTTAAATTTAGGTGTACTTATGCTAAGGATAGATATATTTAATAAAAATGAAAATGATAGTTTATGCATATTTTATGCATCTATAATGATGTATGTCTATGCTATAATTGAGCTGTGGAAATTGTTGTTTTCTGACATCGCTCGAGATGTAACTATAGGGAAAGGGTAACAGAAAACTCCATATTTGGTATACATTTTGCTGATAATTCATGTATAGCTGGCTGTCTGCTGTTTAGGATGTGTGAATACCTCTTGAAATCTGCCTAAGTGTGTGTCACACGTCTGATATAATGTTGATTTAATAATATAACATCTTTAGTTATGATAAATGTTACACAAATGCTGTTCGCCTGATGTACGGTACGGCACTGATTCTATTAATTATATAATTACATCTGTATGATTTATTACCTATATACATGCTAATTGTTTTAATATACGATATAAATAAATGGATTAACATTTGATTTTGTCTTAATATATGTTATACATCCTACTTATACTGGTTAATTTCCTTTAGTTTCGTTATACTAAGCTAAACTATTATTTCTTCTTTCGGTATTATCCGTACCACGCCCTCTTAGTTCCGTTATATTTCGGAATGTACGGTAATGTACGGCTTTTACCCCCAACATATTTTGTACTACGGGCTTGACGTCACTACATGTCAGGCTATTTTCGTGTCAATCGGAACTGCCTCGTCGGATTCCGTCACTCGGGAATCCGACTCGGAGAGTACTCGAGCCATATTGAACTATTTTCAAGAAACGACAACTCTGCAGTAGCGACCTCTTCAATTAAGATAAACAAAATGGCGACTGCTGGCAAGTTCCGAAAATGCGGTACATATTTATTTGTTTTATCAGGGAGTATTCATAGAGATTCATGATATAATAATGTATTCTACTAAGGTAAACAATATGGTGATTCCCGTCAAACGTGGGCGCTTCTTAATTTATAAGAGTTTCACCTCTTCTCATCTAAAACTAAATAAACGGTGCGAGCCATGCCATGGCCCATGCGCCCCACCAATATATACAGGGGCCTGGGTGAGGTGTCATTACCTTTATAAGTAAGCGGTACCCAGAGCAGATGGCCGTGTATTTTTATTGATACTTGTATAAAATACTAGTAAAAGTATTCATAGTAGCCAGGTAGAACAGTCAAAGTAGAAGGGAGAAATCCCCCCTCCCACCTCTTAATGACACCCCTGGTAGAGTCGTCATTTGAGGAGTGGAGACTTTGCTTTAGTGGCACGGGGATATGGAAAAAGAACTCGCAATAAAGGGAACACCTGCCTGGAACAACAAGCAACACTACCAGAACACCCCCCACCCGTAATTAATGAGAACCCAGATAGTTAGAATCTGTCTGTGAAAATTCCTTAAACAGGTCTTAACGTTGAAATAGATATACTAAATACATAGACTTTACAATACTGAAAATAAAAGTAGAAGTTACATATCCATATATAAAAACAACCAACTAGAAAGTGACAGTGATAATAATAATATCAGGGCTGTATTTCATATAAAGCCCTGATAATATGTGTGGATTAACAGGTCCCGGGTCCGTTTCGCACACTTTCCCGTTCGCGCATCGGTTATTTCGCACATCGGTCGTTTCGCACAATCATTTTGAATCAGTCTTTCGCCCACTAAGTCGTTTCGCCCATCATCTATCAGGTATTTTTTTGATTGTGAATTGAATGACTTTTATTAAACTGTGAATAATAAATTATGGGAGAATCATAATGATATTTTTTGTGCTGTTGTTGAATGTTTGTTTCCAAACCAGTTTAAACCAGCATTACCATAAAACATGAGATTAATACCTTTCCATTAAATAAGACTTCAACAATTATCATTAATTAAATACAGCAATTCTTCAGCAAAATTTGGCATGACCTCTATTGTTTTAAATTTCTTGAATCAATTACTATCTATTTAGGTGAAATTTTACTGTGATTAGAATCCATCGGGTCAGGTTTGTACATAACGTATAAGTATAGGCTTATGGGACAATATCAGGGTCAGGTATTAAAAACCTGACCCTGGATATTGTCTCTTAATTAAAGCGCATACGAATTACTTATGTACAAAACTGACCCTGACTATTGTCCCGTAATATAATCCCATACATATATCTTATGTACAAACCGGACTCTGGATATTGTCCCGTAATACAAGCTCTTACATATACCTGAAGTACAACCCTGACCTTAGATATTGTCCTTTAGTACAGGACCATATATATATACCTTATGTACAAACCTGACCCTGGATATTGTCCTTTAATACTGGACCATATATATACATGAATGTTTAGAAAGTTCATCGAGAGCAATATTTTTTAAAGAAATTGTTAGTTTTGATTTTCAATTATTTCATAAACATACCAAAATTTAGAATATCGATGACCAGGTTAATTGTCTCGTCCCATAGCCTTGCTATAGAGACTGGCAGGTGGCATAGACCTAAAAGTATACCATTAGCAGATAGAATATGTTTAATTTGCAACCAACTTGAAGACGAGTTTCATTTCATTTTAGATTGCGATCGGTTTAAAGACATCCGAAAAATATATATTAAAAAATATTTTTGGAATCGACCGAGCATGTTCAAATTAAAAGAACTTTTTTACAGCAAAAATGAAAAAGAAATTAAAAATTTAAGTGTGTATATTTTTAAAGCATTTGAAATGAGGAAAACGCTAATGAATTGATTTGATGTAATTGTAATTCCATGTCTCATTTTCTCCTTCTCAATTGTAATGTTTTGTATTATTTTAATATTGTAATATTTTATTTTCACAGTCATGTATATTTGTGTGTGGTGGTTTTGTCACGCTTGGAAATGCAAATAGAGCATTTCTTTTATTGTGTTTGATATACAACGCCATACATATATCGAATGCACAAACCTGACCCTGGATATTGTTCCTTAATACAAGCCTATGCATGTACCAAAACAGTTCCTATACGACTTATGTATAAACCTGATCCTGGATATTGTCTCTTGATTTAATGCCATACATATTACTTATGTACAAACCTGACCCTGACTAATGTCCCGTAATACAAGGCCATACATATACCTAATGTACAAACTGACCCTGGATATTGTCCTTTAATACAAGACCGTATATATACCTTATGTACAAACCTGACTCTAACTATTGTCACATAATACAAGCCCATACATATACATAATGTACAAACCTAAACCTAGATATTCTCCTTTAATACAGGCCCACATATATACCACCCAACCCAGTCTCTCAACACATTTGAAACTTTTTTCTTTTCGTTTTTTTACATATTTCTGTGTTGCTTTTGTCAATTCTTACACATGTATTACAATATTTAAACATGTATATTCGTTAAGCGGAATGTATATCTTTGTTCTATATAATATACATTAATAACACGTGCGTTTATTTGTTGTGCATTATATCAAATATTATTTCTACGTATATAATAACTACTACTACTTCATATATATGCAAAAATTAGCGAAGATGAACTTAATAAGAAATATGTAAATAAATATAGTTATATCGTTTACATTTCGAACATATGTCATACCTGAATCACACGTGCGATGCTGCCACAAATTACAATAGTCGCACTCGATGGCCTGCTGTCTGGGGCGCACCTCCAACCCACACGAAACATACAACGCGGGCATAATAAATAAATGATAAATCCACACAAACAATCCGTAAAAAACGTTTTAACACTAAGAATATAAGTAGTTTTAGAGAACAAAACAACGTATGAATTAAGATATTAATTCTTAATTTAAACTTTCAAAACAAATTAATTGTTGTCAATTATCATAATATTAATGATACTTATTTATATGCCGATCAATTTGTTCTTTGATCTATACCAGCTTAAAGGTATCCCGCTAATTCATCATAACTACTTGCATTCCGGCTGATTGCACGTGTTAAGAAAACAAGATATAATCACATAAGTGTTGCCACGCACACTTCTTTTTTTTTTTTTTTTTTTTTTTTTTTTTTTGAACAGAACAAATCTTTTATTATATACAATCTCAGGTAACATGGGTTACAACAAGAGAGAAAGGTACATTACATACATACAAATGGTACAACTAAACTGTATACAAGGATCAGTACATATGTTAAATATGAAGGGGGAAAGCATTATCAATGAAATACGTCTCATGTACGACGTTACTTGGCATTTTGTAAAAGAATTCTGACGAAGACACTTAGTTTTTTTTGGACTTTGACTGCGGGATGGGTTAAAAGCTCCTTGTATTTAATGACATTCGTGTGCTGATAGAAATAACGCGGTATGTAATGTTTGCGCATTTGATCAAAATGTGGACATTTTAATAAGTAGTGGAATTCGTCACCTATGTCGGAATCGCATAGTGTACAACGTCTGAGGTTATACGCAGTGTTAGTAAATCTGCCAGTTTCAACGGGGAACCTATGGTTAGTCGTACGGAATTTAAATAAATAAATATAATTGCTTCTTGGTAATTTAAGATATTTTTCGAATGCTAGGTCATCTTTAAAAAGGTTGTAGTTTTTCCCTTTCGACGAATTTTGTAAGTCTGATCTCCAAGATTGTGTAAACTGGTCAACTAGCGTTTGTTTAATTGAAAGGTGAATGCTACTATGTTGTAAATTATTGGTGAATGCTACTATGTTGTAAATTATTGCGGTTTGTCCATATATCTGAATTGCCGGTTTTATTGAGAAGGGATTTGATGTGTTTTAACCACTTATATTCGTAATTTTCAGTGTTATCCATTGATTTGTAGCAGAGGAAACTTAGCTTTGATTAGTTTGTGAGTTCTATTTCATCTGGTCCGAGTTTAAATGAGAATCGCGCCGTATTGCGAGCACCGAATACAATAATCTTTGTTTTGCTCGTATTTATATTCAATTTCCATGTTTCGCAATATTCATAAAAAAGTTGGAGGCATGATTGGAAACTAGTAGGGTTGTCAGAGAGGATAATAGTATCGTCTGCATATAACAGTAACATTATTTTTATATAAACATCGGCCTGAGTGTTAACAGAAATTCCCTCTTGATCAGCATTTAACAAATATTCTTCTAAGTCGTTTAAAAAAATAGAAAATAAAATCGGCGATAAATTTTCGCCTTGACGGACGCCGCATTGACTTACAAAAAAGGCTGACGATTCATTATTAATGGACACACATGATTTAATATTTTGATACATGTTAAATATAACTTGAAACAGCTTTCCCTTAATTTCTGTATTTAATAATTTGCGCCACAGGCCTATTCGCCATATGGAATCGAACGCCTGTGCAAAATCAACAAAGCAACAGAACAATTTCTTTTTCTGTGAACTTAGCATTTCGACTAACTTATGTAAAGTAAATATATGGTCAGTAGTAGCATACTTGGCTCTAAACCCTGCCTGATTTTCAGATAAAATCTCATTTTCATGTAAGAAAGCGTTGATTCGTCCGTTAAGGACAGACGTGAATAATTTGCCAAAACAGCTGAGTATAGTGATCGGGCGGTAATTTTCAGGACTGAGTGGATCGCCTTTGTTTTTGAAAATAGGTTTGATAATGCCTTCCAGCCAACTTGTTGGGAGATAACCTGAATCGAATATGATATTGAATAATTTAGTGTATATGGGTAACATCACTTCTTGCGTATTTTTTATATATTCATTTATTATTTGGTCGTTGGCAGACGCTTTAGAATTTTTTAGATTAGAAATATTTTTTAAAATTTCATCAGGTGTAATTGGAGCGTTTAAAATTGGGTTGTCGTCCGCTATATTGAAATCCGGTATATAGTTGCCTTCATCATTATCAGGGAGTTTTGTATTTATATTTTTGAAATAATCGAATAAATCATTTAACGGTGGCGTTTTATTGGAAGATCTCGGCTTCATTCTATTGAGGTAACGCCAATATTCTTTCGGTTGTTTGGAATTAAGGTTTCTTAGTGTATGCTGTTGGTCGTATTTGTATTTGTTTATGAAGGTATTCATTATTTTCTTGTAATATTTACTGGACAGTTTGAATGTTGCTTTATTATTTTCATTGTTATGTTTATGGTATTGTTTACGTGCCAAGTTGTACTTAATACGTGCATTGCGACATTTATGGCCGAACCAAGGCTTATCGGATGAGTTGTTTTTAACGACACTAGTTTTTCGAATTTTTCTAAGACCAAACGTCTTTTTGCCGTTTCATAAAATAATTGACCAATGGATTCGGTGATATTGTCTACTACATGTTGGTCTATAATAGTATCATTTGAGGACAGTAGGTTGTGGAGATGCTGTACTTTGGTTCGGTCTAGGTTGTCTGAAAATGACTGCTTTTTCCCATCATCCCATTTCGGTTTTATTGTTTTCTCATGTATAGGCAGTTCATTGCTTATGTTTCCAGAGTACATATCGGTTTTTAAGGACATAGATAAAAGTGCATGGCCGTCTGAGAAAAGCGGGTCAGTATCGATTACTTCAAAATCGTTTAACAAGTTTATGCTATTAATAGAACACAAGGTGTAGTCGATTAAGGATACATTTCGGAAAGTGCATTTTCCCACGTCTCTGTCTTTACCAAAACGTCCATTCAGAATTATTAAATTATTATTTTTACATACGTCAATTAGCAGATACCCATGATTATTCGTTCTGGGGTCAGTAGATTTTCTGTTAATTGACAAGCTAAAGTTATTTAGGTTCAAAATAGCGTTATAAAAATCTAATGTGTCCTTGTCAAATTCAAAATGCTCAGCTAAAAATGGGTCCACTGAAACATAGTCTGCCAGGGTCCCTGTTCGACTGTTAGTGTCTCCCGTGAGAAATACATATTTGTTAGAATTGCACATGGCCGTAATTTCCGAATCGAGATATCCATACTCGTCGATGTTAAAGAAATTTGAACTTTCTGGTGGAATATAGACTACACCCAATATAATGTCTTCTTCGAAATGGAATAGGGATTTGGACAGTTTCAACCATAGGATATATTCAGATTCGGATACTACAGGTTCAACAAAATGACATAATGAAGTTTTAACGAAAACGCCGATACCGCCACTTTTCCTTTTATATTTTTGTTTTCTTGGTTTTGACAAAAATGTGTAGTTTGGGATGGCAATATCGTCGTGTTCGTTAATTTTTGTTTCTGTCACACAAAACATATCATAATGTGAGATACAATCAATAAAGTCAGGGTACATAACTTTTCTTTTTAAACCACACACGTTAAGCGTACCTAACGAGATGGTACTTTTATCACTATTATCATTGGTAACATAATCATCATCATCATCATCATCATCATCATCATCATCATCATCACCATCATCATCATCATCAGCACCGTCATCATCATCATCATCATCATCATCATCAACAATGAATGTTTATTTTCTAATCTGTTAACTGGATTTCTGTAACAATTCAATTCAATTCAATTATTTTATTCAGCATAAACATCATACAATGTTCATCGCCTATTACAATGAGGCGGTTACATTACATTGAGAAGAGCATGTATAATACTATCATGGAGTAAAGCTACAAAAGAGCACTTACACCTAATATTTTAAACAAACAATTTCGAATAGTATATAGCATAACTAATACAGAGGGGAAAATCATCAGAAAAAGAAAGAGAGAAAGAAAACAAAACAACTCTATGCATATAATTTGTTTGTACAGTGGATACATTTCGGTCAAGCTTATTTACAACTCGTGCTATCAGTCCTCGCACTAGCGGTTTCACACAATAGCAATTCTTCGGAAAATAAGTCTAAGGCCAGTAGGCAAAAACTATGTGTTTCAGACAGATATTTGAATAATGGTTTACAATCATAATAAATATTACGTTAATCTCGATAATTCACGTTAATTATCTATTATACTCTCACGTCTCAACAAGCAATGATCTAACCGATCTTTTGAAATATTAATTGCCATAAAACACATTATAATTATGGCTTATTTTATTTCTTTATTCAAAGTCGAAGTGAACGACAAACAGTATTTATCAGAAAATATATGTGCAAAATATTTAGAAAATAAATGAGTAAACATTTTTCAAAGAAACACGCAGCAGAATAGTTTTATTAAAAATTCGCGCGTCCCGTTAGTTGTTCTATACAACTTGCATTTGTTCAATCTTAAATATTAAAAGTAAAAACAATACATTGTTATTTAATTATTTGCAAGCACATTTAAAGTAAAAATGATCCTAGATTAATACGTTGACATGCTAAGTTTAATGCTTGATAACATCTTCAAGATGACCGTGTGTCCCTTTAACATGTAATACATCTGTACAACATGTATGTAGGCTGTTTGATACTGCAGATATATTTGAAATACGGATAAAGGTAATAGGGAATATAAACAATAAACACAACTGTATTCCACAGACATATTAATAAACAGATAGGAAACTTCCTATCATAACCAGTGAAGTAACCAAAATATCACGTGGCACCATAACTTTCCCTTCTATCTTCTCTCTCAATTATTCGCCGAGTTTGATGAGAATACATCCAAAAGATTCATAGTGAATAGCAAAACGGTATTATAATAATTTATGTTTATTTTCAAAATAAAAAATGTGTAAAGTTTAAAAAGTCATCATTTTTCGCTTTTCTCTTAAAAATCAACGTTTTGACATTGTCAAAGTTTCCATCAAACTCCTTTTTTACTCTCAATGTAAGAGAAAATAAAATACTATCATTGGAAAGAAAATTAACTTTGTGATGGTATTTGGCTTGAATGAAACTTGTATCTATAAAACTCTTCATGATATGTGTGTTTAAAGTTGGGAAATATTTTGTGAAATTTTCGAACTGTGCCACTTGAAATTTACACAATTTTCATAGTGTACAATCTATTTGTTATTAGGTCTGTGTGTATTCCAATTATTTGTATTTATTTTTTTACTCAAAGTGAATGACAACCAGTAATTATTAATTATGAAAGTTTATGCTTTTCCTTCGAGAGGCTTGCATGTAGTCATCATCTGAAATAGAAATTATTGATTTTATAACAAATAAAGATTTAATATTGCAAAAATAATTATCTGTCTTTCAATATTTGATTCATTCAAAGTGTTTTAATGTTTTTTTACATAGAAAACGCAAGTTCATATATTCTAATAAACACGAAATTCAATACTTGATTCATTAAAAATGTTTTTTCTAATCCTAAAATACAATAGTTCTAACTCCAAATAAGTATTTGCATAAGTAATTATTCATCACTATATATATATATATATATATATATATATATAAGGTGGGCGAAACGACTATCTCTATGATGGGCGAAACGACTATCCGCGAAACAACCGATGTGCGAAACGACCCGTCACCGATTAACACTGAAAGTCAGTGACGGTGAAATCATATGTACAGTGAAATTATTTATACGTATGGATTTATCCGGAAATTGACAGTGAAGATTCTAAACATGCGGATTTACGCTTATTTATACGTATGGATTTATCCGGAAATTGACAGTGAAGATTCTAAACATGCGGATTTACGCTGAAAGCGACAGTGACGTTGTTATGTGGATTTACACTGAAGGATCAGCAACGACATTTATATATGTGGATTTTTTTATATATTTTGGGAACATAACCCATACCGTCGCAAGCGTGTTTTTTTTTAAATTGAGAAAAAATGCAGTAAAACATTCATTTCATAATTCTATCTTTGATACTGTTTACAGTAACTAATGTCAACCCATGCATTTAAAAGCATTCTTATATTTTTATTTTTATTCTTTCTATTGACTATTTTTTTCTAAAATTGATAAGTGAAGTTACTATATATGCAAATTTATCCTGAAATTAACAGAGAAGTCTCTGAATTCACCTGAAATTAACACTGAAGTTACTATATATGCAAATTTTTACCCTGAAATTAACACTGAAGTTAATATATATATATGCGGCGAATTTACCCTGGAAATATTAAACAGTGAAGTTATTATATGCAAATTCAACCTGAAATTAACAGTGAAGTTACTATATGTGGATTTACACTGGAAGAGACGGTGACATCATTTATATGTTGATTTACGCTGAAAGAAACGGTGACGTCATTTATATACGTGGATTTACGCTGAAAGAGACGGTGACGTCATCTATCACATGGATTTAAGCTGAAAGAGATGGTGACTTCATTTATATACGTGGATTTACGCTGAAAGAGACCGTGACATCATTTATATACGTGGATTTACGCTGAAAGAGACCGTGATGGTTTATATATACTATATGCACCAAATTAATTCTGTTTAAATTGTACAAAACAAATGAACGGGACAGTCACTAATGTTTTTTAATGCTGCCTACAGATACATCGTATGATAAGTATCTAGTAGAAGGTTGCAAGCCCTTGTTAAAGGGGTTGATGCACCATTTTCAAACAATGTTTACTTTAAAGGGCTCTGAAAAACTTGAAAAAAGCTGAAAGAATTATCAAAATGCCATGACAAATAAAAGAGATATGACCTATTGAAAATTTGGAAAGAACATAAATGGAGGGGACCATATTTGAACGATGACGTCATCGCACCTTTTTACCATTTATGGAATATTGATAAACTATATTTTATAGCAAAGAAAATCACTGCAAATTGATTAAAAATAAATATACAGACGCAAAATGAATAAATGGTATGCTTATTTTTCATTTGCAATGATTTTCTTTGCTTTAAACGACATTTTGCCAATATGCCATATATGGTAGAAAGGCGCGATGACGTCATCGTTCAAATATGGCTGCCTCCATTTATGTTTCTTTGCAAAGATTCAATAGGTCATATTTCCTTTATCTTTCATGGCATTTTGATAATTCTTTCAGCTTTTTCAAGTTTTCCAGAGCCCTTTGAAATAAACATTCTTTGAAAATGGTGCATCAACCCCTTTAAAGCAGAGGAAATTATTTTAGTATTTATAGCAACAGGTTACACATTTTATATAACCATACCTAGAAGTTAATGGGCCCAAAAAAAATTAAGAAAGGTTACATCTGAATCGGGGAGCAGTGCCCTAAATGTTTAATGTGCTGAGAAGGTTGATTCCGATTTACTTCATCCGTGGCTTGGATGGTTTGAAACCTCGCCTCTCTCACTGTGAGTTGGAATAAATAAAAAAGCGTGTCCTTTCAGATGGGCAGAAGGTATACACTACTATTTCTACCCAGGAAAAAGTGGTGTGCCCCCACCATGGATGATATCGATTATCATATATGGCCTAACATGTGCTAAAAATGACGTAAATCATTCAAACAACCAGCCAACCGATTTACTGAACCACCAGGTTCATGTTGATGACCCTCATCTTACGGATGTTGCCAGCTATCCGTCAGATGACTCCCCCATCAGCCAACTCACATCTAAATCATTTCATGCTTAAATGTTATATTAATTGCATATATAAAATTATGTATTTATTAGGCACATATTTATATTTGCTTTATATTATAAGCACAACAAATAGGCGTCAGGGTCATTAGTAGCCAATTGCCGATCAAAATTATCGGTTAAAATGGTGTTATCATCAGTAAGTTTTGCCAAAAGTTGTATTTGCAATATGTGACACTGACTTTGTTGATCCCTCGTCAATTGTTTGGAATTCAAAATGAATCCCTGTTGCCAGGGCTAAATCTAGTTTAACTACTTTGCTGTGAAATTAGAAACTTCAGTTTAATTTTTTAGTTCATTTGCTCTTAGTACAAACATGTACCACTTCTATGGTGTAATCGGTAAACACATCTACCCTTTGAGGGTAGAAGACCCAGGTTCAAATCCTGGTGGGAGTAAAAATTTGTTTGGAAAAAGAGCTGGATTAAGCATTTCTAGTATTTCTAACTTTTGAATTTAATTCTATGTAATCAAATTCAATTTAAACAATCGAATATCATAAGTTACAGCATGTCTGGAAAGGACAACGAGGGAAAGAAGCTATTACAAGACAATGGCCCATTTAGTAATAAAATCTTTCATGAGGCCCTCTTTTCGTCTTTGAAAGCTGTTTCCCTCTTTTGGTTTTACAATAATGAGCCTCTTATAAAATATTTTACCTAATATATTGTAATACATTGAATGCTCTTAGAAGACAGTGGCCCAGTTAGTAAAATTATCTTCCCTGAGGCCCTCTTTTCAATTCATCATCTTTAAGGCCCTATTATATTACCCTTTGGGGCTGGCGTGGCGCAGTCGGTAGCGCGGCGGATTTGTAACCGGAGGCCCCGGGTTCAATCCTCCGTGGTGCCACTGAGTTCCGTCGGTGTGTTCTTGGGCAAGACACTTTACCTAAGCCTCGTCCGTCGGATGGGGACGTAAACCGGGCGGTCCCATGTATCGGTCTATCCTCCGAGCACGTTAAAGAACCATAGGAATCTATTCGATAATAAGAGTAGGGCAGGTTCCCCGGATTCCTATGTATCCTTCCCCTCTCTCTGGGGCAGCTCTAAATAACCTATACTGTGTTGATTAGCCGTTAAACAACATTCAATTCAATATTACCCTTTAGTCTTAAAATGAAAAACAATGTTATTTTGTTACAATAATAGGTCTTTTGTAAATATGTTAACCATATATTTACAAAAATCTTCACCGCGGCCCTCTTTTGTCCATACCTATTCTTCTCTTTTTGCTATGACCTTTGCCCTTTAAATCTTGGTAGCCAAACAGAGACTAACGAGTGGTCGTTTTAGCGCAGGATGAAACCTAACATGTGATGTTGACCAGTTTTCAAGACGTTTACACATCCATAAACTCTTCTAACTACATTCTTTTATTTCACGACTGTTATTATATTTATTACCTGTATCTCATTTTAAACGGGTGTGTCTTTAATTGAAATGTTGAAAAATAATAGCTCCGTCGTTTCACTGGGCGCTTCAGAGAGCTGAGATCAATGCCAAGAATGGAAGTTTATAACAATTATGTAAATATATATCCATTTTTAGATATCATACAGTAGCTTTTTTCACGTTTCTTTTATTTTTTCATATTGACTACTGTTCGCATTTAGGCAAAAGAAAAAAAAAGTTAAAAAAAAAAAGAAAAAAAAAGAGACATGAAATGTGAAATACGGTATACAAAATGCGAAGTCTTATTATGAAGGACTAGTGCTAGGTTATGGGGAAAAAAATCAATAAAAAATGTATGAATTTAATTGAATGTTGTTTAACGGCTCATCAACACAGTATATGTTATTTAGAGCCGCCCCAGAGAGAGGGGAAGGACATATGGTTCTTTAACGTGCTCGGAGGATAGACCGATACAAGGTACTGCCCGGTTTACGCCCCCATCCGACGGACGAGGCTAAGGGAAAGTGTCTTGGCCAAGAACACACCGACGAAACTCAGTGGCACCACGGAGGATTGAAACCAGGGCCTCCGGTTACAAATCTGCCGCGCTACCGACTGCGCCATGCAAGCCCTAAAGAATATTTTTTGTTTCAAAACCCAGCGTAAAACCCACATTGTCAATACATACAGACTTGCTTTACACAGATAATTTTAATGTTATAGTATCAAAAATAAACATTGTTTCATGCTACACT
Organism: Cyrtodaria siliqua; assembly: GCA_037043455.1. Classification (NCBI taxonomy): domain Eukaryota; kingdom Metazoa; phylum Mollusca; class Bivalvia; order Adapedonta; family Hiatellidae; genus Cyrtodaria; species Cyrtodaria siliqua. Next base: position 89,588 of record JAWPHD010004543.1, on the reverse strand, counting down.
GATTTTTTCTATATTTTGTTTTTGGAAAGAGAAAAAACAATAACCCATCCTGTGTAATAAATCTGTAATCCATTATCAAAGGACAATGTTTTAGGATAGTTTTAAAGCATTAATATACACAACTTCCAAAATTATTATTTTTTCTATAAAAAACAACAAGAAGGTTGATTAAGGAAGATCAAGATATAAGCAAGGGTATGTTATTTCTGAATAGTAAGCTAAGCTTTGCATGTCCCTAAATGAAAACATCAAGTTTATTTGCTACAGTTTGATACTGGACAAGTCAACTAAGTAAATTATTTCTATAGTCCAGTTCTACAGATAGCAAGGTATTGACTCAACATGGTTTCAAACTTATTGTTAAGTTTTTATATGCGATTAGTTTCTCTGTACAATGATATTATATACGTTTTAAAAGGTTAAGCTGTGGAATTTGACTTTGCATCTTTTTTCGATAAATGTAAAGATTTGTTTGCATGATGATTTTGCTCAAAACAGTATCAAATTTACTATTTCCAAATAAAATATCAGTTTCTGTTAAAGTTACGAATGCTGTATTGCATTTTTCTGTAATATAAGTTTGAAGTTTTGACCAGAATTCTTTTACTGTTCCACAGTTCCAAAACAGATGTTGGATAGTTTCAGGTGTAATTTTGCAAAAGCTGCACATATCGTTATTAATAATATTCATTTTAGATAAAAGGTAATTGGTCAGGGGCGTACCTGGGCATACGCACGTACGCACGTGCGTACAGGCTATTAAAGAAGCTAAAAAAAGGCTAATAATGCGAAAAATGCAATAAAAACTGAAGGTATAGAGGGGTTAGGCACATTTGTGAATCCAAAACTCGATGGTGCATATACCTAAATTAGCCCGAGGAACGCCCCTGTTGGTTCCAAATATTCTATGGTTGATTCTAAATTGAACCAAGGTAACTTAGGATCTTTTGTTATTTTATAAGGTAAGGCATATAATCTTTCAAATTCAAAGTTTGGAATGCTAACTCCTTCATTTTTCCATTTACTTAATGCTTTGGGATAAACATTATTTTTAATCATGATGTCATATATGTTTCGACAGCCTTTCTCATTTTGTAGAATCAAGGATAGGATTAGTGGACGAATAGGGTTTGACTGTTACAGGCTAGATGCACAATATTCAGGTTTTCCAAATAATTCCTGACAGCAGTTATAATACCTTCATATTCAAGAAAATTGGACTGTATATTATAGTGTTCATTCAATTCTATGTATGAATAAAGATTTCCATTTTTGTTTAAAATGTCATTGATAAAAGTTATTCCTCCTGTAAACCATCTTTTGTAAAACACACTAGAGCCTCCGATTGAAATTGAAACATTTTAAAAATGTTTGATGCTTCTAGAAAAGCCTGATATAGCCCTTATAAAACAAATACATTTGATGTAATCATTGATCACATAGTAATAGTGTTAAATAAACTATTTTCATATTGTTTATATTAAATATATGATATCTGGAATGTTTTCACGAGATGATATATGTATAAGATCTATAACTTGCAATAAACTAACCCTCGTGTCAAAGGTGTACCCTAATGTCAGTGGATTGGAGAACAAATATATACTTGCAGACCTTATAAGCGTAATTTAACAATATATCAAGTACCATGAACGTCAGTATGGACTTCATGAGCCATATGTTTCTTTGTTTAGAGTTGTATCATAGATCTACATACACACGTGTACATATATATCCATGGTTTTATTAATTGATTTACTGATACAATATCAAGTTCATATATGCATGCAGCTGACAAAATGGTAAACAATCACTCCCAGAATATGATATAATCATAATTCCAATGTCTCTTCCTCCTTTCCCTTCAATTCAATCGTAATATTAAAGTATATATTTGGAAAACTCAACAAATGCTTCCAAACTATCAGTCATTATATGGAACGAACTGCTTGGGACCGAACGAACTGTTTGGGGCCGAAACGTCTTGATTTCAACTACACATATTTGGGGATTTATTTTGTTAAAAAGTATAATTTATCGGTCAAAGCGATAAAATATCAAGAAATTGATCAAAATCACTGACAAATCTGCATTATTTTCATCAATACGACATTATATAGAAGAGCACTATTTTGCGGAGAGCTACAATCGAAAACCGAACCAAATGCTGCATTTTGATGCAAAAAACCATTGAGCGGCACCCAATACTCTCCGAGCCACTATTCCCGAGTACGGAAATTGGCGAAGAGTTCCGATTGTTTTCGTGTAATAATTTTCGACAAACTCCGGATCAGTTCGTGACTATTAATAGATCACGGGAAACGGCGAAGTTTTAAATTCGCAAGGGATGTTATTCGCAAAAGTACACAAAAATAAAACTCTCGCGAATAAATCCGAATTTACAGTAACACATTTTTCTCACATTCTGTGTTCTTTTTCATGAGAATTTACTTTGCACAATCCATTTGTGCCCTGCTGGTGCAAAAACGGACATTTTCCTTCAAGCACTTGCTACGTTTCTGCACAAAAGAGACATGTAGTATATTTGCCATCACATGAGATATACAATAATTTGCAAAAAATATTAGATACTTTTTTCTATGTTGGCAATTTGTTAATAAACAGACGTGATTATAATTACAAATGTAACTTGTGCTTCTTTAAGTAATTCCGTATGTTTTGCGCTGTAGTGATTATTATTGGCATTTTGCACTATTGTCCAACTTATTTCTCTTTAAATAAAGAGCGACTACAATTCACATTTCTGTTTATTTACACTGCTTTACAAACATTTCCTCCATCACGCGATCTATTCATCGCAAACAACGCCCCATTTTCCTCCTTTCAGCAATTGTCTGTACACCACATACAAACCACGTTTCTCCCGCCATCTTTTACGCGTGTCCATTTGTAGTTTATATTTATATGTTATTATCCCCCGCCGAAGGCGGAGGGATATTAATTTGGCGTTGTCCGTCCGTCCGTCCGGAGGTTGGATTTTCATATGCACTTGGTAATAATGTTTAATATGATAGTGGGATGAGACGCGGCTATTTGTTTCCGGAATCGCCCCAGTACGCCGGAGTTATTGCACTTTAATTGATAAAAATTGCATAATTCTGTCCCGGCGTCATAGCCATATCCTGATAAACGCTTGTTAGATTTTCATTTAACTTGATTATAATGTTCATCCCAATAGAGTTATTGCCCTTTTATTGATAAAAAAAATGCTTAATTCTGTCCGTCCACAGCCATATTTTGATAACCACTTGTTTGATTTTCATTAAACTTGTTTGTAATATAGTGGGATGTGACACGGAAAACTTATTTCGGAATCGTCCTAGTAATGCTGGCGTTATTGCCATTTAATTGATAAAAAATGCTTAATTCTGTCCCGGCGTCCACAGCCATATATTGATAACCGCTGGTTTGATTTTCATTAAACTTGATTATAATGTTTATCCCAATAGTGGGATGTGACATGGAAAATTTATTTTGGAATCATCTAAGAAACTCCGGAGTTATTGCCCTTTAATTTATAAAAATTGCTTAATTCTGTCCGTCCACAGTTATATCTTGATAACCGCTTGTCAGATTTTCATTAAACTTGATATAATGTTTATCTCAATAGTGGGATGTGACGCGGTAAATTTATTTCACAATCGTAATTGCCCCAATAAATGTCTCCTTGAATTATTCAGGTCATGGGTTCAAATCTCACTGGAGGCATATTTTTCTTCTTTTTTCTTTTCGTTTTTAATTATTTTCTTTTTTGCATGAGAAACCTTGGTTCATGGATTCAATTGATGTTTCCTTTTTCTTTTTCTTTTTTTTTTCTTCTTTTTTTTTTTCTTTTTTTTTTTTTTTTTTTTTTTCTTTAACTGAAAGCTTAGGGACCCTTGTTGGATCAGTTTTAGATAGAGTTATAGGGAAGAACTTTAACAATATTTTCTGAAACTACAAGTGTTAAAGGTTCAACATTTTTTACCAACTGAGTTCAAATGGTGACACTGTGGTCAAATTTGGCCCCGCCACAGGGGTCGCAGTTTTACATAGACTTATATATGGGGAAAAACTTTAAAAATATTCTTCTCTGAAATTACAAGAGCCAACAGTTTAATATTTTGTATTTAAACCTTATTGGAGTTTGATTTGTTTTAAAGCTAGCCAAATACATCCCTCCGCCTGAAATAACAAGATCATCTGATAGTAGCCGTAGTAATTAGATGAAGTAATCAGATTGGTAAATAGCACATGGCCAGGTAATTCAAAAATACAATTCTACATTCTCGTAAATTACATTTATTACAATATTATACAAACCTACTACAATTACACCCAGTCCAGCCCTTTAGTCCCACTATAAAAGTCAATGCCTTAAAATGGTACATCTTTATTTCAAATCTACTATGGTGATGAATTTCAAAAATACCTATATCTAGTAGATACTCGAATTTATGAAGGTTCAAGGTCATGATTTATACTAATTTATACTAACTTTAAAATAATCCGAACACATTTCTTCCACTCGAGGATAATACATCATTGGGCGGGGATATCAATTCAGGTATGAAACCACTACTTATTTTCCCCATTTGGGACTTTCCTTTCAGCCGGAAGTTGTTTTTTTACATTTCTTTAAAGCCGGGATTTTTATTTCGCCTAGTGCACTGGCCAGATTATTTTTTTTCGTCAACTTGAAAGCCAGAATATTTTTTTAAGTTTTTCTATTCGTAGAATAAGAAGAGCTGTTGTAGATCTACTCAACGTCTGCGTCGACATTGGTTTTCAGTTGAAGTAACTAAAAAAATAGTCCAATTATTTCAGCAACCACTGGACAGTGAAACTTATGATATGTCATCAGTACCATCAATGACACTGGTTGACATAACTCTTTTTTGACAAGTCCATATATTTTAACAACTGAAAGTCGTACACCAACAAAACTTCAGTAAAGCTTGGAATAACACGGGCGCTATTAGACACGTGTTCATATTAACTCTGTATTGCATTTAAGCAAAGTTATGTTCCTTTTTCAACTTCAAAAATCTGTTTAAAGTTTTTAGGCAAGTCCTTGTATGTCAATAGGGGATTGTTACTTATTAATACAACGTCAGTAAAGCATGGATACTAGTAGACACATGTACCATAACTCTGTATTGCATTTTAGCAAAATTGTGGCCCTTTTTTCTGGATAAATATTTTCTGTATAGTATTTAAGAAAAGGTGTAGCCCCTTTTCGACTTAGAATTTATTTTATTTTATTTTCTGGCAATTCATTTATTTCAATACCCACTAGCCATATATCTCTGTCAAAGGAGCTTGACAAGTGTCACTCAGAGTCATCGTGGACACAAACACATGTTTCATAACTTTTTATTTAATTTTAGCCAGATGATGTGTGTTTTTTTCAACTTAGAATTTCAGTTAAAGTTTTTAAGCAGCTTCATATATTTCCATGAAACTCACTGCATACATCAAATGACAATGGCAAGCCTGTAAATATCATTAGCCCCATAAATGCCCACACCTTCCCCACTCCTACACCACCATCACCACAGATAAATAGACAAATATTTGTTATATTCTTTTGGTTTCTCTTCAGTTACCATGTCTGTATCCTGTTCTCTTCCCCGCACCCTCCCTCATATTCATTCTGGGGTACTGAAGGTCTTTCTTCGATATTTGGTATATGTTTACTGACCAATAGTGTTGTTCCGATTAATCGATGTAATCGATCATCAATCAGTTATGCTTTTGATCTGATTATTCGATTAAAAATGTTCATGATCGACCTTACTCTGTTGTTGAAAATTATGGCTTATTTCATTCTCTTGTACTAAAGTATACAAGAAATAACATGAGTTATAATTGTGCAACAAGTAATCACATATTTATAACAGTTATCACAATTTTATTTTTTTAAACATATATGTTGGTCAGTTTTATTACCAGAACATAGTTGAAATGTGATTCTTTTCTTCATTTTAGTCTGAAAAAGGCTTACACTTGTCTTTTATAGCAGCCATGTTTAATCGATTAATGATCGATCATCGGTCGGTTAAATATTCAGATATAAATCGATCATGAATTTTCAGCCGATTCCCAACACTACTGACCAACACCTCCGCGCACCCCCTACACACTCACCTCACCACCACCGAAACTCCACAATTAAGACTTGACCTTGTGAATGAACTGGCACCATGGTTGGTGAGACAGAAGTGTTAGTGGCCTTGTTTAAAAGTGACTTTGAATGGTGGAGCATTCTGTCCTTTTGACAACTCTTGTTTAATATAGATCATTCCATATATGGTGGATGGAACTCCATGTGCTAGTTTTAATCTTTAGTTATGCTTGTCCTTGTCTGCTTTCTATGTGAGCCCCTTTTGCTCTTCTAAATTACTACCATGACCACTACATACCCCATTCATTACTACCATGACCACTAAATACCCCATGTATTACTACCATGAGCTATGCATACTATATTTATTATTACCATGACCACTGATATCATATTTAATATTTATTAATAATGAATGTCAAACACCAATGTTAAATACTGTTATTTTCCCATTTTTGTAATCTCGTAATGTCTCCATGGAGTGAGTCACTGAATGATAGTATTTTTTGTAATGTCACCCCAGTATAATTTGTGCTTTCTTATGATTGTGAAATCAAAGCAATGTCCTATGCTGAACAGTGTATGTATATACATATGCAAATAAAAATCAGTGAACATTTACTAAAATGGCGAACACAGTTTGCACAACCTCTGAAGATGATTTGAAAATTGTATGCATGAGTTCACAGCTGAAGATTTCAAAAGAACACAAAAGAACCACCCGCAGAAATTTATTTTCTAGCTAGGTGCTGAGAATAGTGATTTGGAACTGACAGATTAGTAACAATGTTTTCTCCTGTTTTATTTCAAAGGAATATTTAGCAGGACCAAATTTCGTTTCAAACATATTTTTCAGTATAATAAAACAAATAACCTTAGAAGGTTTACAAATATTCACCGTCACCTTCACAGGATTGCAATATTTACATACTACATGACCAATGTATAACACATTTAAGCCATTTTTTTTTATTATTTTTTTTACGAACCATCAAGACAGAGAATTGTTGTAGGAGGAAGGGAAACAAATAAAAATAAAAAATTGGTAAAGCATAGTTTAATTATTTTAATTTAAAGGAATGGAATGAAATGTTCTATTAAAATCTGGGAGGAGGTAAAAACAATAAACTATCAAATTCCCTATGGAAAAAAACAAACTAATTTCGTTTTGTGGTAGGAGGGTTCGTAAAACAAATTTATATAAAAAAAAATAATGGCCTTATTACAACCATGACTTAGTAGTGTTATTTTTACTGGCCCTTTGGGACCAACTAGCCCAATTTAGGTGGCTTTGAAGTAGAATACCGCTTAAGCCTGTGCTAGGGGCGTGAGAGGTGTTGCTTCTTTCATTACTTCTCATGAACAGACTCAATAAAACCGAGTCTGCTGCTTTATTCTCTTAATTGTGTTTGTTGCTCTCAAAAGATCACCTTTATCAGTATTTATTAAGAATACCACATTATAACCATGACTTTACTACCATGACTTATGTATACCATATTTATTACTACCATGATCTATGTACATCACATTTATAACAACCATGAATACTATCACTCACAGTCTTCTAAACTCATTTCAACTGGAGATTTCGATAAACTTCTGAGCAGAAGCTGTGGATGTAGCCAGATTGTGGTTAAACATTTTCATGTTGAATCCAGTGGCTAATGGAGTAGATCTACATTTATCATAGACTGAATAGGGAGCCAGATGATCTTTTTCCTGGATTTTTCCAACAATTTGAGCGACTGTTTATTTTATTTTTTCCCTCAAGTCAGAGCCAGGATATATTTTTTCAACAATTCAAGGGCCAGAATATTCCCCCCCCCCCCCCCTCTCTCTGGGGCGGCTCTAAACAACCTATACTGTGTTGATGAGCCGTTAAACAACATTCAATTCAATTCACAAGACATCTAAGAAAGTTCTTGTTTGTTTACTAAACAGGTCAAGGGTACAGCTGTTTTCATTGATGACTGTTTTCATTGCTCACAAAGTGTAAGCATATAGTCGAAATTTCGAAAATGTTCATCAGTGATCCAGTAAAACTTATTAATACGTTTCTTATACATAAAACCACAAACTCGAATAGAAATGGGCAGTTTTCCCCTACTGATAATGCCCATTTCCATCAAAAAAGGAGGGATTACTATTTATTATAGGAACTCCATTCGACTACACCTCGGAGGCTTACATGCAATTAGTGGTGGTAAACCTTCATCGAATTTGTATTGGGTTATATGCACGAGTTCTATCGCGTATTAATATTGCGCGACTTTAGGAGCGCAGTATTTATGCGCGAAAGAAGTAAGTAAGTATTTTTTTTATTTATAGAGGGTGACTCAATTTGCATAGCCAATCTTCCTTGAGGCCCTCTTAATAACATATTTACAAATACAAAACAACAAATAAACGTCATTTATAAAATAGCTGTAGGCATACTTATGAATTAGATGAAGTGTACAGCTAATATATTAGATGAAGTGTATAGTTTATATATTAGATGAAGTCTATAGTTTATATATTAGATGAAGTGTACAGTTTATATATTAGATCAAGTGTACAGTTTATATATTACTGAGATGAAGTGTACAGTTTATATATTAGATCAAGTGTACAGTTTATGTATTAGATGAAGTGTACATTTTATATATTGGGTGAAGTGTACAGTTTATATATTAGATGAAGTGTACAGTTTATATATTAGATTAAATATACAGTTTATATATTAGATGAAGTGTACAGTTTATATATTAGATGAAGTGTACAGTTTATATATAAGATGTAGTGTACAGTTTATATATTAAATGAAGTGTACATTTTATATATTATATGAAGTGTACAGTTTATATATTAGATGAAGTGTACAGTTTATATATTAGATGAAGTGTATAGTTTATATATTAGATGAAGTATACAATTTATATATTAGATGTAGTGTACAGTTTATATATTAGAATAAGTGTATAGTTTATATATTAGATTACATATACAGTTTATTTATTAGATGAAGTGTACAGTTTATTTATTAGATGAAGTGTACAGTTTATATATTAGATGCAGTGTACAGTATATATATGAGATGAAATGTACAGTTTATATATTAGATGAAGAGTACAGTTTATATATTAAATGAAGTATACAGTTTATATATTAGATGAAGTATACAGTTTATATATTAGATGAAGTCTCCGAATATGCTAGTATTCATAGACTTCATGTAATATATAAACTATAATATAATCTGATAACCACTAATATCGGATAATAAACATCAGAGTTATAGCTCTTGATTTAATAATATATATATATGTATATATAGGGAGGCAATATATGCGAACTACCAGGGACAGACAACCTTCGGACGAACTACGGCAGGTCGTCTAGCTATGATGAGAGACACAGAAATCAAACGTATGTATTCACTTTCTAAAAATATGTGTGTGTGTGTATTTCTAAGGATTATAGTCCCTCCACCTACGACAGGCGTCATACCCGACGATTATAGGCACAATGTCTGGACTTTTATCTGTGTGTTGCTGTGTGATGTGATGATATGTCTACTTGAAGCAGCGAACACAATGGTTTCTTTATAGTGCTGCCACACTGGAATACCACGCCGTAGTAGACATGATACCCCCACCCACCCAGTCACATTATTCTGACACTGGTCAATCAGTCGTAGCACTATCCATTATTTGCTCGTCAGGCAAGGGTTACAAGTGACTACTCAATTTTTAAAGTCTGCTAAAAATATAGCTGCAACACACGCTGATATACTGTATCTCTACATCATAACACACTGGAGGCACAATTTAACATATACACGCATACATACATACAGCTCATATGAGTGGGATCACATTTAAGCATTCAATCACGCACAGCAATATTAAGTGTGACAATGAAAGTTGCCGGATCTTAGGGATACTGTGAATTCAGAAAATATATTAAGGGAGATAATTTGAACTCACTAGGTCAACTTTCGAAATTTGGGATCTCGTAAGAGATTCACGTTCACAAAACAGAATCATACATAGGGAGGTAAAATTTGCGAACTACCAACCTTCAGACAACCTTCGGACGAACTACGGCAGGGCGCCTAGCTATGATGCGGTATTTATATTGCCATGACAACACTCTAGCACTTTATTATGCATCCGATCTTTACCAAACTTGACCAGAGTCTAACTATTGATAAAAGCTCGAAGGAGTTTGAAAACTACTAATAGCGGAGGATTAGAGTTGTGGCCCTTAGTTTGTCTTGTCAACACTAGCACCTTCATTTTGAAACCGATATTTACCAAACTTGGTCAGAAACGTAATATCAGTAAAATCTCAAACGAGTTCTAAAAACCAATAATATCGGATTATAAAAAACAGAGTTAAGGCGCTTGATTTAATGAAACATTCCTTTTTGAAACTGATCTTTACCAAACTTGGTCAAAGTTAATATAGGTGAAAGCTAGTACAATTTTGAGAATGTTAATATCAATAAAAGCTTGGACAAATTTGGAGACAGCCATATTTGACTTAGGACCATCCTTCATCCCTCATCTCTCACACCCTGAGCAGAAAACGTAGACTTATGGCCATTGATTGAATGAACAATGCTATGTTTTGCTTCTGTTTTTATCCCCCATTTTTCAGAGCATGGAAGCTTTGTTTTCACTCAATTCTCACCAATTGTATCAGACATTTCCCTCAAGAACCCTCTGTTCATGTGTTCAAATTCCAGTGGAACAGATTTTTTTTTGTGGTGGGGGACCCTCTCCCTCCGCCCCCCCCCCTCCCTCCCGCCCCCACACACTTTAAAGGGACACGTGGCAATCTTGTTTTGTATATCAAGCATTAAAATAATCACCTGAATTTATTAATCTGGTTTCATTTTGACTTTAAAACGGTTTAGAAATTTAACTGTCTTCGTTACAAAATATTTAAATACCTTATTTGTGCAATATTATATATATATAGTTATTAATGTTTTTTTTAATATGTTGCCATCATACAGAAACTGTATTGGAAGGTGGGGTCATCATCTGATTCAAACTCCCCCTCCCCCCTCCCCCCAACCCCCACCACCTCCCCCCACATACACACGCACTCGCGCGCGCAAATACAATAAGCTCCAAATAGGTCCCGAAATCTAAGAATATTCTTAAGATGGGTTGGTGAATTCAAGGCGTGGACATCATTTTTAAATCTGTCGTTCTCTGTAGCAACATCGATATAAATCAAAGTCCCGAAGGTACTTAGAGCATGGTGAACTATGAAGAAAAATGCGTTTTAGAATAAGGACGTGTTTGATTACAATGAAACCGGAACTGGATTTAAAATCGATACTGTTTGTTTACAACAGTTTTGATAAATCCTGAACAAGATTTGAGAAACTGCAAATCCTGCTCTCGGCATTGATTCCTGCAGATTCAAGACGGATCATTCGGAACACTTTGGCCAATGATGCTACGAATGACAACAGATCAGGCCTAAAATGTTTGTTTCGGGTAACATCTTCAAAAAAATTAGTAGGGTAGGGATTTTTTTATATTAATTTGTTTTTTCCTCTAACTTTGGATGGCTAAAACAGGACCTTGGAACAAGGTGTGTATTGAATGTTCCATGCATTAACTGTTATTTCATTAAATAAATAAAAAAATAAATAGTAAATAAACTTAATAAACCTGACAATCCCGTATTACTAAACAAAAGCTGTTCTTGTGTACACTGGTCACAGATAATGTTTTGCCGTTTGCAGGCTTCGAGGAAAATATTTAAATTCAATGATTTCAAGACATATTAGGGCTTTTAATATTAAAATTTACCCAAGGGTTAAAATATTCATAAAGACCAGGCATTCACAATTTATTTTTATTTACCAAGTAATTTATATTAACTTGTTAACTAGGGTTAAACAACAAACCACTTTACAAAGACACTCACAAAATATTGATGACTATTAAATATTTCTCTGTGTTTACTGAATTTATTATTTTGTTCATGATGATGCTGACATCATTTCATTCATTTATATTTACATTTCTAATGTAAGTACTTGTATAACACATACAAAACTAGAAACATCCATTTGACCATGAATCACATTTTAATTGCTTCACGCGCAGTTAAAACTATGACGTTTCAAGAAAAAACAAGTGACGTGTGACGTGAGTATACCATAAAAGGTTAGAAAGGCGGCAAAAAAGGTTAGAAAGGCGAGGCTAAACGTTTACGCTGTCCCATTTGCCGTAATAAATATAGGTGTTATTCTGCATTTTTATCAATTTTGAGAAGAAAATGGTTGAGAAACGGGACATATGGGGTATTGATTGAGTACAATAATAATATAACTATAAGGAATACATTTTATTTTTTTAACATTCATGGGACAAAGTTAACAATCCATTCTGGATTCACTTACTTTGCACGTGACCTGATGTTATTCAGTGCCATGAATGTTAAAAAATAAAATATATTCCTTAAATACATTGGACTGAGCAATAATGTAGTGGTTTAGTGGTAAATGTATATATATTCTGATGAAGGCCTTTGGCCGGAAGCTAATAAATTGAGTAAACACATAGAAATGTGTATTGTACATATCCCTATGGGTCACAAAAGTAGAAGCAAACCTTTTTTTAGGCCTCAGATTATTGAAATAAGGCCAAAAAAATAGGTGTGATTCCCCTCGACCGACCGACCCTAAACTTTTTAAAGTAAAAAAAAAAAATCCCTACCCACCTACCCTATTTTATTTAAAGCTGCTAGGGGAAACACACCTCTTTTTTGGTCTAATACAGATTGTGTATCTTATGATATCACTAATTGTTTCTTATTCATTCAGATTCATTTATAATATCAATAAATCAATGCTATATAGAACTACATTATTGCTAAAATCTATTTTTAGTTTCAGAATTTGATTATAACGTACGGATTTACCAAACCAGATTCATCAAACCGGTTTCGGTTTGTTGTTGTTTAGTGGGTTTTTTTGCATGGTGTTTTACGTCATTTATCAACAGATCAATTAGGTTATGTATGGCGGCCAGTTTAATTGTTGGAGGAAGACCTCAGATTCCCCGCTATTTTGTCAAAGCTACGCAATTTCATCTAAAACAGTCTATTAAATAATTTTAGAATTATTTTATTATTAGAATTTTGTGTTTCTGGGTTTCAAGAACCTCATTACTCAATGTCCAGTAAAACCTCAGTGTGTTCTGAGAATGTAATGAGCTTTAACTTAACTGGTTTCATTGGTCCAATTTTTATCACTGAACCAATCAGAATGCTTCATTTTTGTTTTCCTTTGGTTGCTTCTATCATGACACCACTTTTTGGTATTATGACATCACACACTGGTATTATGACGTCACGTCACCGTGGTATTATGACATCACGTCATGCTATGACATCACGTCATATACTATTCTGATGAACTCATTGTGTTCTCAGAACAGAATGAGCCTTTTAATTGCTGTGAGAAACAGATTAAGACTGTTTGTATCACTCATTGAGTAATGAGTTTTTTGAAACCAAGAATAACAAAATTCTAAAAAATAAATAATTCTAAAATGATTTAATAGACTGTTCTAATTGGATTCAATTTCGGTACAGTCTGGCACAATCAGGCGTTCTGTTCTGTCACACATGTGTTCATAAAACATCAAAGACCACATATCTTTACGATTACATTGTTTAGAATGTAATGACCTCCTCTCAAAGAGACGCGGGGGAATGGTTACCGTCCGTGTTATCGAGGTATAGACAGGCGATGTGTACCAGTAGGGTACCGGATGAAATTTCGCGCGCAATTGGAGAAGGAATTACAAAGGAGAGTTGCTTATGCGATAACCATTACTGACCAAATCTATTAAATATTATATGAAGACTATAAAGGCCATGTCACAACATATATGTATAGTTCTTAAATATATAAATCCAAGAAAGATGGAAGATATGCGTTTGATGGTGTTGCAAGAGAAATAAAGTATAAAATTAACTGGTTACACATCTCAATAAACTATCCTAGGAGATCAATACGGCGTATGAATATATTGCTGGACATTTTATGCAAGATCACGTGATGATCACGTGATGATGATGATTGATCTATTTATAGACCGCACAGCAAAACGATGGAACAATAGATGAAATAGCTACATAAACAATATATAACTGTAACAATGTATCGAGGAAATTATTTGAAATTTCTAAATGACATTACCTTATTTGTATCCATTACCTTATTTGTATCCGCTCTAGAAAAGAAGAAACACCTGTTAAAATATGGGTCTTCTTTTTCAGGCAATGCGTCGATTCATCAGTGAGGCTGTAGTTAGGATTCGTGAAAAAACACGGTAACTATAGCTTGGTGAACAAGTTCACCATGCTAAAAACTACACTGGTCTAATCATTGGCAAATAGTTCGCCAAGCACGGGATTCGAACATCCGGATTGATAATCCGTACAAATAACCATTAGGTCATAGAGCCAACTGAAATATTAATTTTCATTTTAACTATATATATGGACGTTGGGTTATAATAAGAAAAAATAACAGAAAACACGGAAATAGTGTTTGAGGTCAGATACCACTATTGATATGGGGCTTCTGATTGGATGGAAAAAGTATAGGGTCTATTAGGGCATATAGTCAGATTGTAAAGTATATTCTGATTGGATTAAATTACCCAAATCATAATAAATCCCCTTTAAACATCAAAATATTACATTTCCATCATATGCTCATTTATGATATTTGGACTGAAATTCGCATTTTTATGGCTACAACTGTACTGAGACTATATTTGCAAGAAGTAAAATTTATTTACTGGCATTCTGGGGGTGTCCACCTTGAGTGAAATATTAGAGGCTGAAAGCATTACATTACCTCCAAGTTGCTGGTCATTTTTTAGAGTCTTTAAATTAGTTCTTTAAAAAAAGTTTGGTTTTATCCGTTCGGATATAGGAATAGGGGTTATAGGCCAATGGAGGTCTATGGGACATGCACTAGTGGTATATGTCCTAAAGCTAGATTCTAAATAGGGTAAAAGTGAAAGTAGACATACTTTTTTCCTAATATAATGATTTGAAAGTGTGAGAAAAGTTGAATTATGGTGTATTTTGACTTTTCTTGTAACTCTTTTAATGAGTTTTAAATATTTGAAACGTTTATGATGCAAAATAGGTAATTTCAATTATTTTATTAAGGTTTGTGGACACACAATTAGCCATATCTGACATCTGGTATACAAAATTGGCATGTAATCCACATGTTTGACACAATTAAAGGTGTATCTAGTCAGTTTTATTCATTTTTGAGATCTATTGCATATATTTTTTCGCAAGCAAAAATGTCAGAAAGTGACAATCTACATCTGTCCGCAAAGATGTAGACAAGCAGCTTATGCCTGTTTTGAAAAAGATGTTGAGGTAAACTCTGACTCTGAGTTCATCGCTTCTTTATTGTTAGTGTACATATGCAAATGTTTTATGCGGTTTAATACATTTTACAAACTAAACTGTTTTGTAAGCAAAACATATGACCGTTCTATGTTTTTTTTAAAAGCTGTTTTCTATCCCACCCCTTCATGTTAATGAATTTCATGGATATGTACAGTACTGTAACCTGTGCTTATTGACAGCATTGTTGCCTGAAAATGACCTGTAAAGGTGGTACAAACAATATCTAATAAACAAATACATTAAATAGTGCAGTTACAGACAATCTTGTGTAATGAGCCTATTGTAAAACATGGCATGGCCTTAAAAATGGCGTTGGGGAGGATAGTCTCAGAATTATTTTTTGTCATTTTTAAACTGAAAAAAGCAGCATTTTCTTAATGTTTCACATATAGGAACTGCTGAATAATGTTAATGAATCCATTTTAAGGCATTTTGAGTATATACAAAAACAGTGGCATTTTTATGGTAAAATCTGCTATTTTGACCCCTAAAATCACAAATATCAGTTTTGAGTACATATTATTTTCAAGATAGCTTCAACTAGTTGAAAATCACATGCTATTGATGAAATCAATTCAAAATCACTTTATTTGAAACAACAGATCTGGATGTACGCGTAAAAATTGCATGAATTTGACTTCAATTGAAGCTCTTTTAAGCCCTAATATTCTGTAGAAAAGGACTTAAAACAAAAGACACCATTTTCCTCAGAATGAATTTATCAAACAATTTAGCCAGAAAAAAAAACTTCAGTTAGGTTTGAATGTCTTTTTAGGTCAGCTACCACTGTTTGTTTTCGAACAAGAGCTCTGATATCATGTGTGCAATGAACTCAGACTTGATAGGATGTTGTATTGTACCAAGAGAAAAAAGGCTTTCGCTTATTAGGTCATGTACACGTAAACTGTATTTAAAAATGGTTTTGAGATTTCCTTAAAGCTACACAATCCATATTTAAAACGTCAAGCACACCAGCGCAATATAGTATGTGTGCTCTACATTATAGGGTGTCGACGTTTAGTTTAATTTCTACGGTTCATACCCGACTCCTTGTTGGCAGTGCAGTGCGGATCCGCGATGCCATTGCGTTCGGACGCTGTGGTTTCTATAGGACCCTATATCTCATTTTAACTGGCACGAATTGGGAGTGGCTAATTCGTTTATCGCTCTGTTGCATTTGAGAGGCTCTTTGTACAGTACATAATTATACAATATAAACGCGTCGTAAATTCGTCCAAAATAACACAATACATCCATGCACTATAGCTGAAACAGTAGCTCAAACATGAAATAAATGTACTGACCTAAACATAGTCCTCTTTATAAGTCACTTCAGTCTCATTAAATATCACACGACCATTAAATCATCACCAACAGGTAACACGAACTGTAACTGAATAAATCCAAAAAAGCCAAACATACAACTCCAGCCTAGCATCATTAGATAATGATACACACTATTTGTTTTTGTTAAGATGATCTGTTTTTATAGGGACTGTGTAGCTTTAAGATAATTCAAGATGCGTTTCATCCAACGCATAACCGTTGAACAGTTTTGTATGAAGGTCAACAAGACAAGAGCGTGGTCGTTTACTTTCACACAGTAAATACGAGCTGCGTTAACGCAATACCAGAGCAACGTATAGTCAGTTGTTTGCGTGCAAGAATGTTCTATATCGAGTTTTATTGCAACAAATACGGTGAAATGTTGTATTCTACAAGCAAAACAACAGTTGGAAGATGTTTACGGGTTTTGAAATCACTGAGCCATTGGTTGCAAAATAAATATATTGCAAAATAAACATCCTATTTGAAACATAGTTAACATACAATTTGGCGTCATCATCTAAATCAGCCTAAACACGTGCCTCGAGTAAGTTTTTGTGAAAATCCTGGCAAATCCTCTACATAAAAAAAAACACTATTGTATCTCTTCTTTATTCATATGTAGATACAATAGTATTGCGCTGACCCCTCAAAATGATCGAACTGGCACACAGAAACCTTTACGCTATTTAGCTAGCAGATTATTCGTTTTTAAGTTGCACATATAATAATAATAATAATAATAATAATAATAATTTCTTTATTTAACGAAGGTTAAAACACATTAAGTTATGCATATAAAATACATACACTTATTTTCAATGTGGCCTTCGAAAAATAATGCTATAAAAGTAATTAATACATATAAAACATTCATGCTCATGCGCACACAGGCAAACATCCATATACAGAACAATACTACAAATCCGACAAACTCAATGGTTAATACATTCATAATATTCTTAATTCATAATCATCCATAGTGTCAAATATGAAGTATATTTAAGCAAGTATATTTAAGCAATTACAGCACACAGTGCCAGTTTCACTCAAGAAAAAAACAACAAATAAAATAATAACAACACAACAGCGACATAATTATATAGTAATATCAGCCAGTTTATATCCTGCTTTCGGAAGAAAAAAAGTTTTAAATTGCATTTATACGAATTAAGGCTATTGATGTTACGTATATGTAAAGGAATTGTATTCCATACTATTGTACTGTAATAGCTGAACGAATCTTTAAGACAGTTTGTCCGATGTTTCAGTGCAATAAGATCTTTTCGCTTAATGGAACGCAACATATAATTTTCATTATGAGAGAAGCTTATTAGATCTGACATGTATTTTGGTACTAGTTCATTTTTACATTTAAAAATGAATAAAAATGAACTAGTATGTTGTTCAGACGGTTGTGAATCGTTAGAGGAAGACGATGGGAGAGGGAGAAACCCTGTGATCAATACTGAGTTTGTGGCGTCAGTTAGTTTTGCAACATCATTATGTCCCAGTAATAAGGAGACTGGTACATTACAATTAATAATGACTGAATCGAAAGACATATGAAATGCATTTCTTTAAAATAGTGAATAGGTCGAAACAAAAAAGAACATGTTAAGCTTATAAACCATGGAAACCCCAATGACATTCCAAGGGCGGTACGATGTCGAAAATGTCGCTGGAATGCTCAGCAACCGGCGTATGTATTGCTTTCAAACAGTCTCTATAATCCACAATTTCAAATGAACTATATTTGCCGAAAATGATGTTCAGTATTTGAATTATATGGAGATATGTTTTATTTCTATACAACATTAAACATGTTAAACTAAAAGAAATGAAGGTCAATGTTTAAATTGTATGGATATATATTTTTTTATTTCTACACAACATTAAATATAGACTAGACACTGAGAAAAGGTCCATATATTGTTATCAGCCCTCACCTCGTAGATGGATAATGCATTATCTTTAAAATGTATTATCATCTAAAATGCCATGCAAAGACGTTTCGTATTTACATTTCACGGCATATCCGTGTTTAAAACCTAGCTAGACATCAACTTTCTGTAACCGCCGACAATACATCGCATCTCGTTTAAGTTTTTCAGATTTTCTCATTTGAAGTAACCTTTTACATTTACTTATGTTTAGTTCTATGAATAAATTAACTTGGTTTTGGATATCCCGTATTAAAATAATGTTCTAATTGTGTTTGATTCTTCGATAGATTGGCTACGTTATGTCAGTACTGGCCGTTATACTAGTTACTGGAAGTTTGTATTGACCTCGATTTGATTCCCTATGATCAGATTTACTTGTTTTACTGTTTATGTTTTTAGATGTGTGTACTTCAGTATACGAAACTTCGCCTTCATCGTCAGCATCAGCATCCTGGTCGTCGTTACTGGTATCATTTCTAGCAGGAGCTTCTTTTTTTCATGTTAATATGTGCATACGTACATAGTCTTCTCTCCATTCCAAACCACTGCCTGTAATGGAAAGGTTATCTTTGAAACTTTAGGTTTTCTTTATTGATGAATGAATTATATACAGTCCGTTTTCTTTATTCTGAAATGCATATAGTTCTAAATGTATATACCATTTTGAAATTGTTTACCTTACTACTCTATAACTTATAGATAAATGGCATTGACTTAAATGGTTTGTCTTGTGAATAAATCCTGTTTAAAACAGATTTGATATATTTTGGTGTAAGTATATAGAAATATACAACGAATTGATGCAGTTATATGTTAAATGTGTTAAATACTGCCAGTAGAACGGCAGTGGTATTTTGTCATTATTGCCTTTTTATAATATGATCACTAAACGAATATTACTTGGATTAGAGGCAATACATACTAAAAAGATGATCAAACACGAACAAGAGAAAAAAGTAGCAGACTCGGTTTCATTGAGTCTTTTCATGAGAGGTAATTGCACGCCCCCTAGCACCGGCGTAAGCGGTATTCTACTTTAAGGTCACAGAGAGTGAGCTTTTTGATGATCCCAAAGGACCAGTAAGTAATACCACTATTGATCTGTAGTCGGGTGACGTTTTACAGTCACCACACAGCACTAAACAAACGCTAGTGTGAATTTCAATAAATATTGAAAATAGAATCCCCGTACTCTATACGGGGTCGTCATTTATATTGTTTTGTTAAATATTTAATGAATTAATGCATGGTGTTTTACGGCATACGTCGACGTGCCATAAGACACCATTCATTCATTAAATATTTATACAATTGTTACTGTATAGGGTTGTACTCAGTCCCTTCTTTTAAACGCTGTCTAATTTACTATCGATTTCTTTAGGTTTTTCAGAAGCCTGAGCCAACAGTCCTGGCAAAGTCTATGCAATGTCCTTACCATCCTTTTTCAAAGTGGGTAGGTCGATATCCGCCGTGACAGAAGTATCATTCACAAATGATGTCTCCAAATGTATGTCAGTTCTGCGAGGTGCATTGATATCCTGAGAAGTATGTTTGGCGTTAATTGTGGTTTCCGATCTCGAAAAGTGATATTCATCGCCGGCAATAGGCTTACTTTTCATTGCAATTTTGTTGGCTGCTTCGGGATTGGGAAGTTCCACAGTGGCATTGTTGGCACTTCTGGCAGCTATCTTCGCTGAATTTGCACTACCACCTCCATTTAAAAAAACAGAATAAATTGAATAATTTGGTAAAAACTATCAAAAATATGTAACAATATTATGCATCTGTTATTTTAATAGATTTCAAAAAGAAATATTATTAAAATGTGCGTTGTCAGTAGATACAGTATTGTCATTTTGGATGTACAGACCTTATATTCAAATATTACAGGCATAACGTTAGCAAAATCCTATATTTACCTGAAGATGAGGATTCCCTCTCTTCAATCAGAGGCTTCTCAGTGAGGTGTGAAAATGGGTTGTCTGTACAATTAAAAATACATGCATGCATACATACATGTAGTCGTTTCCTTATCATTCAAAGAAGTAGTGTACATACTACGAAAGAAATGGTTCTCGGACAGATAGATAGTTGTTTGAATAGAGCAGAACATAATAAAACAGACGACTTACATAGATCTTAATAAGTATACAAATAAGTTAACCCTTAACTCGCTACATATATATAATGGACTGTTCTTTCTTTGAATTAAGACCATTCCATTTATGTGACAAGGGGGTGTTTTGGGGGAAATGACTGATTAGCAGCCTGACATTCTAAACCCTGATCAGTTACACGTACCCCTGCGAAATGGACCTCGGTCAACCATGCTTTAACCATGGTCAACCATTGTTAACCATGGTCTGTATACCTTGGTTTAACCATGGTTGACCATGGTTTGCCATTTTGTTAAATGGAACTACCATGGTCAACCATGGTGTTAATGTAACCATGGTCGACCAAGGTGACAAACCATGGTCGACCAAGGTGACAAACTATGGTCGACCAAGGTGACAAACCATGGTCGACCAAGGTCAAACCATGGTTAAGAAAGGTCACCATGCTTATAAACCATGGTCGACCAGGGTTATAAAACATGTTCGACCAGGATATAATAACTAAGCAAAAAAACAAGATTTTCTGATCTAATACAACACTTATACAACACGATAACTAGCACTAATATTGCACCATCTACTTCTTGCAGTTGTAACTTTTGCACAGAAGCAATTTTAGTGGTCATTTCCGTTTTTTAAGTGAACGCCCCAGTGAAAATATACACTCAAATTTCAGCGAAATAACAGTGAAATTTACTAAATAAATTGGGCAAATTAACAGTGAAATAACAGTGAAATCTCGGGGAAATGTCACTGGAATTTTACTGAAATTGTAGTGAAATTTCACTGAAAGAATTGGGCAAAATAAAAGTGAGTTTCAGTGAAATCTTGTTGAAATTACAGCAGTATTGGTCAATTTTAATATCAATGAAATCTCAGTGAAATTTCACCAAGAATACAACAGTTCAAGAACAGTTCACACATATATAACATTCAGTATACATCACTTAGAAGACCTGATCATACTTGTTGAAATGATGCAAATGATACTGAAATCAAATAATATCTGCAGTGCTGAACACCATTGTTCTATCAACAACAAAAAAACAAGATCAAATCCGCGAAAACATATGACAATAGGCGTTTGGTTTTAAAATACTGTTCCCACTGTCTACATTTAGAAATGTCCTCTTTCAAATACAACTATTACATGTATAAGATGCTTTGATACAATAATTAATGTAAGTATAGTCACAAAACACTTACTTTTAATCAATAAATGGTGCAAGGAAAAACTATAGTTGTTTTCAATCTCCTGTCAAAATTCAAAAGGGTGCGCATTTTATTTGCACTTTTGTCAGAATCACTTTGCATTTTATTTGCACGTTTGTAACAATCACACTCCTAAACCAATCAATTTATCTTCATATAAAACTTGCTACACATATCAAGGTAGCTGTCCTGTGGTGTATTTTTATATAAAACAACAAAATTTGCCAATTATACATTCAAAAATTCTTTAAAATTGAGGTTTTTTTCCAGGCTTTAATTATCTATATATATCATTTCCCCCGGGATCCCAGCTGCATTTTCAGTAGGGTGAGTTATATGATGTACTATGTGAGCATATATCTGTCTGTTTTCTGTCTAAATGAATAAATGTGTGTAGAGAGAGAGAGAGAGAGAGAGAGCGAGAGAGAGAGGGAGAGAGATAGAGAGAGAGAAATGTCATTGAAATTTCAGTCAATTAATTTTAGTGAAATTTCACTACTGTAAAAATTTCAATGAAATTTAATTGTAGCATTTCACTGAAATTTCACCAACATTTCACTGAATTTGGTGTTTTTACTGAGATTTGTCAATATTTTCAAATTTCACTGAATTTTTCACTGGGGTACATGCTGAATGACCATGGTTGACCATGGTCAACCATTGAATGACCATGGTCAACCAAGGTCAAACAATCTTTGACCATAGTCATGTCGTTAAACCATGGTTGACCATGGTCTTTTAGCATTTCAATGTTATCAAAAGCATGGTTGACCTTTGCCAACCATGGTTCAACCATGGTTGGCAGCGCTTGACCATGGTTGACCATGGTTGACCAGGGTCATGTTTCGCAGGGGTAGGCTGATCTGGGTTTAAAATGGACGCAAAGACTATCATAGTCGTGCTTAGCGGCTTAAGCGTTAATAAATTATAGTAGAAACAATAGAAGTGGTGTTTTCTTAGATAAACTCTCTTATTAATCTATGTCCAGCTTATTGTTTCTGATATGTAGAGAATTTGTATAGATAGATGTACATCACTGTTAGGCATATAATTGCATGAGAAAATGGTGACAAAGCCCGTTCAATAAAGATTTTGCATGTACACATACAAGCAGACTTTTCGTTGAGTTTTCTATTTTATACTCTCGCATTTGTTTCTGAAACAATATAGAATTATCATAAACACACCGCATCAGTTAAATCGAGTATAACGGCTGTTAAGGGAGCTTTTTTAGTTTGATTATATCGCAGTGGAGTAGTCAGTGGTGTAGTAGTAAGAACGAAGGATGTCCACGCCGCACCGCGAGCACCCGCATCTAAATCATTGGATAATACTGTCAGATGTCAAACAATAAAAAATTAAAATCATTTGGAATGTATTAAGAGACAGATTAATGCAGCTTGACATTTAGTGGATTTTTTTTCTTTTTATGAGTATCCATGGTAAAATGTCAAATGACAACTGCTTAATTGCTTGTCATAAGGCTACCAATTAACATGTACTACAAGTATCAAGATTAAATACTTAAACATATAACAACATTACTGGTTCAGCAGTTTTGTGCCATATGGATTGCGAATAATCCAACAGCATAAACATATGGAAACATATAAAATTAATGGTTTTCATTGACCGTCAGTATATATACGCAGTACATTTGAAAACGCAACACTTGGTACTTTTTAATTCAAGTTCTAGAGACGGAATTGAAGTCCTCGTGCAAAATACCCCGACAACCACACAGGGGAAGGTATTAACTGAAAGAAGTAAAGCAAAACGTATGGAACTTTATCGCCACATGTTAACCTTTGGGACAAAGAGACTTGTGTACTAACATAAAATACAATCTTGATTGGAACAAAACAACAGCTAACTAAAAACAATCGAACATGAAAAATGTACTGAGTGCAATATATCATTAAGATTGGAGCGTACATTTATTGTTTTACATTTAATGTAATACTTACAGTGGTTTACTGTTTCTCTAAAAAACATAAGATAGATTGAAATGCAGGCGTGTCTCTACGTCGTCTCTGAAGCAAGGGTCTCTGAAAATTGAGTTTGGCATTCATAAACGTTCACAGTGACTCTAAATTCCATGTACAAATATGGTCGAAACGACGCTTCAGTTGATACGCATGCAGTCACAGTGATTTAACCAATAAGCATTATCGTTAGGGTCATACCCGTTTTAGAAATATTTCTGAATGTTGTTTAACGACTCATTAACACAGTGTATGTTATTTAGAGCCTCCCCATAGAGAAGGGAAGTATAAATAGGAATCCGGGAACTTGCCCGTTCAAACAACACATTTAAATTATTAAAAACTGGATGATGCTGCATATTTTCCAGGTATAAATTTTTCACAATGAAAATAGTTTATTTCTTAAATTAATGAATAGATTACGATATACTTGTAAGGACGTGACGAATAGTGTATCATGTACCTTTTGCGCACAATATGACCTATTTATGTGTCGTCGTGCCGTAAAATACCATTCATTCATTCATTCATTGTAACTTCTTATAAAATCCACGATAGATAATAACGTTAGCCACCAATAATACAAGTATTATACAACCAAAGGCGATTCATCGGAACAACGGTGAACCGCGATGTTCTATTTACCGTTTGGTTATAACTGGAACTGACTTGTCAATTTCCGTTACGGAAAACATCATTTATCTTAATTGTAACATTTTAACATGTTGACACTTTTCGGGTCTGTGTCAGGCCGAGTATGAGTATGTCTGCTGGGTACTCGTGAACCAGACTCTGGTCTGTGTCAGGCCGAGTATGGATTATCTCTGCTGGATACTCGTGAACCAGACTCTGGTCTGTGTCAGGCCGAGTATGGATTATCTCTGCTGGATACTCGTGAACCAGACTCTGGTCTGCGTCTGGCCGAGGGGTACTCGTGAACCAGATTCTGGTCTGTGTCTGACCGAGTCCGTGCGTATAAGCGTTTATTTATCCTCGCTGTATTGCACTAAGCATTTTAGCGAGCAGACCTCGGTTTAAAGTCTCATCCGAAGGACAGGTAAAGGTAGGAAATACTTTTGAAATATTTCGATAATTAACCTGACCGAGTCCAATATGGATTATGTCTACTGGGTACTCGTGAACCAGACTCTGGTCTGTGTCTGACCGATTCCAAGTATGGGTTATGTCTGCTGGGTACTCGTGAACCGGTCTCTGGTCTGTGTCTGGTCGAGTCCAGATATGGATTATATATGCTGGATACTCGTGAACCAGATTCTGGTCTGTGTCTGACCGAGTCCTAATATGGATTATGTCTGCTGTGTACTCGTGAACAAGATTCTGGTCTGTGTCTGGTCTAGTCCAAATATGGATTATTTCTGCTGGGTACTCGTGAACCAGAATCTGGTCTGTGTCTGGCCGAGTCAAAATATGGATTATGTCTGCTGGGTACCCGTGAACCAGACTCTGGTCTGTGTCTGGCCGAGTCTAAATATGGATTATGTCTGCTGGGTACCCGTGAACCAGTCTCTGGCCTGTGTCTGGCCGAGTCCAAATATGGATTATGCCTGCTGTGTACTCGTGAACCAGACTCTGGTCTGTGTCTGGCCGATTCCAAATATGGATTATGTCTGCTGGGTACTCGTGAACCAGAATCTGGTCTGTGTCTGGCCAAGTCCAAATATGGATTATGCCTGCTGTGTACTCGTAAACCAGATTCAACCCTATAACATCACTCCATACTACGAAACCTAATCTAGCTGATAACGCATATATAATTAAACACACTATGAAATAAATGGAATATGAAAATGTTTTGCTTACCTTTTCTCTCGTTTGTTCTGGCGGCTCCTCCTCGTCACCTGGTAATGTAAAGTAGAATAACATGATACCGTGTACTAGACTGTGTATCCAACAAGAAATACAATCTCTACCCAGAGTTGTCGTTCCTTGCATACACACACATCTCTGTCAACGTCTCATCAAATACCTAGAATCTTGGCAAACGATGAAAATCGATGGAAATGCAAAATTTCTTGATTGCACTAATATGTTTCTGAATTAACTTTATATTAAATGCTTAACTTACAAAAGAAAACAATTTTTCGGCTTGATTGTTTTAAATATACAGTAAATTATTCTCAGAATTATATTCCGGTAGAATAAAGGTTTGTACTTTTGCATATCTCTCCACCGTCAAAATATTCATAATACGCACCACAAATCGGTCCCATATGGTTATAGTACAGCTTTTGTTTACCAGCACTTTCCAGTATCACTTAGCTCTTAACAACCTACCTTAAATTAAATTACTAACTTAAAATATATATCAAAATATCGAAAATAAGTCGTGGTTATTACTTTTTAAGTGTCAATCAGCAGTCGATAGTTGGTGGTGTCACGGTGTTGAAGTTTTGTTCGCCATTTTGATATTTTAACTATGGTCATGTGACAAATTATCATGTGATCGCAGGCTACTTTCTTAGACGTTGAGAGAGGTCAATGTAATGGCCTCTGGGAGAGATTGCAAGAAACAATATACATTGGGTGTGTAATTCCAATCTCATTAGCATATTTCATTTGAATGTTATTACATGTGATGTAACCTAACGGCTGCCGTTATTTTCAAAAGGGAAAGGACCTATATCCCAAAGCTACCTCGTCATTGAAAAAGCATGAACAGTTTGCTTATTTACCTCTAACATGTGTATCACCTCGGGACTTAGTATATTATCAGCTAACAGGTAATTGAATCAACACAACACAAGTCCATCTGATTTAAATGATGATTATATAGTCATATTACATAAGTACCATCAAATGTCCAAACACACAGCTTGCTCGCACGAGTTCATCACTAAACCAATATTACATACGGCCCTACATTTTAACCTAAGGCGCCGTATTTCATCGCTCAGTAGTTTAATTAAACATACTGGCCCGTGGTCTTCTTAAATAGCAGGATCCACGATAACTGTCTCATATAGAGACCCTAGCCGCACTGACTCCGACAGTGTCGAAAGCTACACTCTGACACAACCGACAGAGTCGAAAGCTAAATCAAATCTCTACTGTCTCATACAGAGACAGACCCAAGCTACACTCCCATATCCGACGGAGTCGAAAGCTTGACCAATACTGACTGTCCAACAGTCTAACAACACAATATATTATCTGGGTTTAAACAATGAGATAATAACAATAGCATGAAGGCCATATTGTTACACATGCTGCATGACCGATTATACAGAGATGTAAATTCAGGCTCGATTATATTCTGTTTTTCTTTCTCTAAAGGAAGTAAATCAAGATTGGTATAATTTTTAGAATTGTTTAAATACATTATTTATGTATTTAATTGATAATACAAATTAAAATAAACTATCTGAGCCATAAAACACCAAAAGTAATTACGCTGAACATATAAAATAAACAACCCAAAAAAGGTAATACCTAACTATGGTGACGCGCCAGGGATAACTATTTTAAAGGGGTTGATGCACTATTTTCAGGGCTCTGAAAAACTCGAAAATAGCTGAAAGAAATATCAAAATGCCATGAAAAATAAAGAAGATATGACCGACTGAAGATTTGCAAAGAACAAAAATGTAGGCGGCCATTTTTTTGGAACGACGACGTCATCGCGCCTTTTTACTATAAATGGCATATAGACAAAACACATTTCAAAGCAAACAAAATCACTGCAAATTGATTAAAAGCTAAATATACAGATATAAAATGTATATATGTTATGCTTACTTTTCATTTGCAGTGACATTTTGTCACTCTTCCGTATATGGTAAAAAGGCGCGATGACGTCATCGTTCGAAGTTGGCCGTCTCCATTTATGTTTCTTTGCAAATTTTCAATAGGTCATATTTTATGTTTCTTTGCAAATTTTCAATAGGTCATATCTCGTTTATTTTTCATGGCATGTTGATATTTCTTTCAGCTTTTTTCAAGTCTTTTAGAGCCCTTTAAAATAAACCTTGTTTGAAAATAGCGCATCAACCCCGGTAAAATAAATCATAATGTATTGCAAAGCGAGCGTCATATGTAGATATCGCTGATTTCTTTTGCGAGCCAGCTATTTATAACTTGGGAATTTCTCTATGGACTTTTAAGGCTTGTTGTACATTATAATTGTTAATTAATGCCCTGTATTATAGGAAACTGTCAATGCTCCATCTATATCTATGAACTATTTGTTTTATGTTTTTCAACAAATAAGGCCCCAAAGCCTGATGTACTCCCTTTAAAGAGTGTATTATTATATCGAATATTATCTACGGTATAGCTATTTAATACTATAAACTGAGTATTATTATATCGAAAATAATCTACGGTATAGCTATTTAATACTATATACTGAGTATTATTATATCGAATATTATCTACGGTATAGCTATTTAATACTCTATACTGAGTATTATTAAATCGAATAGTATAGCTATTTAATACTATATACTGAGTATTATGATATCGAATATTATCTACGGTATGGCTATTTAATACTATATACTGTGCCTTTTATGAAGAAAAAAACAACATGTTAAGTTTTGATAATGTTTTATTGCTTTTAGAACATAAATAAAACCAAAATCCACTTAAAGGGACACACGGCAATCTTGAGTTTTATATCAAGCATAAAATTAGCATTTCAATGTATTTATCCTGTATCATTTTGACTTATAACTGCTTGCACATAATTAAATAGAAAATGGAGATTTCAACTGTCTTCATTATTCTATCAAATGTTTAGATATATTACTGTACTGGTGCAATACAATATGTAGTTAGTAATATCTAAAAATAAATTTGACTGGACTATGTTAATAATCATCAAGGACTATTGGTCAGCCATATTTGAAAGAAAGTGGGCTGGGAATGGTAAATAATTGTTTGCATTAAATAGACGTTTTCTTCTTAAAAGGTCAATACTACTAAAGAGAACAGTAATAAAATGCACTTGAAATGTAAAAAAAAGAAAAAGGAAAAAGAATAAAAATATTGAATTTAATAATTATCCCAAAGTTAGATGCGAAAATACTTGTTGTTTTAACATTTATTTCCTGAAATAAATTGGTTTATAATAAAGCCCAATCATCCGTCGACGGCACACAAGACTTCATTTCTTAATATAAGTACTAATGCAGTTACACTATGATCTTTTCCGAGTAAGGTGTTGTGAATTATTTTTTTAAATTTCAATGCCATGTGCTAGTGAATAAAGGTATTATTTCGGGCCAAAAAAATAGTCTGCACTAGTTTATCATTATTTATGTAACCATTGATAATATTAAGATTATTAATTAAGAAATAGAACATCATTTACGGTGAATTATCATGTAATATATCACGGTTTAGAATTCAATTTTAAACAATAATTTCACGAGCCCGAAGTGCGAGTGAAATTATTGTTACAATTGAACGACAAACCGTGATTTATTACGAGATAATTCACCGTAAACGATGTTCTATTTTTATTCTAATACCCCTAAAATGTGAAAATAACGCACACATTGAATATTGTCTCATGCAAATGTATGTCTAACAGTGGTTTTCAGTTATCTTTACAAATTCTACCCCCCCCCCCCACCCCCAAACACCCCCACCCACACACACACACACACCTCTACATCCCCCACACACACACCCCTCCCCCAACGCCACCCCTACATAGTCCAACCCCTAAATACAATAAACTCGTATTCTCGGCGGAACTACTTTTTTTGAGCGATAGTCATAACATTTATTATCTTGTTTTAAATGGTTTTCTCAGTCTTAAAATGTCGTTTTTAATCAGTGTGTGAATTATATGGATTATATGGATTAAATTTACTTTTTGTAGAGAAAATACACGTATTGTTTTTCGAGGATATGCGACTTATACTGGAGGGCCGTATTCTATACGTATTTTGTACCATAGCTCTCGTGGTTTTTACAAAAGGTCGTTGGGAAAACCGTGCTCAACCTGCCATAAGTGATATGGTACAATACAGATGTAAACGTTTAATTCGAAACATCTTAATGTTCGATTTCAATACATGTATACTAATGTTACAGTATTATGGTTTACTGTGTGAACTTTGACGTTGCGCCACACAGCATCTTAGCGAATTTTGGACATAAAAGATGAAACACATTTTAAGGCGTTTAAATGTCTCTGTTTTGTAATTAAAATTATAATCTCACCACGGTTTAAAATAAATTTTAAAGGATTTAAAACTTAAATGATACATTAATGTTTAACATACTGCTATATTTAAATTGTTTTATTATTTTTCTTAGCCGTCTTGAAATATATCTTAGTTCACAACGACTATATAGTAATCGGTTAATATTGCCGAATTGAATTATTTATGTACTGTGAGTTATTTCGCTTAGTGAACCAACCACAAGAAATAAAAAAAGAAAGGGAAATTTGAATCTGTTTAAATCGTACATAATCTTCATTTTTTTTATTTTTTTTTACTTTTAAAACTATTCCAACAATCAAAGACGGTAGTACTTATTGTAAGCATCAAACAGTGGCATTGTTGGCACTTCTGGCAGCTATCTTTGCTGAATTTGCACTACCACCTCCATTTAAAAAAACAGAATAAATTGAATAATTTGGTAAAAACTATCAAAAATATGTAACAATATTATGCATCTGTTATTTTAATAGATTTCAAAAAGAAATATTATTAAAATGTGCGTTGTCAGTAGATACAGTATTGTCATTTTGGATGTACAGACCTTATATTCAAATATTACAGGCATAACGTTAGCAAAATCCTATATTTACCTGAAGATGAGGATTCCCTCTCTTCAATCAGAGGCTTCTCAGTGAGGTGTGAAAATGGGTTGTCTGTACAATTAAAAATACATGCATGAAATCCATACATGTAGTCGTTTCCTTATCATTCAAAGAAGTAGTGTACATACTACGAAAGAAATGGTTCTCGGACAGATAGATAGTTGTTTGAATAGAGCAGAACATAATAAAACAGACGACTTACATAGATCTTAATAAGTATACAAATAAGTTAACCCTTAACTCGCTACATATATATAATGGACTGTTCTTTCTTTGAATTAAGACCATTCCATTTATGTGACAAGGGTTTTTTTTGGGGGAAATGACTGATTAGCAGCCTGACATTCTAAACCCTGATCAGTTACTCGTAGGCTGATCTGGGTTTAAAATGGACGCAAAGACTATCATAGTCGTGCTTAGCGGCTTAAGCGTTAATAAATTATAGTAGAAACAATAGAAGTGGTGTTTTCTTAGATAAACTCTCTTATTAATCTATGTCCAGCTTATTGTTTCTGATATGTAGAGAATTTGTATAGATAGCTGTTCATCACTGTTAGGCATATAATTGCATGAGAAAATGGTGACAAAGCCCGTTCAATAAAGATTTTGCATGTACACATACAAGCAGACTTTTCGTTGAGTTTTCTATTTTATACTCTCGCATTTGTTTCTGAAACAATATAGAATTATCATAAACACACCGCATCAGTTAAATCGAGTATAACGGCTGTTAAGGGAGCTTTTTTAGTTTGATTATATCGCAGTGGAGTAGTCAGTGGTGTAGTAGTAAGAACGAAGGATGTCCACGCCGCACCGCGAGCACCCGCATCTAAATCATTGGATAATACTGTCAGATGTCAAACAATAAAAAATTAAAATCATTTGGAATGTATTAAGAGACAGATTAATGCAGCTTGACATTTAGTGGATTTTTTTTCTTTTTATGAGTGTCCATGGTAAAATGTCAAATGACAACTGCTTAATTGCTTGTCATAAGGCTACCAATTAACATGTACTACAAGTATCAAGATTAAATACTTAAACATATAACAACATTACTGGTTCAGCAGTTTTATGCCATATGGATTGCGAATAATCCAACAGTATAAACATATGGAAACATATGGAATTAATGGTTTTCATTGACCGTCAGTATTTATACGCAGTACATTTGAAAACGCAGCACTTGGTACTTTTTAATTCAAGTTCTAGAGACGGAATTGAAGTCCTCGTGCAAAAATACCCCGGCAACCACACAGGGGAAGTATTAACTGAAAGAAGTAAAGCAAAACGTATGGAACTTTATCGCCACATGTTAACCTTTGGGACAAAGAGACTTGTGTACTAACATAAAATACAATCTTGATTGGAACAAAACAACAGCTAACTAAAAACAATCGAACATGAAAAATGTACTGAGTGCAATATATAATTAAGATTGGAGCGTACATTTATTGTTTTACATTTAATGTAATACTTACAGTGTTTACTGTTTCTCGAAAACACATAAGATGGATGAAATGCAGGCGTGTCTTTACGTCGTCTCTGAAGCAAGGGTCTCTGAAAATTGAGTTTGGCATTCATAAACGTTCACAGTGATTTTAAATTCCATGTACAAATATGGTCGAAACGACGCTTCAGTTGATACGCATGCAGTCACAGTGACTTAACCAATAAGCATTATCGTTAGGGTCATACCCGTTTTAGAAATATTTCTGAATGTTGTTTAACGACTCATTAACACAGTGTATGTTATTTAGAGCCTCCCCATAGAGAAGGGAAGTATAAATAGGAATCCGGGAACTTGCCTGTTCAAACAACACATTTAAATTATTAAAAACTGGATGATGCTGCATATTTTCCAGGTATAAATCTTTCACAATGAAAATAGTTTATTTCTTAAATTAATGAATATATTACGATATACTTGTAAGGACGTGACGAATAGTGTATCATGTACCTTTTGCGCACAATATGACCTATTTATGTGTCGTCGTGCCGTAAAATACCATTCATTCATTCATTCATTGTAACTTCTTATAAAATCCACGATAGATAATAACGTTAGCCACCAATAATACAAGTATTATACAACCAAAGGCGATTCATCGGAACAACGGTGAACCGCGATGTTATATTTACCGTTCGGTTATAACTGGAACTGACTTGTCAATTTCCGTTACGGAAAACATCATTTACCTTAATTGTAACATTTTAAGATGTTGACACTTTCGGGTCTGTGTCAGGCCGAGTATGAGTTATGTCTGCTGGGTACTCGTGAACCAGACTCTGGTCTGTGTCAGGCCGAGTATGGATTATCTCTGCTGGATACTCGTGAACCAGACTCTGGTCTGTGTCAGGCCGAGTATGGACTATCTCTGCTGGATACTCGTGAACCAGACTCTGGTCTGCGTCTGGCCGAGGGGTACTCGTGAACCAGATTCTGGTCTGTGTCTGACCGAGACCGTGCGTATAAGCGTTTATTTATTCTCGCTGTATTGCACTAAGCATTTTAGCGAGCAGACCTCGGTTTAAAGTCTCATCCGAAGGACAGGTAAGGTAGGAAATACTTTTGAAATATTTCGATAATTAACCTGACCGAGTCCAAATATGTATTATGTCTACTGGGTATTCGTGAACCAGACTCTGGTCTGTGTCTGACCGATTCCAAGTATGGGTTATGTCTGCTGGGTACTCGTGAACCGGTCTCTGGTCTGTGTCTGGTCGAGTCCAGATATGGATTATATATGCTGGGTACTCGTGAACCAGATTCTGGTCTGTGTCTGACCGAGTCCTAATATGGATTATGTCTGCTGTGTACTCGTGAACAAGATTCTAGTCTGTGTCTGGTCTAGTCCAAATATGGATTATGTCTGCTGGGTACTCGTGAACCAGAATCTGGTCTGTGTCTGGCCGAGTCAAAATATGGATTATGTCTGCTGGGTACCCGTGAACCAGACTCTGGTCTGTGTCTGGCCGAGTCTAAATATGGATTATGTCTGCTGGGTACCCGTGAACCAGTCTCTGGCCTGTGTCTGGCCGAGTCCAAATATGGATTATGCCTGCTGTGTACTCGTGAACCAGACTCTGGTCTGTGTCTTGCCGATTCCAAATATGGATTATGTCTGCTGGGTACTCGTGAACCAGAATCTGGTCTGTGTCTGGCCGAGTCCAAATATGGATTATGCCTGCTGTGTACTCGTAAACCAGATTCAACCCTATAACATCACTCCATACTATGAAACCTAATCTAGCTGATAACGCATATATAATTAAACACACTATGAAATAAATGGAATATGAAAAATGTTTTGCTTACCTTTTCTCTCGTTTGTTCTGGGGGCTCCTCCTCGTCACCTGGTAATGTAAAGTAGAATAACATGAAACCGTGTACTAGACTGTGTATCCAACAAGAAATACAATCTCTACCCAGAGTTGTCGTTCCTTGCATACACACACATCTCTGTCAACGTCTCATCAAATACCTAGAATCTTGGCAAACGATGAAAATCGATGGAAATGCAAGATTTCTTGATTGCACTAATATGTTTCTGAATTAACTTTATATTAAATGCTTAACTTACAAAAGAAAACAATTTTTCGGCTTGATTGTTTTAAATATACAGTAAATTATTCTCAGAATTATATTCCGGTAGAATAAAGGTTTGTACTTTTGCATATCTCTCCACCGTCAAAATATTCATAATACGCACCACCAAATCGGTCCCATATGGTTATAGTACAGCTTTTGCTTACCAGCACTTTCCAGTATCACTTAGCTCTTAACAACCTACCTTAAATTAAATTACTAACTTAAAATATATATCAAAATATCGAAAATAAGTCGTGGTTATTACTTTTTACGTGTCAATCAGCAGTCGATAGTTGGTGGTGTCACGGTGTTGAAGTTTTGTTCGCCATTTTGATATTTTAACTATGGTCATGTGATAAATTATCATGTGATCGCAGGCTACTTTCTTAGACGTTGAGAGAGGTCAATGTAATGGCCTCTGGGAGAGATTGCAAGAAACAATATACATTGGGTGTGTAATTCCAATCTCATTAGCATATTTCATTTGAATGTTATTACATGTGATGTAACCTAACGGGTGCCGTTATTTTCAAAAGGGAAAGGACCTATATCCCAAAGCTACCTCGTCATTGAAAAAGCATGAACAGTTTGCTTATTTACCTCTAACATGTGTATCACCTCGGGACTTAGTATATTATCAGCTAACAGGTAATTGAATCAACACAACACAAGTCCATCTGATTTAAATGATGATTATATAGTCATATTACATAAGTACCATCAAATGTCCAAACACAAGTGGCTCTGATATTGTAGAATAATTCTCGATGAAACGAGAAACGTGATTTGTCATTCCGAGAAAACTACGGACCTCGCTTTGATTTGTCGGTTTTTGAACGTCTTTGATTGATGCTATTTTATCTGGATCCGGGGAAATTCCAGATTCCGAAAATATGTATCCGTAGAATTTCATTTTCGTCTTACCAAACTCACATTTTTGTTTGTTCAATGTCAGATTGCGATCTTGTAATCGTTGTAGTGTGGCTTCGAGATTGATGTCGTGTTCCTCTCTGGTCCTGCCGTGGATTATCTCCCGTTAATCCGACAAGCACTTGCCTAATCTCGTTTTGGAATATTTCAGGCGCAACAGATACTCCAAAATTTAACCTTTTGTATCGCCACAGTCCTGTATGACTCGCAAACACAGTCATTGTCCTCGAGTCCTCCGAAAGTTCAAGCTGGTGGAACCCTTGGCGGAGGTCGACCTTGGAAAATACTGTGGAGGCATTCACCTGTGAAATAATGTCGTCAATTGTGGGGACGACATGTCGTTCCCGCTTCTGAGCCTGGTTTGCTTTCCGCATGTCCACACAAAGTCTGATTTCATTAGGCGACTTCGGTTTCGGGGCCACCACTAAATTCGATACCCATGGAGTTGCCCCTGTTGCCTTTTCAATCACATCCAACTGTTCAAGTCGCTCTAATTCTTTTTCCACTTGTTCGCGAACGTGAAATGGTATACGTCTTGCCGATTGAGCTGTCGGTATCACGGTTTCATCGATATGAAATTTAATTTGCTTGTTTGTCAGTTTACCGAGTCCCTCAAAAACAGGCTTGTACTTTTCGTATAAAGTTTCATATCTTGTATCCTCACTGGATACAGACTTGATAACAGGTACGAGCCCCAGCTGGACGGCCGTTTCGTAGCTGATCAAATTTTCTGACGGTTCTTTTATTACATGGAAGTCAGCGGTGGCAAATTTCGAACTCGTTTCAACAGTGCATGTATATTTTCCTAATATTGTCAGTGGCTTACTTTGTCCGAATGCGAACGCCTTTGTTTCTGATTTCTGAAGTTCAGGCTGTGGTTGCATGTTCTTAATGAATGATTCGACGACCACATTTAAACTGCTACCTGTGTCAACTAAAAATTTCGTTTGCACACCGTTAATTATTAGATCCACTCTAGGCACTTTGCTAGACGCTATTCTATTCACCGATTTAATTCCAGACGCCAAATCTGAGTCCGACAATGTACTTTCGGTTTCACTTTCATTTTCGTTAATGCGTTCTGAAATTTCACGTAACTGGCTGGAATTAATTCTTTTCCTGCATACTGAAATAAAATGTTTTTTCTTTTTGCAATAATTGCAACTTGCGCCGAATGCGGGGCACTTATCTTCGTGTGGGTAATTTCCGCCACAATTACGACATGTCAGCTGACTGCGACGTACTGGTTGAACTGGATTCTGTTTGACGTAATCTCGATTTTGGCTCCGTCTTTGCTTCACTTTGTTCACTGTGTCGTCATTACATTCGTTTTTGTCCATTGCCTGTGATTGTAAGTTTGCAATTTCCATTGTCCTTGCCATTATCAGTATGTCATCTAGCGGTTTATCTTGTTCTAAACATTTTAATCTCAGTTTCTTCGACGAACATCCCTGATTAATCTGGCTTTTAATCTCTCCATCTTTATCCCCGAATTCACAGTTTTCCGCTTTTTGGCGAAGTCTAGTAACAAACTGGTCAATAGAATCATGCTTCATTTGGTTTAAATTACAGAATTCGTAGCGTTCAAACTCTCGGTTTTTCTTTGGATTGAAATATTGTGACAATGACGTCTTTACGGCGTCAAAATTCGACTCATCGCCTCCTAAGTCCAATGTTTCATAAATTTCGAACACCTCATCCCCAGAGTAATGTAACAACAACGCCTTCCTGCGTTTTTTTGATTCAATGTTCAATCCGACAAATAGATTTTCTAGTTTTGCCACATATTTATTCCATCTAAGTCCAACTGAGCTTTGTTCACTGTGCACTTCAAATTTCGGAAACGGTGTAAGTCCAGCCATGTTTATATCCATATCCAAATGTTGTTTTTTTTTTGTTTTTTTTGTTTTCTTTTCCGCACTGATATTAATAAACTCCCATTCTCGTCGCCATTGTAATGTTCTACAAAGTATATTTGTAGTCTGAAAGTACGGACCCTATTACAGGGATAAGTATATAATATAAACCCAAACGAGGGATTCGTTTACTACGTTTATTCTGCTACAAGGTTACATACAAACTAACATGTTTATCGTAGAGTATCATAGCGGCCACATTCGCTCACAGGGTAATGGTGGGCGGAGCTATCGATAACCAGTCAGTGCCCATTACACAAGCTACACTCCCATATCCGACGGAGTCGAAAGCTTGACCAATACTGACTGTCCAACAGTCTAACAACACAATATATTATCTGGGTTTAAACAATGAGATAATAACAATAGCATGAAGGCCATATTGTTGCACATGCTACATGACCGATTATACAGAGATGTAAATTCAGGCTCCATTATATTCTGTTTTTCTTTCTTTAAAGGAAGTAAATCAAGATTGGTATAATTTTTAGAATTGTTTAAATACATTATTTATGTATTTAATTGAAAATACAAATTAAAATAAACTATCTGAGCCATAAAACACCAAAAGTAATTACGCTGAACATATAAAATAAACAACCCAAAAAAGGTAATACCTAACTATGGTGACGCGCCAGGGATAACTATTTTAAAGGGGTTGATGCACTATTTTCAGTTCTCTGAAAAACTCGAAAATAGCTGAAAGAAATATCAAAATGCCATGAAAAATAAAGAAGATATGACCGACTGAAAATTTGCAAAGAACAAAAATGTAGGCGGCCATTTTGGAACGACGACGTCATCGCGCCTTTTTACTATAAATGGCATATAGACAAAACACATTTCAAAGCAAACAAAATCACTGCAAATTGATTAAAAGCTAAATATACAGATATAAAATGTATATATGTTATGCTTACTTTTCATTTGCAGTGACATTTTGTCACTCTTCCGTATATGGTAAAAAGGCGCGATGACGTCATCGTTCGAAGTTGGCCGTCTCCATTTATGTTTCTTTGCAAATTTGCAATAGGTCATATTTTATGTTTCTTTGCAAATTTTCAATAGGTCATATCTCGTTTATTTTTCATGGCATGTTGATATTTCTTTCAGCTTTTTTCAAGTCTTTTAGAGCCCTTTAAAATAAACCTTGTTTGAAAATAGCGCATCAACCCCGGTAAAATAAATCATAATGTATTGCAAAGCGAGCGTCATGTGTAGATATCGCTGATTTCTTTTGCGAGCCAGCTATTTATAACTTGGGAATTTCTCTATGGACTTTTAAGGCTTGTTGTACATTATAATTGTTAATTAATGCCCTGTATTATAGGAAACTGTCAATGCTCCATCTATATCTATGAACTATTTGTTTTATGTTTTTTCAACAAATAAGGCCCCAAAGCCTGATGTACTCCCTTTAAATAGTGTATTATTATATCGAATATTATCTACGGTATAGCTATTTAATACTATATACTGAGTATTATTATTTCGAAAATAATCTACGATATAGCTATTTAATACTATATACTGAGTATTATTATATCGAATATTATCTACGGTATAGCTTTTTAATACTCTATACTGAGTATTATTAAATCGAATAGTATA
Source organism: Cyrtodaria siliqua (assembly GCA_037043455.1). Classification (NCBI taxonomy): domain Eukaryota; kingdom Metazoa; phylum Mollusca; class Bivalvia; order Adapedonta; family Hiatellidae; genus Cyrtodaria; species Cyrtodaria siliqua. The sequence goes on along the minus strand of JAWPHD010004543.1, from coordinate 50,565 downwards.
GCTATTTAATACTATATACTGAGTATTATGATATCGAATATTATCTACGGTATGGCTATTTAATACTATATACTGTGCCTTTTATGAAGAAAAAAACCACATGTTAAGTTTTGATAATGTTTTATTGCTTTTAGAACATAAATAAAACCAAAATCCACTTAAAGAGACACACGGCAATCTTGAGTTTTATATCAAGCATAAAATTAGCATTTCAATGTATTTATCCTGTATCATTTTGGCTTATAACTGCTTGCACATAATTAAATAGAAAATGGAGATTTCAACTGTCTTCATTATTCTATCAAATGTTTAGATATATTACTGTACTGGTGCAATACAATATGTAGTTAGTAATATCTAAAAATAAATTTGACTGGACTATGTTAATAATCATCAAGGACTATTGGTCAGCCATATTTGAAAGAAAGTGGGCTGGGAATGGTAAATAATTGTTTGCATTAAATAGACGTTTTCTTTTTAAAAGGTCAATACTACTAAAGAGAACAGTAATAAAATGCACTTGAAATGTAAAAGAAAAAAGAAAGAAAAAAAGAATAAAAATATTGAATTTAATAATTATCCAAAAGTTAGATGCGAAAATACTTGTTGTTTTAACATTTATTTCTTGAAATAAATTGGTTTATAATAAAGCCCAATCATCCGTCGACGGCACACAAGACTTCATTTCTTAATATAAGTACTAATGCAGTTACACTATGATCTTTTCCGAGTAAGGTGTTGTGAATTACTTTTTTTAAATTTCAATGCCATGTGCTAGTGAATAAAGGTATTATTTCGGGCCAAAAAAATAGTCTGCACTAGTTTACATATCATTATTTATGTAACCATTGATAATATTAGGATTATTTATTAAGAAATAGGACATCATTTACGGTGAATTATCATGTAATATATCACGGTTTGGAGTTCAATTTTAAACAATAATTTCACGAGCCCGAAGTGCGAGTGAAATTATTGTTACAATTGAACGACAAACCGCGATTTATTACGAGATAATTCACCGTAAACGATGTTCTATTTTTATTCTAATACCCCTAAAATGTGAAAATAACGCACACATCTGAAATCTTTCGCATTACTTTGCTTACTCTCCAAACTTGCAAACGTTACAGTGATATCTTTCGCATTGCCTTACTTATTCTCATAACGTTGCAAACGTTACAGTGATATATCGTTGAATATAACGAGATATTTTAAACTAAGCTATATAGTGCGGGTGTATTAGAATTGAAAATAAGGAATATTTATTTACTAAAAATATACCAACGATTTTTATCTATTCTACTTTCTTTGCTTAGTTATAACTAATTGCATTTCAACTAGCTTTTCTCTATTATATATATAGTAGTGAATTGATATACTTCCCTTTTTTTTTATCACATAGTGCATGTGGCCTATTTGCACATACCATTCCCCACCCACTTTTTTTTTTATCAAATATGGCTGACCAATAGTCCTTAATATTAATGATTGAACAAATGCAAGTTATGTAGGAAAACTAACGGGACGCCGTGAGTTTTTAAAAGATTGCCGTGTGTTCCTTTAACAATAAAACATGCTGGCTAAAATACAAAATCTTTTTTTGTAATCTGATAAAATTGAATATTGTCTCATGCAAATGTATGTCTAACAGTGGTTTTCAGTTATCTTTACAAATTCTACCCCCCTCCCACCCCCAAACACACCCCACCCACCCACACACACACACACCTCCACATCCCCCACACACACACCCCTCCCCCAACGCCACCCCTACATAGTCCAACCCCTAAATACAATAAACTCGTATTCTCGGCGGAACTACTTTTTTTGAGCGATAGTCATAACATTTATTATCTTGTTTTAAATGGTTTTCTCAGTCTTAAAATGTCGTTTTTAATCAGTGTGTGAATTATATGGATTATATGGATTAAATTTACTTTTTGTAGAGAAAATACTCGTATTGTTTTTCGAGGATATGCGACTTATACTGGAGGGCCGTATTCTATACGTATTTTGTACCATAGCTCTCGTGGTTTTTACAAAAGGTCGTTGGGAAAACCGTGCTCAACCTGCCATAAGTGATATGGTACAATACAGATGTAAACGTTTAATTCGGAACATCTTAATGTTCGATTTCAATACATGTATACTAATGTTACAGTATTATGGTTTACTGTGTGAACTTTGACGTTGCGCCACACAGCATCTTAGCGAATTTTGGACATAAAAGATGAAACACATTTTAAGGCGTTTAAATGTCTCTGTTTTGTAATTAAAATTATAATCTCACCACGGTTTAAAATAAATTTTAAAGGATTTAAAACTTAAATGATACATTAATGTTTAACATACTGCTATATTTAAATTGCTTTATTATTTTTCTTAGCCGTCTTGAAATATATCTTAGTTCACAACGACTATATAGTAATAGGTTAATATTGCCGAATTGAATTATTTATGTACTGTGAGTTATTTCGCTTAGTGAACTTTTTTTACTTTTAAAACTATTCAAACAATCAAAGACGGTAGTACTTATTGTAAGCATCAAAGCGGGTAATACTTTTTTAAAGTTCTGAATTTATCGTAGTCAATTTTATTTCGGCATTTAAATGAATAGATTAAAAAGAACAGTACGTTCTACACACACACTAGATCCTAAGGCCTGTCGCAAGATGGATGCAGGTCGGTCATGTGTATATTATGATACAACGGATGTCAAAAACCCACAACATATTTCATCAGGTATGCTTTGTACATTTCCGAAGAATTTCGCGGCTCAAAAACTGAAAATATTTCCCAATGACTGCAATCGTCACTACAATATGTCAATACAATAAAAACGGCGACTTAAAATCACTACATACTGGTTGACATCTAACAGCACTACAACAACTGCAAACTATGATAGCTAACTAAACTCGACCTACTGCCTGAAGATTGTCCCGGTCGGTAAGATAAGCTTGCGTATGGATTTATTTCTAAAGGAATTTCTTGTGACGGCAAGAAGCCGCTGTCACGTTGTCCTTTGAGCCCCTTTTTGTTGCTTTTAACCTCGTCATCTATATTATCACTCGTCTTCATCTTCTCTTCTTCATTGCTTATAGCGCTCTTAACGCTGCCACCCATTTCGTCAGTCTTCTCACCTGAGTAAAATATTACAATCAAACCTGTATTAAGAGACACTAAAGGGAATAACAACGTTGGTCTCAACACAAATTTAACACAAATGGTCTATAAATACAAGTGCATTTTAATTTAAAACATACACACGGTTTATCAACAAAACGAGATATTATGGGTTGAATTAATTAAAATACTATTGATGGCATTGGTTATAACCAAGTAATTGGCAGACCTTGGCCTAATTACTCGACGACCTAGGCCTACTTACTGGCAGACCTAGGCCTAATTACTGGAATTGCTCTGTTCAATGTTGAACTCGGGTCTTATGTATAAGTACCAAAGTCCATCTGAGGTCATTTGCCATCTCTGAAAAGGCATCTTCCTTGTTTGACTACATGCTTTCCGGAATTACTTTTAATTCAATAATATAGGCTAACACAGTATAAATCCGATCAATAGTTGTTTATCAAGAGCCGGAACAAATACTGATAAGCAATTATAGTATTTAAGCAGGGTCTTTAGATATACAATATCTTTTAAACCATTACCTTTTCCAATTGACGTTTTCTTTTTTATTTCTGACTGAAACGGTAAACAAACATTGTAAAGATCAACAACACTAATGTGTATTCACTTTCTTACAAAGTGTACATGCACACGAGTTTCTATGTATTGACTTATTTACATATTTGTAGCAGCTAGGTGTGTATTTATAAACTACTGGCTGTAATGTAGCAGCTAAGCTAGATGTGTTTTTTATAAACTACTACCTGTAATGTAACAGCTAGATGTGTATTTATAAACTACTGCCTGTAATGTAGCAGCTAGATGTGTATTTATAAACTACTACATGTAATGTAGCATCTAGATGTGTATTTATAAACTACTGCCTGTAATGTAGCAGCTATATGTGTATTTATAAACTACTGCCTGTAATGTAGCAGCTAGGTGTGTATTTATAAACTACTGGCTGTAATGTAGCAGCTAAGCTAGATGTGTTTTTTATAAACTACTACCTGTAATGTAACAGATAGATGTGTATTTATAAACTACTGCCTGTAATGTAGCAGCTAAATGTGTATTTATAAACTACTACATGTAATGTAGCAGCTAGATGTGTATTTATAAACTACTGCCTGTAATGTAGCAGCTAGATGTGTATTTATAAACTACTGCCTGTAATGTAGCAGCTATATGTGTATTTATAAACTACTGGCTGTAATGTAGCAGCTAGATGTGTATTTATAAACTACTGGCTGTAATGTAGCAGCTATATGTGTATTTATAAACTACTACCTGTAATGTAGCAGCTAGATGAGTATTTATAAACTACTGCCTGTAATGTAGCAGCTAGATGTGTATTTATAAACTACTGCCTGTAATGTAGCAGCTAGATGTGTATTTATAAACTACTATCTGTAATGTAGCAGCTAGATGTGTATTTATAAACTACTACCTGTAATGTAACAGCTAGATGTGTATTTATAATAAACTACTACCTGTAATGTAGCTGCCAGTTGTGACCACTCCTCTGCTGAAATATTGTGGTGCTGATTTAGTTGCTTTTCCAAATGTATCTGAAATTAAAACTCGGAAATATTAATCTTATAAAACTGTGTTGATATCTACCACAAACACATTACATATTGACTGTACTCATGATGATCGTAGCTGTACTTACATCTTGCTTATGGCATGAAAACTATAGACAATGCTAGACATATACGAGGTATGTACAATTTCCACAATAAAGCATGATGTTTCTCAAATCTTTCGCCCTGTTTTGTTTCATGAATTGAGACGGATACCAGTGATGGCTGATGAAAGCTTCTTGCCATAATTAGACCTTGTGATCCAGTTCGCATACGATTTAAATTGTATCTGTGGGCATTGTAAATGACACCTCTAAGGGCGTATTTAGTATGATTTGAGTATCTAGAAGCTTCCAGTCAGGCTCCCAACTAAATTCCATTTTATTTATTTCGCCCATTGTTTTCTCGTTTAGTGCAAAGCAGTTTGTTAGAAACGGGGACCATATTCCGCTGGCCTGGAATGGCATAAAAATACACATTAAATGTTCCATGTTTACCGTCATATGCATGGCTCAAAATGTCGTACTATTGACATTTTAAATATTGAGCTCTGCTCATCCCAAGGCTAGAGGGTGTGAACGGTAGCTTGCATGTTTCACTGCCGTTCACGAACTCAGTCAAACCGAAACTGCAATATGTTTTATATTTATCGTGTTTGCGATTTCCAAATTTCTCTTTTCATACTCTTTTTCTATCAAGCAGCTAAGAAAATTGCATTGGGAAATTGTATATTCAAAGGCAACGTGACCCTCAATTACCATTTGTATGCAACACGAGCGTATTTTTTTAAAACTTGTAAATAATGAAGACAGTTGTTATCATGAATACACACATGAATTTCTAGAAACACTTTTCTACCACATATGTACTGTTTTTACTGTGCCTTAGAACGGTGAAAGGCTGATTTATCACTGGACTGACCAGTGGTAATTCAAAGGCTTGTAGATGCTGCTAAAAGCATTATCCTGCCATCTTGGGCCCGTATTCATAGTCAAACTTTAAGATATTTACATAATTTCAAATATCCTTATTAACCTCTCAGAGACACTACAAACAATCTAGTTTAAGATAAATATTTATCTGTAGGTTCTATTTATCCATAACCTTATTAACAATATGAAGAAAACGTCTTAAATCGATAGAAAAAAGTGTTTGAGGACATTTCTAAAAGGCTTTATGAATAGGGTCCCAGGTTCCTATTCATTACGGGTGCTGTCTGTCCTATCAGTCATGTTTGCCCCTTCCTAATCAATAACACTATGCTCTTATCAGTATCTACATAATTATATACTCGGTAAAAAAAGTTTTAGACCAGGGTATATAAAGTCATAGAAAATTAAAACTAGTGGGCAGAATTTAAGTATCTTTTTTTAGTAAGAAAGGTCTACCTACCCGGGTAATTTGGTACCAGAAACATTAAATTCCAAACAAGATTAAATTTTAAAAAATATCGCGAACACACAAAGAGTCTGTAAAAAATGTTGCAAAGTCCATACAAAGTAACAGTTACGGACACATTCGAGTAACCAATAAAAAGATTATTATTTTTTCGCAAACTTTCATTGTTAACGATAATTATTGTTGATTGTTGATCTATTGTGAATTATCAACTGAGATAATAATGGTTATGGTTAAATGTCATGGTTTAGCGATCATTGTACGGGTTCGAACACTGCCATGGTCAAAAACGTTTGTTACAGAGTATATGTCCACGCGCGATACGCTACTTGTGCTGTGGAATGCCTATACGTGTCCTTTCTTTCCTTCAGATGTAATGTAATCGGATCGGAAAAATTACACATAAATAGTTAGGCACTAAGCGGGTTGGAACTCGGGACCCCTTGCATGTGAAGCGGACGCTCTACCGATATCGCCATAAAAGTTAGCTCTGCGGCGAGACATTAGTCACGCGCTTATAAACCTATTTGCATATCGTCCAATGAGAACAGTCAATATAAATGAATTTGCAGAAATAAGTTGCATACATGGTAAACATGTTTACATCTATTCTAATTTTAGCTGTTCTTCAAGGTCAAAATCAATAATAAATGCATATGTATATGTATACAGCTGATTTTACAACATCTATAGGGTGACAAAGTACTTATAAAAGTCGAACTAAAAATGTAGCTTTCATAGAACACAATCAACACAAACAAAGCAAACAACAATTACATGGTATGCGATAGTACACCCAGAAAAAGGTTACCGTTCCAAGGCGGTAGCACTATTGTCAACCCTTTTTGTGTTTGTGATGTCGTTTGCATTTATTATTCCTTTTGCCTTCTTGTATGTCTGTTTGCGTGTTTGTTTCTGTGTTTTGTGGTTTACTGTCCTTCTTGAATGCTACTTTCCCTGTCCGATCTTTTTATATGTCTTGACAACGGGGAACGGTAACTGGCGATATACTTGTAAACTTACATTGTCACATCCGAATCGTCCTTTCAGCGTCACAACGCTTTGGTCAACGACCTCCTGATCATGGAATCCGAATATCACGACAGTTCCAGTCCATATGTTCATAGGCAAACATTCTGGGACTACAAAAAGCAAAAAAATACTAATATTCAATGTTATTTCAGTATAGCTTATAAACACTATGGAATGTGTTGACTGAATTATTTTAGACAAGCATACAAAATATCACATGGGTATGCTGGAATACCAACCGCTAGCATGCGTATGTATTGTGCATGTACAACTAAGAATGTCTTTACATTGTCAATCAATTAAATAGAAAACATTGGCTAGATCAATTACTTCGGGAACGTTTAATACCCTAGCACAAAGCAATTTAAATCTCCAACCCCTTAATTGTCTTGTACGAAATGTTATGCAACCGGTTCAAAGCTATGTAAGCATTGTACTACAAACAAAGAGCAAATTAACTGTTACAATGAAAATGACATTACACAACTCAAAAAGTGGTGAAGACAGGGTTACCTACTTGGAACGGTTATTAGGTAATATCGCTTACTGATTTACTGTAAACCGATTGTATGTGTACACAACCTCGCTATTATCCTGTCTTCAGCGACCAAATTAATACAATTAAATAAAGTACATCCCATCAAAAAGAAATCTCTAACAATTAAATCCAAATCCAAAGAAATTATCCAACGATACACGTATACGTTGCTGTACAAAATATATATATATATATAATCCATATATAGAAACACCTCAGGGTGTATAAACAATTGTACTGAACAACGACAGCAGTTGCAGCGAGGAGAACATCTATGGTAAGACCAGAACACATGAGGGGCGAAAGTTCGTGCACCAGCCTCACCTTTCATGGTTTAAGGGGATGCAAACACATGTACACAACCTCGCTATTATCCTGTCTTCAGCGACCAAATTAATACAGTTAAATAAAGTACATCCCATCAAAAAGAAATCTCTAACAATTAAATCCAAATCCAAAGAAATTATCCAACGATACACGCATACGTTGCTGTACAAAATATATATATATAATCCATATATAGAAACACCTCAGGGTGTATACACAATTGTACTGAACAACGACAGCAGTTGCAGCGAGGAGAACATCTATGGTAAGACCAGAACACATGAGGGGCGACAGTTCGTGCACCAGCCTCACCTTTCATGGTTTAAGGGGATGCAATCACATGTACACAACCTCGCTATTATCCTGTCTTCAGCGACCAAATTAATACAATTAAATAAAGTACATCCCATGAAAAAGAAATCTCTAACAATTAAATCCAAATCCAAAGAAATTATCCAACGATACACGCATACGTTGCTGTACAAAATATATATATATAATCCATATATAGAAACACCTCAGGGTGTATAAACAATTGTACTGAACAACGACAGCAGTTGCAGCGAGGAGAACATCTATGGTAAGACCAGAACACATGAGGGGCGACAGTTCGTGCACCAGCCTCACTTTTCATGGTTTAAGGGGATGCAATCACATAGTCCCACGAGGTTGTCCGGTCATCGCACAAGAGACAAGTGAAGCGTAGTGACTTATAGAGGGTTCAATCACCAAGCAGTACATTGCAATCTAAAGGTTCGTATCTTTTTTCTGAAGAATTTCCTGATTAAATGTTCAAAGTGATCATGAAACTCGTTAATTTCCGAAGTTTATAGATCAAATCTCCGTAGAATAATGGTTGTGTTATTCCTAGTCGCAGACATGTTTTAGGTTGAAGTTCTCCAGTAGGTTTTCGTTGCGGTGATAGAACTTTGAGAAAACTCTATTGGTTTGTGATAACAAAACCTCGAAGAAGTTAACGTGTAAACACTTGATTTCGATCATTCAAGTTCTTAACATCTTACATGGCCTAGGGCATTCAATTATATGAAAGCAAGTTTAAAGTCAAAATGATACTGGATTAATAAATCGAGATGCTAATTTGAATGCTTGATTAACAATTCCAGATTGTCGTGTGTCGCTCTTATGAAGGGTGGCATTAAACAGACTTGTTTATATCTCCTAACGTACGCCTAAGTACACCTAGGTTCACTCGTTTGAGTCGGTCGAATTACGCGAGCATCATCTCGTACCTCGTACACTGACCGAAACTTAAGGTCACAGAGAACCATTGATTTTCCTAAAATATAGCTTTAATGTCTACCACATTTGTTTCTTAGTCTCGTAGACATATATGATAACCCTTGCCTGCCAGTTCCATCCAATAGCAATATAGTGAGGAACTTTATTCATGACAAAATAGTCAAACCGGGCATCAAAATGATACACCCTCAGTTTTGCAGTTAATTTTCCGGCTAATGTCAAAGTTAACCTTTTTCATTTTATAAGTCTTTTTTTCTAGAAAAGAACGTTAAATAAAATAGTCCATTTTACAATGTGAATACTCAAGTTGTTTTAGGTCAATCATTAAATTGTATCCTTCCTTGTTTCTCTATTGGCTCGTTTTGGTAAACACAAATATCGGATTCTCTTGATATTTTGACCAATACAATCCTGTCCTGAGCAAAAAAAGAAACTTTCCTAAATGTTTAAGTTAAATTAATAAAGATATCCCCCGTTTTCAGTATAAAAACTATACAGAAAACGAAGTTCGTTTATCTGTGGACAAAAATTCAGTTGTCCAAATTATGCTGCAATCTAAAGTTTGGTGTGGCACACTAGCAAAATCGCGAGTGGTCTAAATTGAAAATCACAAAAATTAAGTTCTCGGTTAGTAAGGTTTAAAGTGTAAGATTTAAAGGGAATGTAGCGACACAGCCAAACAAAGAATTATCAAAATCGGATGATAAACAAAAAAGATATGACCATTTAAAGGTTGTTCTAAAACGAATATGGGAGCCGCCATTTTTAGAACTATGACGTCATAGTTCCATATTACCATATATGGAATATTGATAAATATCATTTAAAACGAAGAAAATCACTGCAAATGAATGGGGTTTTTTTACTGGTCATATAAATCATTATTGCCATTAAGTATTACACATTTTTCATACAGTTGCTGTCATTTTTTCCCTATAAATCAGTAAATTTTCATATTTATAAATATTCCATATATGGTCATTTAGAACCGTGATGTCATAGCTCTCAAAATGGTCGCTTCCATATCCGTTTCAACACAAATTTCAAATGGTCATATCTTCTTTGTTTATCAACCGATTTTGATAATTCTTTCACCCTTATTCAAGTATTTCAGAACTCTCAATAATAAACATGTTTTGACTGTGTCGCTACATTCACTTTAACTAAACTTTTGCTAGCTGGATCAAATAAACTTAATAACGTGTGTGACCACCATTAGCACAAATGCAGGCCATAATTCTGCGGCTTTGACGCATTGACGCGACGTAACCACAGGTTGCTGTATCGGTGTTGGGAACTAAACAAAAATATAAAAAATATAAATAATAAATAATAATAATAATAACGTTTTATTTGTTGCAAACAAACATATTTTAAGTATTCCTGAAAAGAAATAGAAATGTCCCAGAGTACTGTAGTTAGAGACAAGGGGGGAGGGGGAAACCGCAGATGTATGTCATTCTCGAAACCGAAAACCGAAAACAATTCGATCAAACCGTTTTTCTGTGACAAGTCAAAATGCTTCGGAAAAACGCGATTTCCCAGGACATGACTGTGAAAAAAACAACAACACATATTCACTGTTATTTGGTAGCGATTCTCCGAATGTATCAGGATCAATCAATTCAAACCGATATGTTTTCAATAGCGGAACGAGTAATATGCATAAATACCATGCTTACCTTATTAAAATTTCTGTAATTAGTTTAGAATATTCACGCCACCGTCTCCTGCAATTGTTTTGAATAGTCTAGATCAACTTTGTCTTTAAAAAAGCAAGCGTCGTATGTGATCTAGACTCTATTTTAAAAAAGCAAGCGTCGTATGTGATCTAGACTCTATTTTAATTCATAATTTAACTTAAACATAGAGGAAAGTTTATTTTTTTTGCTCAGTATAGTTGACGGACCACTACGAAACTTCCAGCGTGCAAAACTACAATATCTTATTGATATTATATCTCGGTTGTGTACTCTATTCAAATTACCCGACGGGCTTACCTTTTACGTGACCGGGACAGCCGGCATATACCTATCTGTATATACAAACAAACCCACATTTTCCTAGAACAGACATGTTACCTTGAACTTTAACGTCTATTCCCTCCCACTGTATTGACGGCATGTGTAACACACTGTTTAGTTTAGAAGGGAACTTAGAGGATACCCTCTCAATACAAATCTTTGTTATTGCGACGCCTTTACATCCTTTGGTGATAGGCGAGCTCTTAGATACAAGCCGACTTGTTGTTGTAGCAAAGAGGTCAAGCTGTACTGTGTATTGAGTCTTCTCCTTCACAACCTTGTACTGAATTGACAAAATATTTTTTTAATAAAAATCGGTATAGTCACAACTGTGGACCGCATTTACGTCCAAGATACACTGTTGTCAAATTTGCAATGAACGGTATATTTTACAAATATACACTGTAATTTTCCAATAGATTGGCCAAATTAACAGTGTAATAGTCAAACAAAATTGCATTAAAATGGATCATATATTCTCCTGATATGTAAATGGTCAAACGTAAACGCTTCCTAGCACCACTTGAAAGCAACACAGAATGGGTTTGATGATCCCAAAGGACCAGTAAATAATAACACTACTGATTTGTAGTCGGGGCGACTTTTTACGGCCGCCACATAGCACTAAACAAACGCTAGTGTGAATGTCAATAAATACTGAAAAGGTGATCCCTTGGAAACAACAAACAGAAACAAGAGAGAAAAGTAGCAGACTCGGTTTTATTGAGTCTGTTCATTAGAGGTAATTATACGATGCAACACCTCTCACGCCTCCTAGCACCGGCTTAAGCGATATGCTACTTTAAAGGCTTAAAGTTGCGTTAATGTTGGACATATATTCTGCCCAATGGAATACAGTAGTCAAATCTTATAGTTACATTAACAAGAGCATCAAGAATTGCAGGGCAATCCATAGTCTCCCACCGGCCCAGACAAATATTTTCCAGACATTTTCTATGATGGAGGTCAAAGATCAAGGTCACAATGACCTTATTTAGGTACAATGACCTTATTTAGGTACGCGACACACCGCTATCCTTAGATGTATTCACATACCAAGTTTGGTGTCTCTAAGTATTATAGTAATGAAAATACGGTCCGGACAAGTATTTTCTATGACAAAGGTCACAGGTCAAGGTCACAATAACCTTATTTTGGTATGCGACACATTGCTATCCCAAGATGTATTCACATACCAAGTTTGGTATCTCTAAGTGTTATGGTATTGAAAATACGGTCCGGACAAGCATTTTCTATGACTGAGGTCAAAGGTCAAGGTCAAGGTCACAGTGAACTTATTTTGGTACGCGACACACCGCCATCCCTAGTTTGGTATCTCTAAGTGTTATAGTATTGAAAATACGGTCCGGACAAGCATTTTCTATGACAGAGGTCACAGGTCAAGGTCAAGGTCAAAATGACCTTATTTTGGTACGCGACACACCGCTATCCCAAGCTGTATTCACGTACCAAGTTTAGTGTCTCTAAGTATTATATTACTGAAAATACGGTCCGAACAAGCATTTTCTATGACAGAGGTCACAGGTCAAGGTCAAGGTCATAGTGATCTTATTTTGGTTCGCAACATACCGCTATCCCCAGAAGTATTCACATACCAAGTTTTGTATCTCTAAGTGTTATGGTATTAAAAAAAACAGTCCGGACAAGCATTTTATATGCATTTTCTATGACAGAAGTCACAGGTCAAGGTCAAGGTCACAATGACCTTATTTTGGTATGCGACACACCGCTATCCCATGATGTATTCACATACCAAGTTTGGTATCTCTAAGTGTTATAATATTGAAAAAACGGTCTGGACAAGCATTTTCTATGACAAGGTCACAGGTCAAGGTCAAGGTCACAGTGACCTTATTTTGGTACGCGACACATCACTATCCCAAGATGTATCCACATACCAAGATTGGTACATCAAAGTCTTAAAGTATTGAAAATATGGCCCGGACAAGCATTTTCGGAACATTTTCTATGACAGAGGTAACAGGCCAAGGTCAAGATCACTGTGTCCTTATTTTGATATGCGACGCACCGCTATCCCAAGATATATTCAAATATCAAGTTTGGTATCTCTAAGTGTTATAGTATTGAAAATACGGTCCGGACTATTATTTTCTATGACAGAGGTCACAGGTCAAGGTCACAGTGACCTTTTTTTGATACGCGACAAACCGCTATCCCAAGATGTATCTACAAACCAAGTTTGGTATCTCAGAGTCTTATAGTATTGAAAATATGGCCTGGACAAGCATTCGGAAGGACGGACGGAAGGACGGAGTGCAAACCTATAGTCCCCCCCCCCCCACTCCGCCCCCCCCCCCCCCCCCCCCCCCCCCCTCTAAAAAGGGCCGTATATTGTTACAATATAGTCAAACTTACATTGAAGTTCCATGGACCATACATTCCATCAATACAATAGTCAAGTAGTGCGGTTAATATTGAAGTACCATGGACCATACATTCCATCAATACAATAGTCAAGTAGTGCGGTTAATATTGAAGTACCATGGACCCATCAATACAAAAATCCAGTAGTTCGGTTAATATTGCAGTACCATGGACCATACATTCCATCAATACAATAGTGAAGTAGTGCGGTTAATATTAAAATTGAATTAGCCAAATATTCAAATTCAATATAAATGTGAAACTTACGATTGCAGAACTTCTAGGTCGGGGTATTTCAGATCCACCAGCGTCATTGTCAGTCATAAGGGAACCTAAAACAAAACGGTAAATTGTTTAGTAATGTCTTAAAGGTGTATCATATTGCCTTTGAAAACATCCACCAACGGTTATTTGCAAAACCAATGTTCGAAAAATATGTTACTCTTTCTCGTTGCTTGTGGTTGTTTATTTGTACCTGCAATATTGTCAGAGCTAGAAGCATATATACTCCTCAAAATAATGTAAGGACTATTAGATTATTTTTTCATATTCCATTTGAATTGGCTAAATGCCATTTTCAAACGGTTACACAGAAAGAACAGGCAATGTTGCAATACATTGGACAATGTATTCTGATAAAATACCAACCTTTCATAAGATTTTATTCTGTAAATCTACATATTTCCAAGATTTTCAAAGATTTCTAAAAAAATGAAAAAAAAATCTTTTGTCGCAAACAACACATTTAAAAGGTATATATATTTGTTTCGATTTATTTATAACATTTAATCACTACCAGATAAATGGACGTGAAATTAAATTTACTCCGAAATTGTTAATTATTAACAATTCAAAAACATACGTTGAACATTTTTGAAAAATGCCGATTTTTTATCCCATCTAAAATTAATAGGTTAAACGTTCCGATGAATTGAATTGTTTTGGTCCTACAAGCTTATGTTTAGCGTCATTTTAATGAAATGGTGGTAGATATATGTTAAGGCGCATCAAAAATCATGAATTAAATATGAAATAAAAAATATTTAGGAGAAAAACAACATCTTTTTTAATTTATAAATTTCAATTTTCTAACTATTATTTTTGGTTCAAAATGTTCCTCAAGCATACAGAAACAGGTAACGGTTTGAATTTTTGGTATGCGATGTGTATTTTAAGTGGTGTGATGATTCAAATTATAACTTTATTAAAATAAAGAAGGGATGGTCCTTACAAGTAAAATTAACCTGTTTAGCAAATGCAACAAAAACGTCGTAATGCACATACAGATGTTTTAATCAGAGCCTGTAAATGGTCTAACACCAGTCTGAAGTAGTATGGGTACCCAAAAACAAACAAAAATCATATTTCGCTATGCTTTAATAATATAATAGTGTGAAAGCACTAAGTTGCACCTAATGCTTTTTATAAAATTGTTTGGTCTGAAAACCTAGTTGTATATTATTAAGTTATTCATTTTAGTTTGTATTAATATCAGTCGAACAACTATATCATTAAGTACATTTTAGATCATTAAAAACACACGTAAGAATTAATAGCTTATTAATTTCTATTGTTTCCTAAGTAATAATTTCATCCACTTCTGTTTAAAAAAATAGATACAAACATCGAACAGATAGATAAACGTCGAACATGTAAATACACGTCGAACAGATAGATAAACGTCGAACAGGTAGATAAACGTCGAACAGGTAGATTAACGGCGAACA
Organism: Cyrtodaria siliqua; assembly: GCA_037043455.1. Lineage (NCBI taxonomy): Eukaryota > Metazoa > Mollusca > Bivalvia > Adapedonta > Hiatellidae > Cyrtodaria > Cyrtodaria siliqua. The sequence goes on along the minus strand of JAWPHD010004543.1, from coordinate 35,135 downwards.
GATAGATAAACGTCGAACATGTAGATAAACGTCGAACAGGTAGATAAACGTCGAACAGGTAGGTTAACGTCGAATATGTAGATAAACGTCGAACAGGTAGATAAACGTCGAACAGGTAGATAAACGTCGAACAGGTAGGTTAACGTCGAATATGTAGATAAACGTCGAACAGGTAGGTTAACGTCGAACAGGTAGTTAAATGTCGAACAGGTAGATTAAGGTCGAACATGTAGATAAACGTCGAACAGATAGATAAACGTCCAACAGGTAGATAAACGTCGAACAGATAGATAAACGTCGAACATCGAACATGTAGATAAACGAACAGATAGATAAACGTCGAACATCGAACATGTAGATAAACGTCGAACAGATAGATAAACGTCGAACAGGTAGATAAACGTCGAACAGATAGATACACGTCGAACAGATAGATAAACTTCGAACAGGTAGGTTAACGTCGAACATGTAGATAAACGTCGAACATGTAGGTTAACGTCGAATATGTAGATAAACGTCGAACAGATAGATAAACGTCGAACAGGTAGGTTAACGTCGAACAGGTAGCAGGTAGATAAACGTCGAGCAGATAGATAAACGTCGAACAGGTAGATAAACGACGAACAGGTAGGTTAACGTCGAACAGGTAGAAAAACGTCGAACAGGTAGATTAACGTCGAACAGGTCGATAAACTGTGAACAGGTAGATTAACTTCAAACAGGTAGATACACGTCGAACAGGTAGATTAACGCCGAACAGGTAGATTAATGTCAAACAGGTAGATTAACGTCGAACAGGTAGATTAACGTCGAACAGGAGACACAGCAGAATTTTGTCAACCTTTTATTGTTTGATGTCGTACACTTTGTTTCATTGCCTTCTATACGCGTGCAGTTGAATGCCACTGCTTTCTATACACGTGCTCTTGAATGTCATTGCCTTCTATACACGTGCTCTTGAATGTCATTGCCTTCTATACACGTGTTCTTAAATGTCATTGCCTTCTATACACGTGCTCTTGAATGTCATTGCCTTCTATACACGTGCTCTTGAATGTCACTGCTGCTTTCTATACACGTGCTCTTGAATGTCATTGTTTTATATACGTGTGCTTTTGATTGTCATTACTTTCTATACGTGTGCTGTTGAATGTCATTGCTTTCTATACGTGTGCTGTTGAATGTCATGACTTGCTATACGAGTGCTGTTGAATGTCATTGCTTTCTATACGAGTGCTGTTGAATATCATTGCTTTCGATACGAGTGCTGTTGAATGTCATTGCTTTCTATACGAGTGCTGTTGAATATCATTGCTTTCTATACGCGTGCTGTTGAGTGTCATTGCTTTATATACGCGTGCTGTTGAATGTCATTGCTTTCTATACGTGTGCTGTTGAATGTCATTGCTTTATATACGCGTGCTGTTTAATGGCATTGCTTTCTATACGAGTGCTATTGAATGTCATTGCTTTATATAGGCGTGCTGTTGAATGGCATTGCTTTATAAACGCATGCTGTTGAATGGCATTTCGTTTTAAACGGTTGCTGTTGAATGTCACTGCTTTCTAGACTGGTGATGTTGAATGCCATCGCTTTCTAGACTGGTACTGCTGAATGCCATCGCTTTCTAGACTGGTGCTGTTGAATGCCATCGCTTTCTAGACTGGTGCTGCTGAATGCCATCGCTTTCTAGACTGGTGCTGCTGAATGGCTCCGTTTTGCAAATGCTACACTTCCTGATCGACTTCTGTATTTACATGCGATATAACGTCAATATTGCTTCATGTAATTTCTGTATCTACATGCGATATAACGTCAATATTGCTTCATGTCACTTCTGTATTTACATGCGATATAACGTCAATATTGCTTCATGTCACTTCTGTATTTGCATGCGATGTAACGTCAATATTGCTTCATGTCACTTCTGTATTTACATGCGATATAACGTCAATATTGCTTCATGTCACTTTTGTATTTACATGCGATATAACGTCAATATTGCTTCATATCACTTCTGTATTTACATGCGATATAACGTCAATATTTCTTCATGTCACTTCTGTATTTACATGCGATATAACGTCAATATTGCTTCATGTCACTTTTGTATTTACATGCGATATAACGTCAATATTGCTTCTTATTGTATACTTTCATATTGCCCCGTTTAGTTTGCATTGAGCTAAGTGTGCAGTATTCTACGATATTGCACACATTGATATTGCACCGGAACTTTTTCTCGTGCTTGCTAAGAGCCGCGAAATAGAAATAAGGAACTACTTTCAAATAAAAATAACGGAATCCTTCCTATAGTGTTAACAAAAAAATACCTGTTTTTTTTTTCAACCTTTTATTGCAGAAATGGATAAAATAATTGAAATGGTCACTCCCCCACTGTTTTTAACATTATCGAATGGTAAACAAACTTTAGAAAATCGCTTATTGTTTTAAATGACGTCATCCGACGTCGACGTCGTTTTCGCGCAAACTAATCATCCACAAAAAATGAAACTGAATGACAAGATAGGAATTCCATAAAAATAACACAAATACAACGAAAAGTAATAGTCATACAATTAACATTTATTGAAAACAATATGAAAGTATGCAATAAAAAGGTTATTGAATTTGTATGGCTAAATATTACTTGGAACTCGTTGTTTTGGCGCACGACGACTCGCAAGCTCGTCGTCCTTTGCCAAAACAACTCGTTCCAAGTAATATTTAGCCATACAAATTCAATAACCTATAATATCACTTCTGTATTTACATGCGATATAACGTCAATATTGCTTCATGTCACTTCGCTCACTGACGACAAAAGCACCATTGGATTACAGGATATCAATTGTAGTACCAATATGATGTAGAGCACCTAACTAGAGTATTGTTTGCTAATTTCTCTGGATGTGGACTTTATTGTTACAGATATCCCTTTGTTGGAATGTACTTTTAGTTTCAATTGTCGTGTCAAATTGGACCCTAAAGACAAGACAAATAGCGAGGTGGTGTACACATAAATTTGATTTAAGCTAAAAACAGGGTTTATTTTTTTACCCTACGTCACGTGAGGGGCCCGGGGGTTGGGGGTGGGGGGCGTGAAAACGTCAAATTCACTAAATATTTCTCAAATTAAATATTATGATGATAGTATTACACAGTACATTACATTTTACCTGCGGGACCCTGTGTTGGGGTCAACAGTTTAAATACACAAATACTCTAATATAATTTATTAATCACACGCAGTGTCATGCATACAGAATAACATACATAGAACTAATTATATTCTGAGTATCAAAGAACAATAAACGCAGTGTTACCCCTATATTTGGATGCGGGGTCAATTGAATTGGATTTTATAGTCGCACCAACAGCTTAGGTCATATGGCGACTTTCCAGCTTCCACTGGTGGAGGAAGCTGGAAAGTCGCCATATGAACTTAGCTGTTTCAAAGAGGTGAACATATATTTGTTTTCCATAATGACGTTTATGAACGCGTTGGGATTTGCGATGGGGCGTCGTCAATTTGGTTCTAGTTAAAATGTTGATTGGCTCTTATTTTGCGGTATTGTACTATTTTTATTTCACTAAGCCTGCCAAATCTTCGGATAAAATTCGAAATCTTCGATGTATTTATTACTAATTTAGGTCTCTGGAATATCCGGATTTCGATCTCAAATTTTAATTTAAAAAAAAAACGTTGATGATTGAAAAACAACAACTATATGATCATAGATTATCCGCTATGTCCTGTATTTTGTATATATTTTATTAGCAGGCTACCGTCCCATCCGTTTGTAAGATAAACATTACAATGATTTAATGCTTTCTTTTGTTTGTATATATCTTTGAATTTGTTTCGACATTACATTTTAGTTGAAGATAACAAATTATTAATGTTGTTCAAAGTTTTAGTTTGTCTTTACGCGTATTTTTTCATTAAATGATAGGACCATTTTTTCTATATCCACGAATTTCTTCATGTAGTTTAATTCTTGGTTAGTTTAACAGTGACAACGAAACCGCAGACATGTGTATACACAGCTACAACACTAGGCAGTAAGGACAGAAACCTCCTATCTGAACCATTGAAGTAGCCAATATATTAAATTAATGTGGCATCTTTCATTTTCCGTCAAACTCCCCTCTCAAAGGTATTGATCTTAATGAAAATATATTCAAAAAATATATAATAATTATACTAATATACTGAAACGAAAAAGAAACGCATAAGTGGTATTTCCGCTATATATTGTATGTTTAATATGCTACTTCTAATCGAATGGTAATGGGTGACATTAGGCCTGTCCTTTCGGAAAGAAGGTTTAAACAGCACCGAACTCACCAATGGTTACCCCTTTAAAGTTTCATTATCGACGGAATGCGCAGGTGAGCAAAGGTATGCTTTAAACGTGGCAATCTCTTACCATAAAACACAATTATGAAATGGCTTGACATTTTCAAGCGAAACTTCAACATTTATGAATTTCGCGTAACAAATTATACTTTGATTTAAAGACGTCTACTACATGACAGAGTTGTCCTTTCTGTAATTAGTTTTAGCCCCCTTTGTGTACAAAACACGTTGAGATATATCTGGAATATTACGTGGAATTAGTTGTATATGATAGTATAGTATAGGCATTTTTATTATGCGTTTCTTTTTCCTTTCAGTATATATCCTTATTTTCAAACTAGGAAGAATGTCATCAGACGCTGTTTTAAGTGGGGAAGAAACTATATACTTGTTTTTCTCTTCAAATCAAGGTATTTACATAATGAAACACTCCCTTTGACTCCTTCTTTGCTCAAAATTAGGGAAAATAACTGAAAGAGCAATAAATGTGTTACAAGTTTTAAAAGAAAGCAAAACGTGTCTGTATACAACTCTTTATGACATGTGTACCTGAGGTTAAGCATTATTTCGTGAAATCTCCGCATTGAGCCTCCGTATGTGACGAAGACGTTTACAATCTACTAGACATATCAGTGAAGGTGATACATATCCCCCGCTGCCGCGCTTTATCCTTCAAGGAATTATTTGCAGCATATAATTTGTATATAAAGACCAACGGATAGACGCAGAGATCTCAAAATACGCTGAATGTGTACATATTGTATATTGCAATCTATTTCATACCGATGTGGGGACTGCACTGTTAGACCCCAGAGAGATACCAACCGCATAGAGCTCCACGCGTAGAGCTCCCGGGGTAGGAGTGACAGAAGCTTAGCAAACTTCGTGTAGTACTCGTATATAGTTATTACAAAGAATGTCTAAAACTCTGTATACGTTTCGTAGAGATCTAGCACAATGGTGTGAAAGGTGTTATGTATTAAATGCAAGCCGTATCAATTTGGTGCTACAGAACAGAACAGAGCAGAACAGAACAATATTTTATTATGTACAATCTCAGGCAACACGAGTTACAACATGAGAGAATTATTATGCATACAACAAATTATACAATTTTGAATTAAAAAGGATCACACAAATCCCACTTGATATGGTGGGAAAAGTTAGGGGGATAACAGTTATGTGGAATAACATTGCAGCTTCAAATGTGAAGCATGTAAATATATATATATACTTATTGTTTAACCGTTTGTAATAGAATTCGGACAAAGACACATAGATGATAGATTGATTTTTATTTTGGTTGACGAATGAGTTAGAAGCTCCTTATATTTTATAACATTTGCCTGACGATAAAACTACCGTGGAATGTATTTTTTACGCAGAGGGTTGAAATGAGGGCGTTTTAAGAGATAGTGTAATTCGTCGCCAATATCAGAGTCACACAGAGTACAGCGCCTTAAGTTGTACGGAATATTCACAAGCCTACCAGTTTCGACAGGAAATCTATGGTTAGTTGTTCGGAATTTGAATACATTAATATAGTAGTTTCTCGGTAACTTTAGATATGGTTCAAATGAAAGTTCGTCTTTGAATAGGTTATCATTACGCCCTTTGGATGAATTTTGTAGGTCTGCCCTCCACGATTGTGTAAATTGAACGATTAAAGTTTTTTTAATGGATCGATGGACATATTTGCTTTTCAATAAGTGGCGATTTGTCCAAATATCGGAATTTCCTATGTTGTTAAGTATATTTTGAATGTATTTTAACCACTTGTATTCGTAATTAGCTATGTTAACCATTGATGCATCAGATAAGTAACTAAGTTTTGTTTGTTTGCCTAAGATCAATTTATTCCAAAAAGTTATCGTTCTCTTTGTATAGTGACTGCGATTGATAATTCCGCATATAACCTGTAAGAAGGGGTTCTTTTTTTACTGTTTGTAATTTTTTTCAAAATATCAGGATGTACACGTTCTATTATATCTAAGTTCTCATATCCCCAAACTTCACAATTGTAGGTTAATATTGGTAGAATTGTTTGGTCGAATAATTTAAGTTGGAGGTCTCAGGGTAGGTCTAGGTTATTGATTCTTCGATAAAGTAGAAATTATGCTTTCTTGGCTTGTTCGGTCGAGTGTTTAGAAAGCTACCCGAGCTAATAAATATTACTCCTAGGTATTTGTATTTATTTGTTATTACGATTTTTCTGGCACCAAAGACAATTATTTTAGTTTTGCTGTAGTTTACTTTTAATTTCCATGATACACAAAACTCGTGGAATTAATTGAGACTTAATTGGAAACTTTCGGGGTTATCACCTAGGATAATGGTATCGTCAGCATATAGTAGTATTATAATCTTTATAAAGACATTTATTTGGGGTTCGACTCTAATTACATCTAGGCTTGTGTTAAGCAAACACTCCTGTAAGTCATTAAAAAAGATATCAAACATTATCGGTGATACATTTTCACCTTGACGGACTCCGCATTGACTCACAAAAAAACTCGAGGTATCGTTATTTATAGACACACATGATTTAATGTTTTGATACATGTTATATATTTTACGGAAGAATTTGCCTTTAATTCCATTACTTAGGAGTTTGCGCCATAGGCCTATTCTCCATATGGAGTCAAAAGCCTGTGTGGAATCTATAAAGCAGCAGAACAACTTTTTATTTCGCGAATGTAACATCTCCACTAATTTGTGTAATACAAATATATGATCAGTTGTGGAATATTTGGCTCTAAACCCTGCTTGATTTTCGGCTAAGATTCCTTTTTCATTTAGGAACTTGTTAATTCGTTCGTTTAGTATAGATGTAAACAGTTTGCCGAAACAACTTAATATGGTGATCGGGAGATAGTTTTCAGGTCTTAAGGGATAGCCTAAAGTGTTTATGAAAATGAGTTTAATGATGCCTTCTAACCAACTTGTTGGGTGAAACCCTGAATCAAGAATAATATTGAAGAGCTTTGTTTATATCGGTAGCATGACTTCTTGAGTAACTTTAATATATTCATTTATTATTTGGTCATCAGCAGAGGCTTTTGAGTTTTTAAATTTCGTTTTTTTCTTTTTTGATTATTTGTTACGAGCTTTATTGTACTTGATCCGCGCGTTTCGGCATTTATGACCGAACCACGGTTTATTGCTTGGGTTGTTTGCAAGGAGCGTATGTTTGTATGGCTTCCTTGGACCAAAGGTATTTATCGCTGTTTCATAAAATAGTTGTCCTATGGAGTCGGTCATATTGTCTACAGATTGTTGATCAATATTGGAATTAAACGTGGAAAGTTTGTTATGGAGAAGTTGAACTTTGCTTCGGTCTAGTTTGTCTAGAAAAGCATGTTTATTATCTTCGTCCCATTTGGGTGATATTTTACGTGTATAAGGTAGGGTTAAGTTCTCGTTATTTGAGGCTGTACTTATGTTTGTGTATAAGTCCAGTGAGAGAAGCGCATGACCGTTACAAACACAGCATAAAAAGCCGCCTGCCTGAAAAGGCCTCTATCTTTTCAGCTGAACTTAAGGCAATTGAACTTGCCTTAACTATATTCAGGAATCTGATGATGACCATTTTGTAATATTTCTTTATTGCCTTTCATCTCTTCAAGCCCTGGGTAATATGAAACATGATAATCCAGTTGTGATTCAATTTTTACAAAAGTACAATTCTCTTATAGTTGATAATGTTATTATTTTCTGCTGGCTTCCAAGCCATGTAGAAATACGTGGTAATGACAGAGCTGACAGTGCTGCTAAAGCAGTATTAGGTTTACATATATCTAATGCCAAATTACCTTATACTGATTTTAAAGTTTTATTAACACATATATTCGTAACTCTTGGCAAGCCGCTTGGGATTTGTCAGTGAACAATAAACTCCATTCAATTAAACCGTTGCTCGGAGAATGGCGTTCTTCTAGTAGACCCATTCGTCGAGAAGTTGTCCTAGCCCGGTGCAGGATAGGGCATACACGTTATACTTATGTATTACAAGGTGAGCAATTACCAGAAGGTATACCCTGCTTTGCACCGTTAACGGTCAAACACATCTTGTTGGAATGTGTAGACGTTGATGCTATGCGTCAATGGTACTACAATGTTAATACTATGAAAGAGTTATTTGAAACTATAGATTTTAGTCTTGTTTTAGATTTCCTGAAAGAAATCGGACTATATAAATCATTATAATATGTTCTTATATATATTTACTTATTTATATACCCGTTGACGGACATTTGTTGGTTTACATATATAGTTTATCGCGAGCAAAGTGCATTTTCAGAGTATATTGATGAGAAAACGTCCGACCCCGTGACCCACGTACACGCCCACACACACCTCACTAAATTTGATTTAACTACTGAAATATTCTGAAAATGGACCACCATTCATATAATGTCATGTAGGAAACACAGAATTTCTGTGTTGTGAAAATATTGTACTTTTCTCAAACATACATGTATCATAATAATGATTGACAATACTTATCAATCAACTGAACACAGTTCGAAAACGTATTCGGGGAAAAAAGTTTAAAAATCATATATATAGCTTTTTCGCAATTACATAAAGTTAAAGTATTGGTAGGAATCCGTAAGGAAAGCTGGGAACAGAAAGTATACCGCATCATGGTTTATGTACATATCTAACAGACAAGATTGATGTAGTAGATAGTCCGACCAAGTCCGACCAATTAGCTCAGTTGCTAGAGTATCGGAAAGGTAGTCCGAAGGTCGGAAGAACCAAAGGGTCCCGGGGTTAAGTCCCGGTCCGGCTGCACATTTGACTAGCCTTTATGACAGTTGGTTATCCTGCCATTGTCGATCCGGACTGGATCATGACTAGATACAGTAGCATTCCGTGTTTCGTTCCATGGCATATATCTGTCTAGAGACGAACTGAACATGTGTTCTTTTTTTCTGTTTTTCTTTTGTTTGTGGGGGGAGGGTGTGGTGGGGAGGAAGCGGGGAGTGGCGGTGGTATGTCACGATTCATAAGAAACTCACAGGTAGACCAGCACATACCGCACAATCCAACATAAACTGTGCTCGCCCTATAGGCTTAACCCATTTCATATTATTACTACCATATCATCCCTTATTTGTAAGTAGTTTTATCTTTATATATTTACATCAATTTTTAATTACTACTTCATTTCTTCATCTTTCATCAGCTTTTGCGCACACTATGACCTATTTATGTGTCGACGTGCCGTAAAACACCATTCATTCATTCAAAATAGCATTATAAAAATCAATTGTGTCTTTGTCAAATTCAAAGTAATTAGCCAAGAAAGGGTCAGCGACAACGTAGTCGGCTAATTTACCAGTTCGACCGTTCGTGTCTCCCTAGTCCAGCAACCCTCCTTCGGTAATCGGTTTCCAATTTATTTTTCTGGTCAACCTAATACCTTGTGTATTCGGCAAGACCAAGTGGACTGGTACCCGGTACGCAGTATAGTCTACTGGTCCCCGAATTCACACTCAAGATTGCAGGGTTAGTGTCTCCCATGAGAAGTACATATGAATTTGAATTAGACATGTTTTCAATTTTCTAATCTAAATATCCATAGGAGTTGATGCTGAAGAACTTCGAGTTTTCGGGTGGTATGTAGACTATACCCAGAATAACATCTTCCTCCACATTAAAAAGTGATTTAGAGAGCTTCAACCATAAGACATAATCAGATTCGGACATTACAGTTTTAACACTATGATATAACGTAGATTTAACGAAGAGGCAAAGTGTAGTTAGGAATGGCGATATCGTCGTGCTCAAGTTTAGTTTCAGTTACACAAAACATATCATAATTTGAGACACATTCAGTAAATTCAGGATACATGGTTCTTCGCTTCAAACCACACACATGTATACATCTTAAGGAAATGTTGCTTTTTCCACACGTATTATCATTTATTTCATCATCATCATCATCATCATCATCATCATCATCATCATCATCATCATCATCATCATCCATAACAACCACTATATGATCAACATCATCACCATAAGTACCAGCATTATATTTTGTACAGTATTGGACTGGTGCTTTACTATATTTGTGGCTAACTATATTTTCTACAATATTGTTAAAAATGTTTGCAATAATCTTGCATTCATAGTATTCAACGGGTTCAGTAGCAAGCATATTGTTATCATCATCATCATCATCATCATCAGAATGATCAGCGACAAAGGTATCAAGATTATGTTTTATACAATTATTAACTGGTGCTATGGTATTATCATGGCTATTAATATTTCTAACAATATAATGACAATTATTGCTACATGTATTTTCATTACAATGAATAACGTTTATTCCATGGTTGTTAACACTTTTGAAAGCATACATATTGCTTTCATCATCACCAGCAGCAGCAGCAGCAGCAGCAGCAGCATCATCACAATCGCCGGCAGCATGACCGGCGTCATTGACATTTTAAAAACATTGTATTTTATACCATCATTAACTAGTAGTGCAATGGTGTTATCATGACTATCACTATTTCTTACAATATAATGACAATTAGTAAGTGTTTTCATTAACCTGCTTAATGCTTATGCCAGGGTGTTTGATATAAGCATAAAGATTGGTTTCGGCATCATCATCATCATCATCATCATCATCATCACTTCATCATCACATCATCATCATCATCATCATCACATCATCATCATCATCATCATCACATCATCATCATCATCATCACATCATCATCATCATCATCATCATCATCATCACAAGTGTCGTACATGACGTTACCTTTGCTAACATAATTTTCAGGATAATTAATAATTTCAGTGCGATACATTGTGTTGGCATCGCACCGTTTATTTGTTGGCTGCAGGGAGCGTTCTTCGTGCTATTTTTCTAATAAATACAACAATCAGCATCCGATATATAATTACCCAATAGCGGTAATCTATCTCAAGTGATAATGTACAGAAAATGGCTTACCTTTAACACACGAAGAGCCCATGCTAGTAATCTGCGTTTGCAAACTTCAAACGGCAGCGGTTAGGCACAAATTAAATTCCAACTCTCTGCGTAAAAAATATTATTAATCAATCTCATATTTAGCCGAATCTAAAATCGATCACAAAACGTGCCAATTGCAAGTTATATTTTTGCAACGTTAACGCACTAGCGTTTCTCTTGCAAATGTTTATTAAATTGTTTTCTTTTATAAATTTATCTCCATTTCTAATACAACTTTTTCCATAAATTATTTCACACTCGCAGCGAACATATGTTTTTCGATATCCTTATATTTGGTTATGTTAAATATTTTTCAGAAAAAAATATTAACAAATATATATTTTACGTACCACAAGGAGTAGATATACCCTTATAATAACTCTAGAATGCCGGTAGATGCTGTACTGTATAATAGTTGCTTAGTAACATAATTAAAACAACAGCACCACGAGAAGTATAGATTTTCACAACAGTAGTTCAATGCTCTAACTACCAATAAATAGATATGCCCTTACTTTGCTTGGCTGGTATCATATGACAAAGCTTTGTCGAATAGTCATTACGAGGGTGCTTCAAAAAGTTCTGTCACTAGACATATATCCTTTGAACTGGATATTACACTGAGATAAAGTAGTGTTTTTATAGTACTACTTGGTTCGCTCTCTTAAATTCCACAACAAAAATGAAAAATTTCCGGTTATTTATACCCCTGAATTACTTCCCCCTACCACACCTTTTGGATACTGGCATCTCAGAAAATGTCCTTGTTACAAAACGTTGTAAAAATAATTTGAATAATTCTATGCTTTTAAATTGTCTTGTACGCTATCTGTTGTTATTCGCCTATAATCCATGAAAATGATTGTCGATAATTCGGAAGGTCTTGCTGTAAACCAGATATGAGTGAATGCATATCCCTTAATTTTAGCGGAAATAACACTGACTTTCTTCATTTTGTTTACGGAAATGTTATAATATCTTTTAAATGTCGTAATTATTCTCATAGTATTAATATGTTTTCATATTTTTTTACAAATCCTAGTCTTCAGTGTTTAAATTTCATATTCAAGACATTATTGTAGAATTTTGCACAATGTTTAGTGAAAATACTGATCAATCAAAAACGCTATTTCAGAAGACTGCCCTTCCATTTTATGTCCATTTATCATTAAATTAATTTTACATGTTAGCTTACAATGTTAATTTCTAAGACAATACCTTTTCATCTACCATGCTTAAATTCTGAATCTTGTAATGCACAGATATAACTGGTAATGTATGAGAAATTTCAAAGGTCTTCGACAAGTACTCAAAGAGAAACAGGCATTTAAAAAAGTAACAGTTAACATACCTGAAAAAAAATCAGGACGAAAATGCCTCAGTATGTATAAGTGATGTATATTAAATGTTCCATAACTTTCGACACACAATTAATACAGCATTCATTTTACCATCAATAGAATGGTATTGAAACTCTCTGTCATTCGTTACCAAACATCAACACTCACAACGAGCACATAATTGTTAAAACGCGTTAGTGACAGAACTTATTGAATGACTCTCGTATGTAAAAAGATGTGTAAACCGAGCGATAGAAAATTGGACAGTCCTCTAAAAGTACTAGCGTTTTATACCAGAATGTTTTATTTATATTTGAATAGTGGTTAGCTCATTTTCCAGCATATGTTAGGCTATGTATGAGGGGCATGCCATTTACGAGATCGCTCACATGCCAAAATATCGGAACCAATCAGATTGCAGATCGTGGCATTTGTTATATACTATTTAATACCGAAACAAAAAACTGCGCTGGCACAGTCGGTTAGAGCGTCGTCAACTATGTGTCTACTGAGCCGAAGATTCAGGGTTCGAGCCTTATATAAGGCAACATCTTTTAAACCATACAATGTTAAGATATTTCAAAAAATATTATACGAAACTACTACGGAATAAATCTGATTGGTTCCGACAATTTGGCATTTGAGTACTCTGATACGTATTCTTGGATAGAACCAGTACTGTATATCTTCCACCATCCGTAATGTAAAAGGTTTACTTCCTTTACAAATGAGAATAATTGTGTTTAAACAGATCAATTTTTTATCTAGAAGAAACCATTGCAGAAATGAAAGTTTTCATTGAATGGTGGTTTAAAGGGACACACGACAATCCTAACGTGTTATCAAGAATTAAAATTAGCATTTCAATTCATCAATTCATTGATCCTGTATATTTTTTACTTTAAACCTGCTTGCGTATAGTTAAATAAACGTTTAAGTTTTCACAAAAAATCTTCGCTCTTCTACTAGAGGTGTAAACATATTATTGGTACAATATCAACAGTTAGTAATATGAAACAACACTTTGCTTTGCCATATTCTTATAAATAATATTGATATTGATGATTGAACAAATGCCAAGTTATGTGGAAAAAAACTAACAGGAAGCCGAGAGTTTTAATACATCAAGATTGCCTTGTGTCCCTTTAACGACTCATCATCATATTATAGGTCATTTCGAGACCGGTCAGGATGAATGAATGAATGAATGAATGGTGTTTTACGGCACGTCGACACATAAATAGGTCATATTGTGCGCAAAAATTGATGAAAAATGAAGAAATGAAGTATTAATTAAAAATTAATGTAAATATATAAAGATAAAACTATTGAAAAAGAAGGGATGATAAGGTGTAATATAAACTATGTATGTAAATCATCAAATGCCCGTCAACGGGTATATAAACAAGTAAATAGACCGGTCAGAGATAGGGTAATGGTATTCATAATTTTGATAGAGCATCATCAAAAAAACTGACCAATCAGTGACCAGATATAAGACATAACCAATACATTCTGGTAGGTGATAAACTCGGTCTTTATCCTTGATGTTCAACCAAGTTTACTGTTAAAATAAAGGTAGCTACAGTGTGATTCTTTTAAAACCCTGCCTATTTCATGCACATTTATGCAAAACGATTCAATATATGTATATGTTAAAATCAAAATCTTGAAAATTATCATCTTTTCACTCTGCCAAAGATTTTTGTTTTACTATAGAACCTAAAGATAAAAACCGAGTAATACAAATTTTATCACCTACTGAAAATAAAATAAAATCTCAACATCTCTGTAATGCAAAATTATGAATATCGGAATCCGGGAAACAGGCTCTACTCTGCCTATGGTTATTTAACGTGTTCGGAGCTTAAGACTACAACACATGGGCTGTCATCCAAGGGACGAAGCTTAAGGAAGTGTAGGTCACAGCACACATTGACAAAACCCAGTGATGACGGTGAGTGTCGAACCCGCCATCTCCTGATTCGGAGTCTAACATGCTAACCACTATGTCACCGCTGTCCTCAACAATGAAATTGAATTGAATGTTGTTTAATGGCTCATCAACACAGTATAGTTATTTAGAGCCGCTCCAGAGAGAGTGGAAGGATACATAGGAATCCAGGAACCGTGCCCTACTCTTATTATCGAATAGTTTCCTATGGTTCTTTAACGTGCTCGGAGGATAGACTGATACACGGGACCGCCCGGTTTATGTCCCCCATCCGACGGACGAGGCTAAGGGAAGAAATAGAATACAAAAAAATCATAGTTGGAAAACAATCAAGGTAGGTCAATATATAAAGCCGTAGGAATTAAAGTAGGTCAACATACATACGCTACTCAGAAAAATTTGACTACTAACATTTATAACTATAAATGCCTTTTTAAATAAACATAAGCCTGGTGAGTGGACATGATATTTTAAATACAAGGTTATTTCAGGGTATATAATTTACAACAAAATGCGGTCTATGAAAGAAATTTCAAAATATGAGGAATATTAGAGTTTGTGTGTTTTTGGTTGACTGTCGTCCTTGAATGCTACCTTTCCTGTTTTACTTTTAACTTTCTTTGAATGTTTTTTTAAAAAGATTAGTCATTTTATTTGGAAAATGTTGCCTGTATACTTGATAGCATTAGCATGATTAGGGTTATAGAGTTTTCATTATTTATATTTCTGCTCATCCAATCCTCGTGTGGTTGCCGGGGTAGAACCACTGCAAATCCCGCTAGAGGCAGAAGGGTGGGACCGCCACACACCCCGACCCCTCCTTTGTGTTCATTTTGTCATTTTCATCATGCTCATTCAATGTGTTCATCATGACACCGTGTTTGCAAACGTGGCTCCATCGTAAATGGAGTGTCTACAGTAGAATGTGCAGCAACTTTGCAGTTCTGCATGTTAGAAGGATCCAGACACATTCTCCATAGTTTATCTATCTTGCTGTAAATGGAGGACGAGCCTGGCATGTTCATTCCTGTTAGGCGCCCTATAACCGTGTATGTGTTAGTGCGTCGTAAAACCCAATACAATTCAATTCTGTTCATCCATACTGTTTAGTGCTGTGTGGCGGCCGTAAAATGTCGCCCGACTACAATTCGGTAGTGTTATTACTTACTGGTCCTTTGGGATCATCAAGCCCAATCTGTGTGGCTTTAAAGTAGAATATCGATTTTAAAAGCCGGTTCTAGGAGTCGTGAGAGGTGTCGCACTTAACATTTTCTCTCATGAACAGATGCACTCTACATTACCTCTCATGAACAGATTCAATATAACCGAGTCTGCTAACTTTTATCTCTTGTTTGTGTTTGTTGCTTCCAAGGGATCCCCTTTTCAGTATTTAATTCAAATGCGAAGTCTTAGAATTTCGTATTTGTAATACCCCTTAACTAGTTTCGTTTCCCATAGTCTCATTTCGTTGAATTATAATACCCCGCCTTCGCTAAAGCTGGGATACAGAAATGATGTCGTCCGTTCGTTCGTCCGTCTGTATCTGTCCTTGTGTCGCAAACTTGTGTCGCCTACTCCTCAAAAACCGATATACCTACGCAAACCAAACTTGGTGTGCAAAATCACTAGCAAATATTGATGTATAGGAAGTAACACCCCAGTTACACAGAGCCATCAGTGATTGATCGGTAGTTTTTTTAGCCAAATTATGGAGTGAACCGATGACAACGTATTTAATACCGATATCACCTATTGGTCACCTGTTTTCCACCTATCAACTGCTATTGGGGAAAGATAAGTTTTATCGGTGAAAAATTAGCGATTGGGATTTTTAAACATGTTTAAAATTCTCGATCGGTGAAAATAATTTAAAAATAACCGATTGACAACCTGTCTACAACCGATATCACCGATGGGCCACCGATAAGCAACCGATCAACTAATACTTACCACCGATAGAAAAAAGATGAGAATTAAAATGTGGGATTTCGTCGGTTTTGATCGGTGGTTAATAGGGATTCAATCTGTGATCAATCGATTGCAGCCATCGTGTCATCGGTGGGTTTAAATTTGTAAGTGGCCAATCGGTATTCATAAGTACTCATCGGCTTTTGATCGGTTGCCGGACGCTTTTGATCGGTGACCAGTCTGATTTCGTGATTGGTCAATCGGTGGCTAGTCGGAGACAGGGCGGCGTTCGATTGGTGATGTCGGGTGCTGCTCGGTATTATATAGGTCTTCGCCGATCCAACCCCGTTTGAGTTGGTTTCGGTCACCTACCAGCAACCCATGAAATGTTTGTTTAACCGATTGAACACTTGTCCATCACCGATGGCCGTTTACACAGAAAACCAGAAATAAAATCACGCATGACAACCGATCAAAACAGCGAGTAAATTTAAAATAAAATGACCGATTGGGGACCGACCGTATGTGTACTGGCCCATAAAACGGCGGGTAGATCGAATACTAGCTTCAGGCGTTCTATAGCTTTCTAAGTCAAGTCTTAATACTGTAAAATGGTGTGTCACCTACCTCTCTAAAACTACAAGATCCAACCTGACTCAACTATGTGTGCAAAATCACTACCATAATCATCTGTAGAAAACACGGGCATATAATTCCGATAAAAAATACATGAGTTACTGCGCTTTATAAAGATAAGCGAAGTCTTAATATTGTAAAATGTGTAGTCTACTTCTCAAAAACTGTATGATCTAAACTTACCAAACTATTTGTACAGGTACACATTTCCTGCCCTTTATATGTTATGTTAAAGAAAAGTCGTCCGTCCTTGTGTCGCAAACGTATGTCACCTACTCCTCAAAACCCGTTAGATCTACGTACACTAAACTTAGTGTGCCATATCACTAGCAAGTACTGATGATTAGAACGCAATGGTAGATAAATAGAATACAAACTACAGGAGTTAGTGCCCTTTATAGTTTTGTCCTAATATTGTAAAATTGGGTGTTGCCTCTTTAAAATTGTAAGAGCTAACCTTATAACTAGTTGTGCAAGATCACCATGTAATCAAGTGTAGGAAGAAAGGACAGCTACATCTGACAATAATTACAGGAGCTAAATTGTTCTTTATTACTTACTGAAAAGTCTTAATAACATGTAGATTGTAAAGTATGGGCCTTCTCGCCTTTCAACGCTGCGAGTTCGAATCCCACTGGGTCTTGTAGGTGAGAAAGTGTTGATTCTTACGGATGGCGGGAGATGTACAGTACTGGTTCTACCCATGTATAAGTGGGTGGTCTACCTCCACTACGCAAAATAGTCGACCGTCATATACAGCCTAAAATATGCGGAAAAAATGAGTTCAACGTTAAACAAACAAAAACATTTGTAATGTGTCCCCTCACTTCATGGACCTTAGAGAAGCTTCTTCTGGCCGAAAAAATCTGTACTATTCAATAATAAAACTCCACATAAATGTGTTCTTTTTACCGGACAACCCTCCCCAAAACTGTTATTCCCACCCTCCTCCACCCCAAAGCCTCGCAAAAAAACAACTGCACTGGAAAAGTCCGCTCACATTAATTCAATAGAAACTTATTCAATGGAACCTACCTACCCCAAAATCCCCACTAAGATGCACATGTTGATTGGAGACTTAGGTCCCTCGACAATTCAGTTCCCACACAGACTAGCAAATAGAAATATTGTAAAATCATTAACTTAGATCATTAACCTGTACATTTTTAGTAGTCGTGTATCTGTGAAATTTTGAAGTTATCACGTAGTTCTTTAAACAGGCTACGTTGTCTGTAAAATGTTGACCTAGTTCTTTTTATACTTGTATATAGACAAGTCAGCATAGAATGTAACATACACACACAATTTGCTAATCGTACAAACTCGCTAATTTCTATCGATTATCGGCAATAATTAATTCTGAAAAATGTGTTGAAGCAGTTCCGATTGAAAACTTTCAGAAACATATTAAATGTATACTCACGGTCAATGAAAACGCACCACAAAACAGATTCTTTTAAAAGTTAGAATTTGAGGCATTTTGGACAAAATACGATATAATCCATATAACGTGTCGACATCAAACATTTATTTCGTGCATATCTGGATTTATTGCATTCAACATTGTTGTTGTGAAATGCACGTGCATTTCTGGGTTTCTTCAGTTACATCTCGCAAAGAAATCATTTTCTCGGAAAAATTCATTGCATAATACTGTCAGAAGTCAAACAATAAAAATGCCAGTAAATCAATTGGAATTTATTAAGAGACAGATTAATACAGTTTGAAATTTAGTGGTACAGTTTTCTTTTTTATGAATATCCATTGTAAACAATGTACAATGACAAGGTAAATAACTGCGTAACTGCTTGTCATAAAATCCTACCAATAAACATGTTAAACAAGTTAGGTATCAAGATTCAATACTTAAAATTTAAAAAATACTGGTTCAGTAGTTTCATTCAAAATAATTTGCAAATAATCCAACAGCATAAACATATGGGTTATGCGTTTTCATTTACCGTTATTTTATATATTCGCCGTACTGTGAACTGCATTACATCCTCCAGTAACCATTAATTTAATTTAAACATATTTTATTGCCAATATATAATCGCAAAGGGTTGGGCTACAACTATCACTTAAGGTGATGAATATCCCCGCTTTTTTTGCTATATAGCCGATGATGGGCAAAATCAAGAATAATAAATGTGTAAATATATGTTAAATTTTTAATGTGAAAGAAAGTCTAAGTAAAACAAAGATCCATCATTCTGTGCAGAATCGAAAAACCATTTATGCAGAGACACATCACAGTCCTACAAACATGTCTAAGTTTCCTAAAATTCTCCCTTTTTCTTATCTGGGAAATCAAAATTAACCACTAAACTTCACCACAAGTATAATAAATTGGCAGGATCAAATTAACAATACTGGTCAGTGGTCGGCTGTTTTTCTGAGATATTCTCTGGCTTCCTATTTTGCAATTCATTTAGAACTGAGAGTTGTATGTTTTTACTTAACGATGTTTACGATCATACTTAACGATGTTTACGATCATTATTGTAAAAATGTCTCAAATACATTTGTGTTATAATTTTTAATTAGAATTAAATAGTTATTAGAACATCAAAAGATATTTCAATGCATTGCCTTTATAAAGAAAGATGCCTACCATTGTCTTATGTAGGTAAATCAATAAAATGCTGTCAGAGCAGTGTAATAATTATAACTTTGATATAACACTCAACTGAATAACCCCACTTTTTTTCGAATAAAAGGGAGACATACGGATCAGTTTTCCGGCGGCGAAGGCGTCGGAGCCGTCAATATTTGTTTAAGTTTTTTTGCAAGGCATAATTATATCTCCAATACTGTCAAAGGTATTGTTTTGAAACTGTGTATGAACATTCACTGAGGTATGCCCTTACCCTTTCAATAAGTCCCAACACACCGGTGACCTTGACCTTGATATTAAAGACAAAAGAACTTCAAGTTTTTCTTGGTTAAGGTTTTTTGGAAGGTATATATCTCCAATACAGTCACAGGTATGAACATTCACTGGGGGTATGCCCTCACCCTTTCAGTAAGCCCCACCCCACCAATTACCTTGGCTTTAAAGACAAAAGAACTTCATCAAGTTTTTCATATGTTAAAAAAGTTTTTTGAAAGCATGCTTTCATAACTCGCCGTGGCTAAGTCAATATTGTGTGTCGGCACAAAATGAGTTTCAAAGAAGCAAATTGTCTTCCATTCTTCTACTTAGAAATCACGTTTATAACCTATCTTCAAAGTCGTAATTTTGCTTTCTCCTATTGAAACATTTTCTATTAAATTGTATTGAATTGTGCTTTGGAGACAGCAGTGTATTTATCTTCAACCGAGTTGAGCGAGTTTTGATTGTCTGGTTTACCAGTGATTTGTTTTTGAATTTGTTTCGAAATTTTAGCAAAAATATCATAATTTTCAATATGAGCAAAAAAACAAACGGATGACACTTTTGACACTGAAAACAGGATTTCCATTTACTTCATGGACTTGTTTGTCTCTTCCTTTTAGTTGAATATATTGCTGCTTTTAATTTTAGTGTCTGTTGGAAGTCTTTTGCTGTTTAAATATTACGTTAGATCACTAAATGATATCCATTCTCCGGTATCATCATAGTTATTTTTAACCTTTTTAAAGCAGAAATTAGGATGGTCATTTTGCAACCAGAACAATCTGTAACTAAAATCAAAATACACATATTATTTTAAACTTTCCATAGTTTCTCCCAGCCACTTTTTACCCATCAGTATGCCCTCCTTCGCATTGCAAATGTCGGTCCGTCGGTCGGTCCGTCCCGAAATCCTGTCTTCGCAATACTCAAGAACAGACTTGAAACTTGGCATGAATGTTTGTGTCATGGTCTAGTTGTGCACCCCTCCTTTTGGATAGATTCGCATAAAAAATGTTGTTGCCATGGTAACAAAACTTTTAAAACAAATCACTAAACATTGCTTGTCTTCGAGATAACTCAAGAACAGCTGGCACTACAAACTCGAAACTTGGCAGTAATGTTAGTGCACCTCCCCTTTTGGGTAGATTCGCATAAGAAATGTAGTTGCCATGGTAACAAAACTTGTAAACAAGATACCCAAGAGTGCCTGTATGGCTCTACTTGCTATATGGAGTCTTTGATGGGGAACACAAAAACAACAAGTTTGTGTACATTAGGCCAAACTCATTCAACCAGAACACGGCTATGATAGGCACAACTAGGCTTGGTACTCATCATCCCTGCCAAAATTCGTTGTAATTCGGCCAGGAGTTCAGAAGAGACTAGTCTGGATAAAGTTTGTGTATCTAAACCAATAAAGGGCTATGACTATGACTCCGCAAAATCATTCAACCGGAACACGGTGATGACAGGCAGAACTATAGGCCTGATCATCCCTGCAATGTTTCACTGAAATTCAGCAAGGAGTTCAGGAGAACTAGTCCGGACAAATTATGTGTATTAAAACTTTAAAGGGCCATAACTCCGCCAAAAATCTTTCAACCGAAATACGGCGATGACATGCATAACTAGGCTCGGTACTGATCATCCCTGCAAAGTGTCGTTGAAATCCAGCCAAGGGTCCAAGAGAAATAGTCCAGATAAAGTTTGTGTAGTACACTTTAAAAGGACCCTAACTCAGCCAAATATCATTCAAGCGGAACATAGTGATAATATGCCCCACTAGGCCCTGGTACTGATCATCCCTGCAAAGTTTCGCTGAAATCCGGCCAGGGATTCAGGAAAAAAAGTCCAGACAATTTTGTGTATTAAAACCTTTAAAGGGCCATAACTCTGTCAAAATACATTCAACTGGAACACGGTGACAATATACATAAGATGATTTGGTACTGATTATCCCTGAAAAATTTATTTTAAAATCTAGCCAAATGAACCCTATCGTCTTAATGAGGCAAAATGCAGCATTTTTAACTAAATTAAGGGCTGTAACTCCGGTGTTTCTAATACGGTCTGGCTGGTTTTCAATTTTCTTCTGAGCTTACATTAATATTAACAATCTGTGTAAGTTTGGTAAAGATCAATTAATAAATGAAGGTGCTAGAGTGTTCACAAGGCAGAACATAGTTTTTTTTAGAAAAACAAGGGCCATAACTCCGGCATAAATGGTCCAATCTGGCTGTTTTCGAACTTTACCAAGAACTAGTCTGGAAAACGTTTGTGTATTAAACCTTTAAAGATCCACAACTCTGCTAAAAATCATTCAACCGGAATACGATGACGACATATGCAATAAGACTTGGTACTGATCATCATTGCCAATACATGCAAGTTTCGTTGACATCTGGACAGGATTTCAGGAGAACTATAGTCCTGACAAGGTTTGTGTATTAAAAACTGGTAAAATGCTATAACTCCACCCAAAATCATTCAACCAGAACACGGGGACGATATGCACAACTAGGCGTGGTACTGATGATCTCTGCAAAGTTTCGTTGAAATCCGGCAAGGAGTTAAGGAGAACTAGTCCGGACAAAGACTGTACTAAAACCTTTAAAGGGCTATAACTCTGGCAAATATCATTCAACTGGAACATGGCAATGATATGCATAACTAGGTTTGGTACTGATCATCCCTGCACAGTTTCGTTGAAATCCCGCCAGGGGTTCCGGAGAACAAGTCCGGACAAATTTTGTGAATTAAAACCTTTAAATGGCCGTAACTCTGTCAAAAATAATTCAACGGAACACGGCGAATATATGCATAACTAGGCTTGGTACTGATCATCTCTGCAAATTTTCGCTGAAATCCGGCAAGGGGTTAAGGAGAACTAGTCCGGACAAAGTATGTGTACTAAAACATTTAAAGGGCCATAACTCTGCCAAAAATCACTCCATTATTCAGCGTGGAAAACAGCGTATGTCTTAATATTTGATGCTTTCGGATTGATTATTTGTGTCGAAGTCGAATGTGAACTACAAGTACTTGAAATGAAAGGAAACTAGTCCGGACAAAGACTGTACAAAAACCTTTAAAGGGCCATAACCCTGCCAAAAATCATTCAACCCGAACAAGGCAATGATATGCATAACTAGGCTTGGTACTGATCATCCCTGCAAAGTTTCGTTGAAATCCGGCCAGGGGTTAAGGAGAACTAGTCCGGACAAAGTTTGTGTATTAAAACATTTAAAGGGCCATAACTCCGCCAAATATCACTCAACCGGAACATGGTGAAGATATGCGCAACTAGGCTTGGTACTGATCATCCCTTAAAAGTTTCGTTGAAATCCGGCCAGGGATTAAGGAGAGCTAGTCCGGATAAAGTTTGTTAAATAAAAAACTTCAAAGGGTCATAACTCCGCCAAAAATTACTCAACCAGAACACGGCAACGACATGCGCAACTAGGATTGGTACTGTTCATCCCTGCAAAGTTTCGTTGAAATCCGGATAGGGGTTCAGTAGAACTAGTCCGGACAAGGTTTGTGATATATAGACAACAGAAGGTTTGTGACATGCAGACAACAGACGACATACTGACAGCAAAAAACAATATGTCTCCCCTCCACAAAATGGGGGAGACATAACATAACAATAGTTAAATGTTACTAGATAAAATAGTTCTAAAATATATTGGAATTTTTAAAAACGTAATGCATATTTAGTGTTAAAAATGCTACAAAATACCAATAAATAGCAGTGGTCTAGAGGTTCAGCGTACATCTTTCAAATCTTAAAAGTGCAAGACTGTGGTTCAAATCCCGTTTCGGGCAACTATTTTTTTATCACATATTTTCTGGAGTCGTATATTTATCGATGTTACCTGTACGGAGGCTAAATAAAAATGTGAAATTTTACGTATCGATTTCTCCTTATATACCGACGTTTGGGGTGTTCGTCGATTTGAAACTACTTCACACGTGACTCATTCATATTCATGAGTTTATACCTGTTAAAATAGGGACTGTACAGCTTTAATTCGAAAATAAGATATCAACAATTCACTAGAATTATGGATATCAATAATTTATCTATAAACTGATTTTCAAATATCTCAGGTTCAAAGTATGGAATAGGATATCAATAATTCATCTATAAATTGATTTTTAGATATTAACATATATTCGAATTATGGATATCCATCATTCATTTATTGATATGTATATAAAATAGTAACGACGTCATGTTGTTTTCATTTCAAGTACATGTAGTTCACATTCGACTTCGACATAAAATATTAAAACATACGCTGTTTTCCACGCTGAATAATGGCACAATTCACTTCCTATTTTAATATTCGATTTTTGAAAAAAAAAAGCTATGTGAATCAACTGACTGTAGATGCTTAAAATTGTCAATTAAAAGAACACAAAACTGCAACAACTGACAAGGATGCAAGGAATGTCACCAGAGATCACCTGGGTGTAAACTGTTAAAAGGACATTAACAGTCGATGCAATATCAGAATACAACAAAACAGAATAGAACACATATTTGTATTATTTACAGTCTCAGGTAACATGGGTTACAGCAAGAAATGTTATAATAAGACAATAAGCAAGAATTAAAACATATGTTAAATGCAAACGGGAAAGTAGTAATGAGTATCTGACGATAAGAGACGCCGGATGTACGTCACGAAAACACATTTTCTGAACTTCGATTTGAGGGATGGGTTAAAAGCTCCCTGTATGTAATGATCCCACTCCTCCCACTCTTTAATGACAGAATGACGTGAAATATCCTGCTTCCGCATAAATAATGGAATTCGTCATCAATTTCTGAACCACATCAATTCACTGTTTTACCAGTCATGTCAAAACTATTTGTTTCTTTATTATCAGAAGGTCAATATTCAGCGAGTGGTCTTACACCCATTGCATGGTCTTACACCCATTGCATGAAGTCTGTTAAATCATTTGTATATGCCCGTTTAAAAAATGAGATAAGGAACCCTGTTGATTTTGGGATCAGTAGGTCAAAAGTCAAGATCACAGTGACCTTATATGGAAATATGCATTCCTCACAATAACTTCAAAAACCATAACACCTACAAATCATAAAACTTCAAAAGTACAATGCCTTAGATGAGAGGGGAACCCTATTGATTTTGTGGTCAGTAGGTCAAAGGTCACAGTGACCTTATATGCAAATATGCATTCCGCACAATAACTTCAAAACCGTTACACCAATACTCATGAAACTTCATAGGTACATTACCCTAGATGAGAGAAGAAACCTTCTTTTTTGGGGGCCAGTAGGGCAAAGGTCAAGGTCACTGACCTTATTTGGAAATATACATTC
This sequence comes from Cyrtodaria siliqua, assembly GCA_037043455.1. NCBI lineage: Eukaryota > Metazoa > Mollusca > Bivalvia > Adapedonta > Hiatellidae > Cyrtodaria > Cyrtodaria siliqua. The sequence goes on along the minus strand of JAWPHD010004543.1, from coordinate 9,693 downwards.
TGCACAATAACTTCAAAAACGTAACACCTACTCTCATTAAACTTCATACGTACATTACCCTAGGTGAAAGGATAAAAACGCTATTGTTTTTGGGCCAGCATTACACACAATAACTTCAACACCTTAACACATGAAACTTCAAAGGTACATTGCCCTACCTAAATGGGCGTATAATGCCCCATTAGGTGCCGCTCTTGTAGAATTATTTTTGTTTAGAATTTGCCACATCAGAAAATCAGGAACCTCGTTACTCAATGAGTAATGTAAATACTTAAAATATTCATTTTCTTCAAAGCATGGAACTCACTGTGTTCTCAGCAAATTCTAATCAAAAAATAATTCTAAAATGATTTGATAGACTGTTAAATGTGGATTTGGTGTTTTACCATTAACCACAATTGTTTTAAAATAAACTGATTACATTTCACACAATGTTATAGGTTTTGTAAATTACACATAACATAACCACACATAGGTTTTGTATATTACACATAACATAACATAACCACACATAGGTTTTGTATATTACACATAACATAACCACACATAGGTTTTTGGTAATATTTCACATCGCAGAAGTTATTTCTAAATCTCCGCAATTGATGCTGATGACACAAACAAAAAAGGACTCATGTGCCAAAAAAAAGACACCACTACATAACCGGGTTTTTTCCGAATCACATCACCTTGATGTATACGTATACATACATGTACTTTATACGATGATCCCAAGACAAACAACATTTAGCCTTCTTACAGTGGGTAGGATAAGTTTTATTTATGGCAGAATTAAAATAAGTTGTTGTGTTTTAAATCACACACATGGTCATATCCACTCAATACATACGGTGACCGACTAAAAAACGGCCTACAGAAAGGCCTATGTAAGTACATGTATAGAAACAAAGAATTCTGGTTAAAACTCATGTCAAATTAATGGTTTGAATGAACTGAATTGTGTTTTAAGGCGCACCAACACATGAAAGGTTATATGGCGCTTAAAAGGAATGAACATGCCAGGCGTATCCTCAGTTGGCTGAACACCTGACATACTGATGATCGATCATGAATGTTCTATTCCTAACACTACTTTGTCCCATGTAATTGGGTGAAGCACTATATTATGTAACTGGCTGAATATTAAATCCCACGTATCACCTGTTCACATGAAGATATGAATGATCCTTTAGCGAACTCGCATACCTGAAGGTCTTCTGGCATATGTGGCATGTGAATGGGGTTTCCCCAGTGTGTTTACGCATATGCCTTTTTAATTCGCCTCTATTCAAAAACGAACTAGAGCATAACTGGCATTTCTCTGGTCTTTCTCCACCATGGGTGTACCTGTGAGCTTTCAGAGCAGATGGTTTGGAATATTTGTTATTGCAGATGTCACATATATGTAATTTAATTTTTGTATGTTCAAATCTATGCAGTCTAAGATATTCTCTATTAACGTACGATGTGTGACAGATTTCACATTTGTAGCACAAATCTAAATCCATGTTCCGTCCATTATGTAATTTCATGTGAGAATCAAAATCATATATGCGTGCAAATATCTTATTACAAATATGGCATGCAAATGTGTTACATGTTCGCGAAAATGTCAGTCCACTGGAAATGGCCGATGCCCCTTGCTGTATAATATGTCCTTTCTCATTACCATCCATATTTGCTTCCTCTCCAGTTTGTCCGCACAAATGGTTCTCAAGTTGTTCCAAACGTTCAAATGTTTTGTTGCAGGTTTGACAAGCTGTTGCTTCCTCGCCACGCTTGGTGTGTACCAACAAATGTCTTTTAAGATAAGATGGCCGTGAAAATACCTTTTTACACACATGACATTCGTGTTTTTTTCTCCTGGAATTTACATGTATGTGGCTTTCCAGTTCATCTGAATTGCTGAACTTATCGGCACTTTGCTCATCAAAGTCTAATGGTTGTTCAACTGCATGGACATATAGATTATTTCCAATATGCTGTTCTATGTGTTCAGACAAACACTTTTGATTACTGAATGTCCTATAACAGATGTTACACGAATAAGGGTCAACGTTAACACGTGTATATTGTGTAATGTTCGTTTCACTATCAGAGATTGTGTCAGTTTCTGCGTCAGATTCTTCATCACACACGTCAATAATGTTGGTGTGCTTGTGTAAGTGCTGCACGAGAGAATTATAATCATTGAATGTCTTATAACAGGTAAGGCATCCATATGGTGCATCTTCAGAATGCTTTATAAAATGAACTTCAAGTTTGTCCTCATTCGGAAACCGTTTTTGACAAACATTACAAATCAGCTTTAACTTACCTGTTGACATTGTTCAATTTCTTTAACTTTTTTTTGTTTAAATAATTTGGACTACCAGCTTCTGTTTGACGCAATTTCTATTTGACGCAATTTTGAATATTACTTTTTCAAGTCTTAATCAACTTCTTGAAAATAAGCAAGGCTTACATAAGTCGTCAGTTGTCAGTTTATAAACACAGTACTCTTGTTACACAGTAACACAGGCACGCACCACTGTTAGCTGTTACTGTCTTGGTGCTGGATGCTCCAGAAACAGATGTCCTGAAACAGAACGAAATTATTGCAGTTAAATATTGCTAAATACCGATCGTAAAACATTACACTTCTTACATAAAGATAAGTTGAATTGGGTTATGTGGCACACCAACATAAAAAGGTTATATGGCACCAACAGGAATGAACATTCCAGGCCCACCCTCCAGTTACATCGAGATAAAAAAAAAGAGTCCCAAGAGGGCCTGTATTGCTCTACTGGTCTAGTAAATGTATATATGGTTATAGGGTGGGGATCGCAACGGTTTCCAAGTTATGACCCGGGGGATATTTCCTTAGGGATGGAGATGCTGGTTGGATGGTTTTGTCCATCTGTTCATGCCAAGTAAGTGTATATAAGGTTATAGAGGGGGATTTCAATGGTTTCCAAGTTATGACCCAGGAGATATATCCCAGGGGGAGGGACGAAAACCCGGGGCTGATGATGGTTGTATCCGTATGTTCATTCTCAGAAAGGGTATAACTGGTTTCAGAGAAGAAAATTGTTTAAGGTTTTCCCTATAAAAGTCTATGTAAAACATTAACCCCTGAGGTGGGATCAAATTTGACCCCATGGTCTCTATTTGAACAAACTTGATAGAGCATAAGCTTATGATGCATGCAAAATATTGGACCTCTAGCTCAGGTAGTTTCCGAGAAGAAGAAGAATTTAAAGATTTTCCTTTATAACTCTATGTAGAACTGTGACACCCCACAGTCACCATCTGAACAAACCTGGTAGAGAACCATAAGCTTATGCTGCAGGCAATATATATGACAGCTTTATACCTTGTGGTTTCAGAGAAGACGGGATGTTTTTTTAAGTTGTCGCCTATATACATGTAAGTCTATGCAAAACGTGAGAACCCTGAGGCGGGGCAAAATTTGACCCCAGGGTGACGATTTTAGCAAACCATAAGCTGAGGTAGCATGCAATATTTGAGAACTCTATGCCTTGTGGTTCTGGAGAAGACAGTTTTTCAAAATGTTGCCTATATAAGTCGATGTAAAACGTGCAAAATATACATATACAAACCGGGGCACAGCCATATTTGACCTCGGAGACTTCTTACAACAAATTTCTTGGATCACAGGCAGCAACAAAAAAATAAAATCTTATAAACATATTTGTTCAGTTTCATTGAAATAATGACAGCAATTTCAGAGGAGTTGGCATTTTTATACATTTCCTATATAATTCTATGTACCATAAACTTCTCGTTACCGTGGTGGCCATCTTGAAAAGTGTACATAGACAAATTGGTAGCTAACGATTAATTCTAAAAAATGTTTGCAAAAATCTTGAATGTCGGCCGACAAAAAAGATAATTCTGTAAAGTCCCAGCACTATCAGGTGCATTCATGTGGCTTTTGAGTTATATTGGCCTATCTGCAAACAAAAGCCCATGCCGACCGACGAAATGCTATCGCATTAGCCCAATTGGCCTTTAGCCAGTAGAGCTAAACAGCAGAATGTGTCTAGAACCTTCTCACCCTGCAGAAAAGCAAAGTTGCTGCAAATTCTGTTGTAAAAGCCACGATCATTATTTTCTGTCACCACTCTAGTAGCACCTGAAACAATACAGGGATGATGATGACTCGGTCTCGATCATTGTGTACTGCCACCACTCTAGTAGCACCTAAAACAATACAGGGATGATGATGACTCGGTCTCGATCATTGTGTACTGCCACCACTCTAGTAGCACCTAAAACAATACAGGGATGATGACGATATGAAGGACTTTAATGAACATGACAAAAAATACAAAATGGACATTAATTCGGGAATTGACCAGGAACCATAATGTGGCTACTTTCTTTCTTCATGTTGGTTGACGTCATTTTCAACACATGTAAGGTTATATATGACGGTCGATTTTTTGTGGTGAAGGCAGACCACCCACTTTTCCTTGGTAGAACCAGTACTGTACACCTCCCGTCATTCGTAAACAATAGGGTCAAATGGCCCTGAAGCGCTCAACTTGTTCATTGTAGAGTAGACACGCGCAACAATAACAAAGGTGGGTCAGATAAAGGAGGTCTGGTAAGCTCAAAAAGAGATTTTTATTCTGTTTTTAACTGGTACCCATGGGCATCCTAAAAGTAGTCCCAGGATCCTCATTGAAACAAACTTGATTGAGGACCAGTAGCTTATGCTACAGGCAAACTGAATTTCCACGGAATTAAATGTGTAGCCTGGAGTGTGTTTCTCAGAGCGACGTTGACCGTGACTCCAGTGACATCAAATGCAATTCCAAGCTTCTTTTCCATATAAGCTACCAACACAGCAAATTTCATTGCAATATCTCGTTCCTAACTAAAGTAATCGGCCGGAAACCATTTTTATATTTGAACAACAGTTACCTTGACCACAGTGACCTCAAATTCAGTACCAAGACTATTTTCCATATAAGCTACATGTATCTACACAGCAAGTTTTGTTCCAATAGCTCATTCCTAATTGAACTTATTGTCCGGAAACCATTTTTCTATTATAGTAACATCGACCTTGACAATGACCCACGTGACCTCAAATGCAATATCAGCCTTACTTTTCATATAAACTGCATACACGGCAAGTTTCGTTGCAATATCTCAATCCTAGATAGATTGGTCGGAAACCATTTTCTATTTTTAGAAACAGCGACCTTGACCCCAGTGACCTCAAATGCAATTCAAAGCTTCCTTTCCATATAAGCTACCTACACAGCAACTTGTGTTCCAATATCTCATTCTTAACTGAAGTCATTGTCTGGAAACCATTTTTCTATTTTTAGTAACAGGGACCTTGACCTTAATACCAGTGATCTCAAAATCTATAACACGCTTACTTTCCATATAATCTACCTAAAAAGCAAGTCTCTTTCCAGTATCTCATTCCTAACGGATGTCCTAACGGATGTTATTGTCCGGAAACAAAAAGCATGACTATCGGTGGACGACAGACAACTGATGACAGACGACGACGCAGGTCGATGTACAAAGTAAAACCTAAGTGTCCTTCATGCTTCGCAGGTTGTAGTTTCAGAGAAGAGTTCCCTGTATAAATCTATGTAAGACTGTAACTTCTAGGGCGGATAAGAGAGAGAGAGAGACGTCATCTTGACATTTATATCTAGGCCCAATTTATAAAAGAATAACAAATGGCCCATATGCTTCCAAAAAATCCACAGAAAAGTGGAGTTTGTGTATCTTTTAAGAAAGAAGTTGTCTCATCAATGAATGCTCCCTTTAAATACATAACACTGAGATGCCAAAATATTGTTTCACATTACATGGTCCCGCCTAAATTACATTAAGCGATGGGAAAGCTTATATTAGCAGGATTTTAAAACGGATATTTCGACAATAAAACACATTTAAAACATTTTTTTACTGAAAAGAATTACCTGCTGTTTTAAAAATGTTTTAATTTTACAATATACAAACTTTTTAAGCTGAAATTAAGGTTTTATTTCATATTCCAGCCAACCGCGTTTTGCGCTTCATGGAGAATGGGTCGAAGGTTGGATGGGGTATGAACGTTAATACTCAGACAACGTAATGATACCCTCATTTCCATTTATAAGGCAAAACACAAGGAATGTGTACATGGGACACGGATGTCCCCACTGCAAACCATCTGCCTAACTGTGACCTTGACCTTTGAGGCAACGACATGATTCTTGCACAAGGCACACCTCATTATGATGAACATTTGTGTGAAGCTTGATGCAATTCCCTTCAATAGTTTTGGACTAATGGCCGACATGAACAATTGAACTTTGAACTCCAACTGTGACCTTGAACTTTGAGGCACTGACATGATTCTTGCTTGCGGCACACCTTCTCAATGTGATGAACATTTGTGTGAAGTTTGACAAAACACCCTTCAGTAGTTTCCAAGTAATGGCTGAGACAGTTGACCTCCAAGTGTGATCTTGACCTTTGAGTCATGGACATGATTTTTGTGCGCGAAACACCTTCTCAATGTGATGAACATTTGTGTAAACTTTGATGCATTCCTTTCAGTACTTTCCAAGTAATGGTTGAGACATGAATTTTTTAATGATTTTTTTACCTTTGACCTCCAACGGTGACCTTGACACATGTGATATAAACCAAAAATTGCACTTAAAGGGAATGTAGCGACACAGCCAAACCATCTTTATTATTGAGAGTTCTGAAATAATTGAATAAGGGTGAAAGAATTACCAAAATCGGATGACAAACAAAGAAGATATGATCATTTGAAGTTTCTGTTGAAACGGATATGGAAGCGGCCATTTTGAGAGCTATGACATCAAGGTTCTAAATGACCATATATGGAATATTTATAAATATGAAAATTTACTGATTTATAGGGGGAAAATGACAGCAACTGTATGAAAAATTTGTAATACTAAATGGCAATAATGCTTGATATGACCAGTAAAAAAAAATCTATCATTTGCAATGATTTTTTTCATTTTAAATGATATTTATCAATATTCCATATATTAATATGACATCATAGTTTTAAAAATGGCGGCTCCCATATTCGTTTTAGAACAGCCTTTAAATGGTCATATCTGTTTTGTTTATCGTCCAATTTTGATAATTCTTTCACCTTTTTCCAAGATTTTCGGAACTCTCAGTAACAGAGCTTGTTTGGCTGTATCGCTATATTCCCTTTAATATTAGTGAAAATACCTTTTTCACAAAAAGAAAAGAGAATTATTTACTGCAGCCTCTGCGAAAACCGCCGGTCTGTCGGGACATGACAGGCAAATTTTTTAAATGTCCGGCAGAAAATTCCCGTTAGTCGGTCCATGTGTCCGGCCATTTTTTAAAATTAAAATCCTATCAGAAATCTCATTTTATCACTTGTAAATTTCCCTTTGCTCTGTCCGAGTGTCCGGTCATTTTTAAAACTAAAATCCAATCAGAAATCGGGGTTTTATCGCTTGTAATTTAAAGCCGTATTTGTTTATAAATAGAAAGTTCTCTCCCTTGATTAAAATTGATCATCGATTTATAAGTGCACATTTCATTGGTCGTTTACTAGATTTGAACCAATCGTATTACAGCTTTCAAATTGTCATTGATTTGTTACGTTGAACTGAAAAAGAAAGATTGAATATTAACCGTTTTAAACTGTGATATTTTCATATATTGTTATTTTTCGATGAATTTTTGTAAAATCTTTTCCTATTTTCAGCTTATTAATAGCAAATCTGTGTCATAAGAACGCGTTACAACAAATGCTTTTTGACAAATGCAAGCCGCTAAATAACTCCACGAACGCGCAACTGTTCAGGATAGTTTAATTTGCAGGACCTGGTACGGTTTTTGACCGTGATTTGCGGCGCCATCCTAAAATTATATATACCGGTATATATATAAAAAAAAGTTGAGTCGCTGCATTTTTAGTCAATCGGTCATGCACAATAAATCAACATTTGTTTAAAGATGTTGAGTTCAGCTGACCAAGCATTTTATTGCGCTTTAACAAAAAACATGTAGTTTAATTGTGGACTTGAAAATGTTTTCGCATAGACTGTACTGGCCACCATTATGCGACTTCCTGTGCTGAAATGGGTGCGCTACGCCTTTAGGCAAACCAATGTTGCAGAAACGAAGAATCGCTGAATGAAATCTAAGCATTGAACAGTAAAAAGGTATTTAAAAAATCCGGAAAAAAGTGAAATTAGATTCTGGCCTTCACATATCTAGGCAATTTGTGTACGACAGTCAATCGTCATATTTTTCTTGAATGAATATCCCGCGCTTTGTCAATCCACATTTGGAAACACCACACTATTTACAGTTCCAGTTAATGTTGTTCAGTTGTGTCAGTTGTGGGCAGCTTTAAGTTTCAAAATATGGAAAGAAACAGCGCGCGTTATTTCGAAAGGTATACATACAGGAAAAATATGTCTTTTTGAAACATGGACCATGGATGTATGTAGGTCTATGCATGGACATTCATACAAAAAATGCATAGATAAACGACATATTCATAATTTTGATAGAGCATCATCAAAAAAACTGAACAATCAGTGACCAGAAATAAGAGATACTAATACATTCTGGTAGGTGATAAACTCGGTCTTTATCCTTGATGTTCAACCAAGTTTACTGTTAAAATTAAGATATCTACAGTGTTATTATTTTAAAACCCTGCATATTTCATGCACATTCATGCAAATTGATTCACTATATGTATCTTTTAAAATCAAGATATTGAAAATTATCATCATTTTACTCTGCCAAATATTTTTATTTTACTATAGAACCTAAGGATAAAAACCGAGTAACACACATGTTATAACCTACTGAAAATAAAATAAAATCTCAACATCTCTGCAACGGAAAATTATGAATTCTTTTATTTGTTGATTTTTATACATGCGCATGTGGTGTTTAATGTTTAGTCTATTGAAATACGGCGGTTGTTTATGCATTCCTTGATATCTCCAGGAAGCTCTTTTGACCGGACCCCTGATAGCTACCTATTCTATAAAGGATCGCATAATATCTCCATGGTACCGTTACTTTAAAGCAGCTCTGCTACACAACATCTTTGTCTTTGATGACATGATGACCTATCAAATTTGGCCTACATTGGCAGTGTTTTTTGAGGAAAAACGTTCATGGCAGACGTAGGCTGACAATGATGACGGATAAAGAGCAGCCGCAAAACCTCATTTTAAACTTTCGGCTCAAGTGATATAAAAATACAAACTAATAACAGTATCTAGGACAGTGCGGTTAAGTGCGAAACCTTCCATGGACGAAAGGGCTGGAGAAATTATCTTTTTACTAAAAGTACAGATCTCTGTCCATAATATTGGGCTTCGTTATGCAGATGTAGTATTAATTACGATTTGTGACATCAAGAAGATTCTGCGAACGTTTGCTTCTTTACTGTACAGTATAGAAATACAAACCTCTTTGAAGTTTATTTTACAAATGGAGATATAATAAGTAAGGGGAGTAAATCTTACATGTGAACAAAAAACAAATATGCGTGTTTCGGACCATGGATGTTTCGGGCAAGTTGGATGTTTGTTTTTTAGTTTAAACATGTTTATTTTTCATACATTTAAATTCATTTAACAGTTCATCAAATAATGCAAGAGTTAAATAGATAATGCGTGTAAT